>LR991099.1:9195000-9552500 GCA_905163515.2 Lymantria monacha | reverse complement strand
GTCACAGCCTTCTGCGAGGCAGTAGTCTCGCGGAAGGAGGTGGCGGAGCGCGTGGGCGAGGCGCGTTTCCTCGACGATGCGAGCCGCCGCCGGCGACTGGGGCGGCGTAGGCGCGATTACCTGCGTCTGATGCCGCCCTAGCTGAGGCGGCGGGTGACTGGACTGGGGAATTAGTCCGTCACCCGCCGAGAGGCTGATCGCGCGAGGAGGGACCGACGTCCTACCGGGGGTGGGGGTGTCGCTCAAGAAGAGGGTACCCCTCAGGGGGTATTCCGTCGGGCCGGCTACTGACGACAAGCTCACGGTGCTCCGGTGGCCGGTCCAACGATGAAGGCGAGGTTCACGGGTGGGTTACGGGTATGCGTTCTTACGCCAGTCTGTCGCCCCGGACGGAGTGGTGCGAGGAGTGCGCCGACTGTCACCCACCTCAAAAAAAAAAACGGGTGAGATAAATGTTTGTGAATTCTATTCGTACTTCGTCACCACACGCAATATGAAACGGCTAATAAATTATGTAAATAAATAAGAATTATAGCAACTTGTTAAATATGTTAAATGTTAAACATTAAAATATTATTATTACTGATATATTGTTTTGTCAACAGTACGAAAGCGGTAACAGCACCATCTACAATGCGGAGTTTATACTTATTTGCTATAACGGTTGCAACTATTGCATTGCTGTATAATGTTGATACAGTATCAGCAAACGACAGAGTTAAGTTTATTCTAGCATGGACGAACGCCATAAAGACTGCACTTGAACCAAAAAATAACAACAATGAAGGCAATTTAGGGACACATTTGTGTCTCAAAGGCCAAATTTATAATAATGCTACGGGTAAGTGTATGAGCCCTAAGTAAAAAAAATGACTAAGTGTGAATAACAAAATTGTATTTAAGTATTAAATATTGTCATTGTTACTGTAAAAGATTAATGCATAATTGTACTTATTTCAATAAATATAGTTTTTGGTATGCGTTTTTTTATTTATCAGTATATAGTTCTTTCTCGTGTGTTAATGTAGTTTTCAACTCAGCTCATATACGTCCCACTGCTGGGCTCGAACCTGCTGTCGAGGGAAACAGATATGCAGTGAGGTCTTATACTGCCTTGTGTACATATATATATATATATATATATATATATATATATTATAGCCTGTCACAGAGATTTCAAGTTTGAGTGATCCTGAAGATATATTGAAACCAGCAGCAAATTTAAATTGAAAAGATACACAGCAGACTTAGCACTTCGATATAAAGATGTCGATAGCCACCAAAGTCAAGTCTTGTGTTCCGTTGGCTTGCTTAATAGGCAGAGTAGGAAAATAAGTAAGTATCTCATCAATTCTCTCTTACTTGGAACTTGGCTTATAGCCGGCCCAACAAAATGGGTAGTGAGAAAATCCATTGCCCCAGTAAGTAATAGAGACGGGCAATTTGACTAATCAGTCAATGTAAATTATTATCATTAATTACCTGAATGATGAGACAATCAATAATATGTCAGTAACGGCGAATGCAGTATAGCAACGTATTTCATAATATAAGTGAATAAAATCAAAAACATAATAGAACGGTTGGTAACAAACAGAGATACTTCCAGGACTGTATTTTGTTGCATAAATAACTTAATTTCTCCTCTAAATATTTCCTGCAATACAGCTAAATTCAGTATAAAAGTTTCTTAGAATACACGAACACGCGTGTAGACACGGAGTTAATACTGACAATTAATTATTGGTAAGTAATCAATATTTATTTATATGTCTGTATTTTATATCTGAAAAACACACAACTGCTCTTATTTCAACATATATTTTCACTTTCATATAGTATTTTCTCTGCGAGATTGTCCCAAACTAAGCACTACGGTTGAAATTTTCTTAAAAAAGCAGTTATTTCTTTAAATCCTTGTTCATCTATAGTTGTTGTTAGTTGTTTCATTAAATCTACTTTTCATATAATATACTTATTTATACTACTGCTACGGTTGTTTTTGTATAATGTATTTTTACGATGCTTCGTTGGAGTTCATTTATGTTGAAATCCATTCGTCTATCAATCTGTCGACGTAATTCATATATTCCCAAAAGGGATTTGGAACGTTTTGGAAGACCAACAGCTAATAAGAACAATATAAATTAAACAATGAAATATATAAAGTCAAAAATAATTATCCACGCTTATGCAATAATAGAACAACAATTTGATTTGAGTATATAAGACGATTGTTTTTTTAAATTTGAAAAAGTAATATTAAACATATTTTGCAAAGAAAGATACATAAAAAGCATTCGGACGGACTAGCGGTGTGTGCAAATTCCATAGTCCGTGGCCAAAAAAAAAAACAAAAAAAAGTGCTTTGCTATAGAGTAAATGAAGTTCTATTTACTACATTTTTGAACATCGAATATAGAGCATTTATATTTTTAAACTCAATAAATAAATTATATGCATTATTATTTGGTAATTACTTTTGTAATCCATATATTGATAAGCTAAGAATACAATTTACAATTGCGGCGATGGGGGCCGCCACCCATCACGCCTTGCCCAGTCAGGCGAGTCGAGGAGAGCAGAGTGCCGGGTGGGCACGTGGAATGTAAGAGGTTGTGTGGAAGGTAAGTTGCACGAGCTGATATCCGTCATGGCGGACAAACAGCTAGACGTGCTCTGTGTAACAGAGACCCAGCGAAGGGGCAGCGACGCCTGCGATCTTCCTGGTGGCGGGATGGCTCTGTGGTCTGATGTACCACAGAGCGATTGAGCCAGCATGGGGGTAGGAGTACTGCTGTCCTCTCGCTTGGCCTCAGGTGTGAAGGATTACGGAATGTATGATCCCAGACTTCTTTGGGTCCGTATAAAACTTGGTGTCACCAAGGTATTCATGGTTGTAGCATATGCTCCCGTAGGATCCTCGGTGGCATCAGACCTAGAGAAGTTTTGGGATAATGTTAGGGAAGTTCTGGATATGGCAGAAACCAGTGAACGCGTGATTGTATGCGGGTGGGGACCAAGCGTCCCGACTATGAGGACGTACTTGGTCCATTTGGTGATAAGAGAGTGAACGACGCAGGTAGGCTCATAGCGGATGTATGCATGGAGAGAAACCTTATTGTGTCAAACACATTTTTCCAACACAAGGACATCCATATGTATACATGGAGAAGGAATGAACAGAAAAGTATAATAGATTTAATTTTGGTAGACGGTCGCCTCCGAATCAAAATATTGGACGCAAGAGCCTACAGGGGCCCCACAGTCGATACGGACCACTATCTCGTTATTGCGATATTTAGTGGTCTGTTCAGAAAGTGGAGGCACTGGCGAGAGCGTGTCCACTTCGGAGGGCTTGAAAGAATAAAGGTTGAAAGGTTGCAAGAAGAGTGTGTAAGAGAAAAGTATGCAGAGGGTGTCCGAGAACGGCTGACGATGGCAAGCCAGCCGCAATCGGACATTGAAGAATGCTGGAGAGTATTGAAAGAGAGTATGGTAGATACAGCGAAAGAAGTATGTGGAAGTTCAAAGAAGCATAGAAACACAAATGGTGATGCATGGTGGGATGCGGAAGTGGCAGCTTCCGTAGAGCAAAAGAAGAAAGCGTGGCTGGACTATGTCTCTTCTTTGAATCTGAATGACAGTATGACTGAACAGAAGAAAGAAATATATCGGCAATGTAAGAATGACACCAAGGCCTTAGTGAAAGAGAAACGTGATAGAGCAAGTATGAGTGCAGAAGATAGGCTGACTAAAAACTTCGAGGGTAACACCAAACTCTTTTGGAGGGAGGTGAAGAAGTCTCGGGGTGGTTGGTCAGCCTTCAGAATGAATAAAATAAGGTCTAAAGGTGGAGACATTCTTACACAAACACAAGACGTGTTAAGCCGATGGAGTGAATATTTTGGCGATATGTATGTGGATGCTACGGTTGGCGCTGGTGTCGCATGTGGTCTAGTAGATCAACATTCGGCGACGGCGTCCTCCGATGGCATCAGTATGGGTGAAGTTGAATGGGCGATAAGAAGTTTGAAAAATGGTAAGGCAGCGGGCATTGACATGGTGTCTGCCGAGATGATCAAGCTTGGTGGCTTCTGTGTCCGGGAGGCGTTCCTGTTGCTCCTCAATTTATGTTGGAGCTCGGGAATGGTTCCCGGGGACTGGAATAGCGCAGTCATCGTGCCTTTGTTTAAAAATAAGGGTTCACGTTATGACTGCGCAAATTACAGAGCCATAAGCTTGACCAGTTTGGCAGCAAAAGTGTATGGTAAAATTATTGAAAGGAGAATGAGGATGGTGTCTGATGGTTTACTGTGTGAGACACAAGGAGGTTTCAGGAGTGGAAGGGGATGCATGGATCAAGTGTTCTCTCTGCGCAACATTGTGGAGAAGCATCTGGCCCTAGGTCAGAGGGTTTTCTGCAGTTTTGTGGATCTGGAGAGAGCATTTGACACGGTTGTACGAAAGGAACTTTGAGACATTTTACCGGAGTATGGTATTAACGGTAAACTGCTGCAGGCTGTGCAATCCAGTTACATGGACTGTAGAGCCTGTGTGCGGCTGGATGATGGAATGTCGCCTTGGTTTGACGTCAATATCGGCGTTAAGCAGGGCTGCGTTCGATCAGCCAGGCTGTTTATCATATATCTGGATAAATGTCTCCAAAGGTTGAACGATATGAATGTGGGAGTCCAGATGGGTGACTCAGCGGTCTCTGCTCTGCTTTATGCAGATGATGCAGTCCTGCTGGCACAGTCAGCGACTGACCTGCAGACCCTAGTCGACACAATGACAGAAGATTGTAAGAAAAGGGGTCTACGCGTGAATGTGAGCAAAACCAAAATAATGGTCTTTGAAAGAGATGAAGCCAGAACAGATGTAAGAGTAACAATAGGTAATGATGTACTAGAGCAAGTGGATGAATTTGTATATCTTGGATGTGGATTTAGCCGAGATGGACGGTACACCACTGATATAGAGCGAAGAGTGAATGCGGGAAATAGAGTGAACGGAGCGTTGGGGCAACTTCTCGGCAGCCACCACCTCAGCCAGAAGGCACGTGTAGCAATACATAACGCAGTGCTTGTCCCAACATTACTGTATGGAAGCGAGAGTTGAGTATGCAGAAAAGAGTATGAAAGTAAAATTAATGCGGTCGAAATTCGATCTCTTCGGAAAATCTGTGGAGTTAGGCTGAGCGACCGCATTCGTAACGACGACGTAAGAGAGCGAGTAGGTATGAAAGAGAGTATTGGTGTAAAGATGCGAAAGGGAATGCTCCGATAGTTCGGACATGTGGAAAGAATGCCAAAGGAACGTCTGGTTAAGAAGATATACAATGCGAAAGTGGAAGGATGTAGGTACCGAGGGAGACCGAGACTAACCTACCTAGACCAGATCGGTCAGGTACTGAAGGAAGGCGGAGTCAAGAGTCTCCGAAACCGGCGAGCGTGTGTGAAGAGAATTATGAATGTTGAGGAAGCGAGTGAAGTATGCAGAGATAGAGTTCTCTGGCACTCTGTTCTCTCTGCCTAACCTGCAAGGGATATGGCGTGATGATATGTATGTATGTATGTAAGAATACAATGTTTCTTCTCCTTACTTACACATGAGCATATAAAAGCTGACTAGGGGATCACTATGACAATAATCATCAGCACTGACAACTTATAACAATAAACCCAATTATCAACCCATATTCTAAGTTGAGTGATTATAACATTATCTACATCTGCAGAGGCCTATATTCAGCCGTCGACAGACAGAGATCGTTAAAAAGGGATCAACGATTATTTTATCTTCACAATTTTAGAATTTCATTGGCGGTTCTATGTTCCTGTCTAACCTACTCCTACTGTAATTGTGTCTAATCTGGTGAAATATGCATGCCTTTGCCATTACACCTCTTTAAACCCGTTCGGCGATAAAAGGTACAGTAAATGACGTCATCATCACTATCATCACTATCATCGTCTCAGTTTATTTATACCTTACTGCTGGGCTTCTCGAGAGTAGATAATAGTAAACCTACCAAGCCACAAAAACAACTTTATTTCAAGGTTTCCTTAGTCATATTTTACCAATGGGTAAGATAATGTTTGTTAATTCTATTCGTACTTAGTCACCACACGCAATATCAAACGGCTAATAAATTATGTAAATAAATAAGAATTATAGCAACTTGTTAAATTGTAAAATGTTAAGTAAACATTAAAATATTATTATTACTGATATACCTACTATTTTGTCAACAGTACGAAAGCGGTAACAGCACCATCTATAATGCGGAGTTTATACTTATTTGCTATAACGGTTGCAACTATTGCATTGCTGTATGATGTTGATACAGTATCAGCAAACGACAGAGTTAAATTTGTTCTAAAATGGTCGAGCGCCGTGAACACTGCACTTGAACCAAAAAATAACACTAATGAAGGCAATTTAGGGCAATATTTATGTCTCAAAGACCAAATTTATAATAATGTTACGGGTAAGTGTATGAGCCCCAAGTAAAAAAACGAATAAGTGTGAATAACAAAATTGTATTGAACTATTATATATTTTCATCGTTACCGTAAAAGATTAATGCATAATTGCACTTATTTCAATAAATACAGTAAAACGTCATGTGTGGTGCTCTTGTATTATATTCGATATACATATTAGTATTTTAACGTGCTATATTAGATAATTTTGATGGCATTTTATGTAATGTGATGCGACGGAACTACTGGGATGTAGTGAATATCATATAAAAGTGCTTTACAACGTTTTCGTTTTCCATCAAAATTCCCACAAGATACTATTAACAGTATGGCCATTGCACTGTTGATGGTGACAATTTGACTTAGACAATGACTAACCTGAAAGACTAAAAACGTGAAGATATTTATAACTTGACACTGGCACCAATAGCTCGTATAAGTAGCTGATTGCAAATATATAAGAAAGAAGAAGAGTTTAGATGATCGGTTTAGTAAGACAGATTTTATATTAAATGTACAACTATATACACCAATTTCATAGAACTCTGTATAACTATGCTTCGCTTTTGAATCTGCCCGAATACAGACTACCTCTATAATGTATGTTCACAGCGTCAGTTCACCTTGTATACTTACTTTTTGTTATGCACTGGTTTTGTTTTATTACCACGACGTATATTTCGTTCGGGATGGCGGCAAGCCGGCGCATGGCCTCATAATCCACTGTATTCCTTTCCCGTCGCCATCGTGCTGGTCACTGGCACCGAATTCTTGACATCTGTGGTCAGGCTATGCACTGGTATAGCAGCATTTGCCTCGAATACCGTTTAGATATAAAGACTTAATTCTCACAATGTAATCAACTGTGCGGCAGTCACATATAAATTGTTGATTACTGTTTATATGTCCATCGATCCAGTGCTGTGTGCTAGCGGCTACGAATACTACGAACCCTTACTTTGCTCGTGGATGTCGTAAAAGCCGACTAATAGCCTTACAACGACCTAGGCCAACTCCATCTGATGCCGTTTGGTCAACAATTACATTCCCAAAGAGGCTTGACGTCTGGCAGGTGGCCGGTCATAAAACTACTGCCCAAAACTTTTAAAATATGTACTATGAGAGAAGAACACATATTGTATCGACCCCAAGTAATTGGGATAAGAGTAGGAGAATGATGATGATATCCGTCGACCCATGTATCTATCGATGTATACTGTTAGACATGGACCTTAAATGATTGGCTGGTTTTATAAGTTTCCTGAGAGAGCCCTGCAGGTGTAGCTTCCAGCCCCATTCCCAGGTGTAGCTTCTTTATTTGGTTTTTATGGCTCCTGTGGAAAAGTAAGGAGTTGTGATATATTGTATTTTTAAGTCATCACCATACGGGAAACTGTTTATAATTGAGGAGAATATTAAATTTGCTTGGAAAGAGCAATGTGTTGCGAGGCCATTCAATCCCATGGCATTGATCGGCACAGTCAAATTACCGTAGGGATACTCCAAGAAAGTCGTTAGCTCAGGAAATGATCGATCTTGCTCTCCAAAGTTGCAATATAGGAAATATGCCTTACTCTAGAAGCTTAGATACACATATACAAAAAATATTACTATAACGTCAAGTCATATACAGCAATCCTCGTGTAGTGACGGGTTAAAGATTAAATGTGAGGGGTCACCAGGATAATGAAGCTTATAAAGCCAGCTATGTCACTGCACCCACTATGCCCTCGTTTAAGAGTGGATGTCCATAAGCTAATTGATGGATCGAAATAGCAGTACAATCGCAATTAGTGCTTATAATTGAGGTGAGTTCTTACAAATATATTGTCACCATTACTGCCTCACCATTCATTCCGCGCTATAGTTCCATGACACATCTTCCGTTAAACTAGTTTTAAGAAATAACTTTTTGAAACTAAAGCTCGATCGTGTCTTTAAGATCCTTGAGCGCTACTTACCACTTTTTATCCAGTGAAGTACAGGCTTTTCTGTCAACTCTTGTGGACCATATAAACAACATTGATACTTTATAAGATTTTTATTTGCTCGAATAATTTTTTTTGAAGGTAAATATTTTATTTGGTATTATTGAAGATATATTATTTTCCTTAAAATACTTTTGTTAATAGAATATACAAAAATAACCGTGGCTTTAGAACTACTTTTGATTTCTTCGTTATGAAAGAAGAATTGCAATAAAATAGATAATTAATAGATAATGTATAAACGTTGATATAATTAAAGAGTCTGCACTAGAATCTTCGGAGGCCTCTTTGCAACACTTTGTGCCAATTTCAACAACTTTAGGATAAAACTCTGTCCAAAACTCAAAGGCCTTATAATTAACAGTCGCCGGGGTGCTCATTGAAAAATTCTGTCTGTCAATTATCAGATATCCAGGTTTTTCAATTTCAAATGGCTGCCAATCTATAATTAACCCTGAATTTGTAGGGTTTGTATACCATGCAAAATTTGACCACATTCTCATTATTATTTCTGAAATACTTTTATCTCTGTAGTCCCATTTACTTAAATCCTCTGGTAGAGCCAAATGAGGCATGCCAAAAGCGAATATCAAATCAAAATTGTGAGGTACGCCTATCCAATCTGGTAGCCCTTCGTTTGCTATGTCTGAAAAGGGTTTTAGATCAAACCTGTAGAGATATACAAGGGCATGGTCACTTATGTGTTTTGCTAATTGATATGTGGCTGCTCCATAAACTTTTTCCGTTTTAAAATCTACGTAAAGTTTTCTTAAAACTGTTTCGTTTTTTGTTGGAGGAATTGGTTTATAGAAAAATTCCACGGCATCTTGGATGTGATGCTGATTTGTAAAGCATGAACCGTTATCTACAGTTATATCTGACAGGATAATATCTTCTCTCATTGCATCGAATTCTCTCTGACTTATACCAGTATCTCCACTATTATCTTTTTCTAATGATAATCCATCTTCCATACTAGTATAACCAGTTAGAAGAGGAACAGGTGAAAATATATCTTCCTTAAACAATTTACTTGGCAGCTCTGGTAAAAATGGACTACTAGCATTACCAAAACTACCATCAACAATTGGCTTCCATGAAGCTAAAGGTCCCGCAATGTCCAAAAGAGCTTGTTCTGGTACTCTTCTAAGGCAATCAAGTAATTTATATGTAGGTTTACGAAAGCAGCTGAACGCGTCTGTTACTTTATCTACAGTAATAACTTCCTTTCTTGCTATATTAACTGTTTCAGGAGATAGTCCGTTTCCACTCATAGCAATAGCTTTTGCAAAAAGTCCAGCTGAATGTGCAGATATCATATGTAAAGTAACACTTATTGCACCAGCTTCATGGCCAAATATACAGACATTATCTGGGTCTCCTCCAAAGTTTTCAATATTATTTTTAACCCAGTGTAGAGAAGCTACTTGGTCTAGAAGACCAAAATTTCCTAAAGCTTCATTATCTAATGTTGAGAAGAATCCAAATACGTTTAGGCGGTATGCAACAGATACAAATATTACCTGAAAAGAGACAATAATATTAACCGTTATTTTGGCCATGAAAGATATGTGTATATTTATTGTGAAACATTGGTTTCGTTTCGTTGGTATTGCATTTATATGTAGAAATTGTTACCAAATAATTATATGTCGTATTATTTAATTCTTTTTTTAATTCTTAAAACACAAAGTAGATTTATTTTTTTTAAATTTTAAAATCTTAAACAGATGTTTAAATTATTTCTGCCTTAACGTTAGTCATATTTTTGTAAATATTTTAAAGGAAGGGTACTACTATCTCGGCTAGTGTCAGCTATCTGTTTAATAATACCCATGCTTTCCTCCTGCTAATTTGGACAGCCAAATTAGGATTGGTCAAACCAAATTAATCAAACAGTAATATAATTAATACTTTAACTCACGCTGAAATTATTTAGCCAATTAAGGTTTGAAGACGAATGGACGAAAAGTTAGTTGTTTCTACACATTTATATGAATTCTAGCAAATATTTGCGGTATTACACGTATAGTAGCTGTTTTCACGAGTAAGGTGGTGAATTGTATTCTTATTCCGTCACCATACGGATACATACCTATATTAAATATATTGTATGTGTATATTAAATAGAATTAAATTTTACACTTACCCTTTGTTTAAGTACCAATTGAAAAGGATTTACACTATTGGGGCTACCTCGGACAAAATCACCTCCGTGGAACCAAACGAGAACTGGATACCCCTCTACCTTGAAGTCTGTGGACAAATAAATTATGTAAATTTCACTAAGTTCATTATAACAAAGCTTATACCATAAAAAACAGATAGGATTTAGATTAAATCAGTTTCAACAGAAAACAAAAACACAAAACAGTATTTGACAAGTAGTCAAAAGTTTACCCTTATATTCTAAAATTATAAGGTAAATTTTTAGTTATTCTAAAATTTTAAATATATCTACTTTGTATCGCATTTTGAAACTACAAAAATGTATAAGAAAAGCTATCTTATTTCACCAATATTATGCATACAAAATAATAAAACTGTATTACCCTGGGCAGACGGATTATGAGGTTTTATTTTGAATTGTCCCTCAATTGAAGTCATGTTATGTACTTCTTGATTAAGACTCTCATGTAAAATTAAAGAAGTCTACACTTTTATTGTCAATAGTTTTGAATTCTGACTGGCTTACGTACATACGTTTAATATTTGGATTAACTTTGGCTCCTTTCTTGGTTATCTAATAAATAACTTTATCCGTGTGGTGATGGAGTAAGAATATTATTTGCTACCCCATATCTTACTCGTGGGTGATCGTACGAGACGACTAAGAGATATAAAACGCATATAACATCTATGCGAGAGAAGGAAAACTCGGAACAAAACCCTATACCAACACGTCTGACCAGCGTGGTATAGTAGGTTAATTTCCCTCCCATTACGTAGGAGGCCTGAGCCCAACAGTGGGACATTTATGGGTTGTGATGATGATGAATAAATAACTTTATATATAATTAATTTTGTGCTACGAATACTACCCACGCTCACTTCGCTCGTGACCAGGTTGACCAGGAGGTTCCACCTCATGCCATTTGGTCAAAATCACATTCCCAAGGAGGGTTAACGTCGGGCAGGCGGCTGATCATAAGACTATTGTCAAAAACTTTTGCTATATATTGCGTCGACTCCAAATAATTAGGATAAGAGCAGCAGAGAGAGGTGAATGATGATGATGTTTTTTTTTATATTTTAGTATTCATCAATATGATAGTGGGGGCACTAGGTGGACTGACGACATTATCAAGGTCGCAGGAAACCGTTGGATGCAGGTGGCACAGGACCATTGCAAATAGCATTCTCGTGGAGAGGTCTATGTCCAACAGTGGACGTTTACGGGATGATGGATGGATTCATCAATATTATTTAGTTCATTAACATTACTTAATCATCAACAATTGTCTATTTAGAAACTAAATTACGAGCAACACTTTATAGTAAATTTGCTGCCATTGAGGTCAAATGTTAAATTAAGGCTAACCTGAAAAGAGCCAAAATCGGCGTCAAGTTAACACGTCAAACTTATATTAAGTAACTTATAAGTGTAATTATAACGTACTTTTATTTTTTCATCTGATGATTTCAATATAATCATTTAACTTAAAAAATATATATATTTTTATGTATTTATTTTGTTTTTATATGGTGGTACACCGTTAACCAGGTGTGTGTGAAAAATAGAACTATTGAAGCATATATAAATTAATCCAGGCGTTAGATTTTAAATTTGTCATAATGCACACGTCTATAAAGCTAGCATGACAAAGTGAGCAGAATCGCTTAAAGAAAAGTGCATAAATTAGTGCTTATTTAGTGCTAATTTAGTGCTAATTTAGTACCAACAACTTAAATTTGATGCTCTCATAGATTCGCAAAAAATGAGAACACTGCTAGCTTGTAATTAAGCTAGCAGTGTATTCCCTAAAATGCCTATATTAACGCGGTATAGGGCTAAAGCAATATATAAGTAATTTAGTGCTCGATTAGTGCTGGCAGTATGTGATAAAAAATTAGAAAAAATATATTTTTTGTCTATATAAATTTCCAGTATGACAGTCTGAGCAAGTGACCGGATTGAATACGTCAATCTGGATGAAAAATCTATGATTGTCAAGGGTTAATAATTTAGTGCTCGATTAGTGCTGGCAGTATGTAATTAGTAATTTGAAAAAAAATATTTTTTTTTATTTTTTATCAATCAAAACTGCCAGTATGACAGTCTGAGCAAGTGACCGGATTGAATACGTCAATCTGGATCAAAAATCTATGATTGTCAAGGGTTAATAATTTAGTGCTCGATTAGTGCTGGCAGTACCTATGTGATAAAAAAAATTAAAAAAATATATTTTTTGTTTATTTTTTGTCAATCAAAACTGCCAGTATGACAGTCTGAGCAAGTGACCGGATTGAATACGTCAATCTGGATCAAAAATCTATAATTGTCAAGAGTTAATAATTTAGTGCTCGATTAGTGCTGGCAGTATGTATAGTAATTTGAAAAAAAAAATATCAAACAAAATTGCCAGTATGACAGTCTGAGCAAGTGGCCGGGTTGAATCTGGAGTAGTTATTAATGATTATCAAAACTTATTAATTTAGCTATATATCTAAAAGATGCATTCAATTTATTTTCAAACCTTTTACTATCAGTTCGCCATACCTGTAGCCACAGCCACATTTTACATATTAAGGATTTTTTTATTTGAATGAAAGATTAATTTAGAACCACAGAGACATATTACTATTGAAGAAGCTACATCAAAATCTCTGTATATTATCTAAGTGGTTCCTTTGTTTTTATATAAATAATTATTCCAATGCGATTGCAGGAACCATTTATAGGTAAGTATGGGATCTATTCCGATAATATTTTGGGAACCATTCCCACAATAAAATAGGAACTACTGCTCTAATGCTATTTACTATTACTATTGCTTGACAATCATAGATTTTTGTTCCAGATTGACGTATTCAATCCGGTCACTTGCTCAGACTGTCACACTGGCAGTTTTGAATGACAAAAAATAAAATAAATATATTTTTTTCAAATTTTTTATCACATACTGCCAGCACTAATCGAGCACTAAATTATTAACCCTTGACAATCATAGATTTTTGATCCAGATTGACATATTCAATCCGGTCACTTGCTCAGACTGTCATACTGGCAGTTTTGATTGATAAAAAATAAAAAAAATATTTTTTTTTCAAATTACTAATTACATACTGCCAGCACTAATCGAGCACTAAATTATTAACCCTTGACAATCCTAGATTTTTGATCCAGATTGACGTATTCAATCCGGTCACTTGCTCAGACTGTCATACTGGCAATTTATATAGACAAAAAATATATTTTTTCTAATTTTTTATCACATACTGCCAGCACTAATCGAACACTAAATTACTTATATATTGCTTTAGTCCTATACCGCGTTAATATAGGCGTTTTAGGGAATACACTGCTAGCTTAATTACAAGCTAGCAGTGTTCTCATTTTTTGCGAATCTATGAGAGCATCAAATTTAAGTTGTTGGCACTAAATTAGCATTAAATAAGCACTAATTTTTGCACTTTTCTTTAAGCGATTCTGCTCACTTTGTCATACTAGCTTTATTGACGTATAATGCACAGTATTTTAGTATTCAAGGCCTTTAATTTCAAATCTATAGTGTGAAAAATATACAGTTCGCCATTTTCCGACAGTGGCCATCTTGGATTTAAAATTTATCATAGTTTAAAATGAACTTAACATAGTTTAAAATTATTCTATAATTTGATATCCATATTATATTGTGAAAAAATATGAATCCGTCATGTTTTAGAAGTGGTTATTTTGGTTTTCAAGTTCGTGGTATTGTACAATATCCTCCTAGTAGTAATTATTTTATTTATTAGCAATATTGAGAGGGTTATAAAAAAAATATGTTATTCACCATTTTGCAGCAGTGGCCATCTTAGATTTGAAATCTATCTTGGTATATAGAATTCTATTAGTCAAGCGCTTTTATCTATATATATATAAAGTGCTTTGTCCTGAATGATGGATCAACTACAGCCTAAATCACTGATCGTAGAGAGCTGAAACTTAGAGGGTGTATTTTTTTTGGAACTTAGGCATCGGATAAGAAAGGATTTTCCGAAATTATACCCCAAAAGGGATGAAAAAGCAGGGCAAAGTTCGAGACAACGTGATTCCTTAGTCCAATCTATCTCAAATTTTGCATACACATTCTTTAACAAAATTAATAAAAGACGTATTTCGTATTTTATTGAAAATTATCTCCTAACAAGGTTAAAAAGAGGTAGAATGTTATTTTGGGGGTGATTTGCTTTAAAGTTGATATCAATACTCCTTAGTGATTTTGATTTAAAAGACATTTTATTTTGACACATGTATGAAAACTCAATTTGATTTTATTCGAAAAACCGGCCAAGTGCGAGTCGGAGTCGTGCACTAAGGACTCCGTACCATTAATAATAATAATAAAAACCATGTATTTTCTCATCACAAAGGGTCGCAATTAAAACATAGGTAAGCTACATTAAATATAGAATATGTATACATTATATGGAGCCTTTGTGAGGAACTGGTGTTTGTATTAGGATAAACCTGTGTGACGGATCACCAGACTCTCACTATAACATATACTGACATATAGGATACATAACATAAGGAATAATATGAACAGAACGCTTGGGTAGTCTTTATCCATAAGAAGAAATGGTTATGCTACAGAAAATCTATAGACGGCAAAATAGTCATCTCTGTCATATATCATGTCTGTTATATGGGAGCGTCTCTTAAATATATCTATATTTGTCTAAATTTGATTTAATTATTTATTTCTAAAGTGAATCATCATTCTCCTACTCTTATCCCAATTACTTGGGGTTGATACAATATGTACTCTTCTTTCATAGTACATATTGTAGAAGTTATAAGCTGTAGTTTTCTGACCGGCGGCCTAGTAGACGTCTACCCTCCTTGGGAATGTAATTGTTGACTAAACGGCATCACATGGAGTTGACCCAGATCGTTATAAGGCTCTTAGTCATCTTTTACGACATCCACGAGCAAAGTATGGATTGATAGTATTCGTAGCCGCTACCACACAGCTTATTTTTAAGGTCATTATTTCTAAAGTGGATATATTACTAAATATTCTGTGAATATAACGGATTTCCAATAAGTGTGGATTCCAGTTCCATGTTTGACATTCATTTTCTGTTCGTAAACAAGTTTTTATAAATAACTTAGCATGTCAAATACTAAATTTCGGTAATTTGAGTTTACTACTAAGATTTCCTAATTGTAATTGCTTTATTAATTAAATAATTGTATAAGAAGTCTTCGTTTTTTTCGGTACTTTTGATTCTCGCTAACATATTTCATGAGACAATTCTTTAATGATCTATTGAATGACCAATTTGTGCCACAAATACGACAATATATGCGCTAAACTTGATAAACTGTAAAATAATCTTTAGATTATTATGAATCATTACTAGTAGGTCACGCTACTGTTTCGTATGACACACACTAGAATTATAGGTCAGTCGATCATTAATTTTAACTTATGATTCATAATAATAGTATAATTAAAGTTTGATAAGGTATTTTACGTTCTAACATTTCTAAAAATAGAGTAATTATTTTGCGATATCATACCGCGAACCGGCATATTTTTAAAATAGGGTATTTTTATATTTATGTTAGTGATTTATGAATAAAGATATAAAGAGTAATTAGAACAGAAATAGAACGTTTAATATGCAAATGGTTTACATTTACTAGGGTGAAAATTGTGAATAGTTGTTGATAATGCAATGCTATTTTTAGTTATTTAAATATGTATATAATTTTATTGCATCGAGTTAATATAAGTGAGTATTAAATTAATATATTTTTTGTATTTTAAATTAAGTTAAGTTTTCATTAGTTCTTGTTATGCGTAATAAAGTTTATACAGTATGCCATTAAATATTTAAACAGAAAGGTTAAGAGAATGTTTAAAGAACACATGTAATTTTCATGATTGCTCTTCATAAATCTTCGAGAGTATATTTATGTAGGTTTATGTGTATGTATATATATGTGTGTACGTGTATGTGTATCTGTGTATATATTTTTCTATGAGTATGTTTTATATGTAAATATATATAGGGTTTATTATTTTGCATATTATTGTTATTTAGTTATATAAATTTCTTTTTTTTAACATAATTAGCAGTAGTTTTCATAACAGTTTTCTATATAAATGGCACCTACTATATTATTTCATCATCACCCAAAGGTTAACTGGAAGAAAATGCCTATGGCATTAAGTCCGCCTATGAACTTTTATTTTGTGCATGAAGATTAAATAAAATTTCTGGAATTAAATAAATTCTGATTAAATAAATTCTCTGGCACTCTGTTCTCTCTGCCTACCCTGCAAGGGATATGGCGTGATGATATGTATGTATGTAAGATTAAATAAATAAATAATTTTAAACTGTAATTGCAAATATCATCATTCTTCTGCTCTTATCCCAATTATTTGGGATCGACGCAATATGTACTCCTCTTTCTACATATTGCAAAATTTATTGGCAATAATTTTATAACCGGTCGCCGGTCTGACCTCAATTCTCCTTGGGAATGTAATTGTTGACCAAACGGCATCAGGTGGTATTGGTCAAGGTCGAAATAAGGCTCTTAGGCGTCTTTTACGAAGTCCATGAGCAAAGTAAGTGTTGGTAGTAGCGACTACCACACAACTAGACAGCAATTGCAAACATGAAGGAAAAGTAACGCGAAACAAAACTTTATACCAACTTATTTGCCTAGTGAGGTATAGCAGAAGGAAAAAAGGAAAAATTTAGATGTCTATTTCGAAACACAACCAATGCTACAGATATTTAATATATATATAAATTAAATATGAATATATGGATAGAATATATATATATATATATATATAAATTAAATATGGATATGAATCGATGGAAGAGGCGGCAGGCAACCCCATAGACCCACCCTGCAAACACCTCTCTTCACCGTGCCATCAGGCCACCGGTACCCGATCTTTGTCATCGGTGGCATATATAGGTATCTAAATACCTAAGCGAAAACTTTATTGTTATTTAAACTGCCGGCTTACAATATACATCTGACTAGCATAAAAATGTAATCCCTAATTTATCTATCTACACACATTAACAAACACACACGCACACTAGATAGTTGACTGACACATCAACGACAAGCGAAGACTACTAAGACATTAAACTTTGCCAATAGGTTTTTTTGTGATTTAGAGTCTTACAGAAAGGATTTTACGAATTTCAACCCAAAGGGGGTGAAACGTAGAGTTTTTATGAGGCAAAGTTTGTATGGCAAAAGAAATATTTATCCATTGCTTTAAAATTTAGCATAAATACTCTTAATTAAAAATAAATAAACTTTTTAAGCATGTGTCAATTTTATCCTCAAAGGATATGAAATAAAGGATTAATTAAATTTTGGGTAGAAAATAAAGGTTTTCTAGGAGATGGCTTTAAAAATTAGCCTGTAAACAGGAGTATTATCGTCGAAAACTGTATTTGCTTTAGTTTCGAAAAATACCATGGAAGAAAAACAAGATTTTACAAGAAGACGGAGAGATTACTATAAAATCATTGACAAATAACTATTAAAATTAATTCTCTTCTATCTATACATATAATAAAAATGTAACGGGGTCGCTGTCTGTACATGGAAGATATATGAAAAAAAATATTACTGGGACCTTTATCAACACTAATAGAACCCAAAACAATAATTTTTAAAATGTTTGTCTGTTTATCTGTTTGTCTGTGTGTTTGTGCACGCTAATCTCAGAAACGGCTTATCTGATTTAGACGCGGTTTTCACTAATATATTGTGGTAAGCTTCACTTAACAGTTAGGCTATTATTACTATTATTTTATGTCAATTGGTTTATAAAAAAAAAAGTTATGTCAATTTAAAAAATGTTCGGAGAAAAAATCTTTATCGATTTTTTTCAAATTACGTACAAATATTCTTCAGTAAAAATAAATAAATACGTATTTCAGCATTTGTTGATTTTCACCGTCTGGGGGTGTAAATTAGGCCTGCAAAGCGGGTTGGACGACTCATTAAATCATTAGCGCCAAGCTGATATTATTGAAGCTGGCAACTTGAAATGTTGATAGTGGTTTCTTTATATGACGTAGAGATTCACTAAGAAAGGATTTTACGAAATTATACCCCTAAAGGGGTGGAGCAGAGTGGCAAAGTTTGTGTGAAGAGAAAAAATCTTTATTGATTCTTTTCAAATTACGAGTCGAATCAAATATTCTAGGGTAATATCCGGCATATGTCAATTTTCACCTTCTGGTTGTGTTAATTAGGCCTGTGAAGCGGGTTGAACGACTCATTACCGCCAAGCCGAAACTATTAAAGCTAGAAACATAAAATTTTGAAACACGTTTTTATTTATGACATAGAGATTCAATATGAAAGGATTTTATGAATTCCGCCTCTAAGGGGGTGTAACAAAGCGGCAAAGTATGTATGGGGAAAAAATTTCATTATCGATTCTTTTCAAATTACGTACAAATATTTTTCGATAAAAATAAATAAACACGTGTTTCTCTCTCCCTCTCCATCAACCCCGCACCAGTGCCGTTGTGGTGACCAGTTCCAGCGTGAGAGCTCACACGATACACATAGTAGACGGCAATAGGTTCTTGCCTAATAGTTTAAGATACAGGTTAAGTTTAGCTTCAAAAATGTTCACTAAAAAAATAAATTATAAATCATATCTAACGAGGTCGCAACTCTGCTGGCGAAACATAACAGTCAAATAAAGGGTGGCGATAATTATATTTTTATCCCATGGTCATACCGTAAATAGTTTATTAATGGCAATATAATTTGTAGAATGAATAGAACTTTGAACCACCTTTTTCTTTAGTGACCGGCTATGGTATATAGACACACGCGCGCCGTACACGTACATCTACGATGTGCGGGCGGGCCACCGCAACCGGGTATCATCTCGAGTCGAAGCCCTCATGCAGTGAACCTCAATACCGGTACTCACGCTTACGCCGCCCAAAGCACCGACGGTAGAGCGTGTCAACCTAGAGTATTTTCTCTTGGACCCACCCTTGTTGTCTAATTCCGTTAGACAACTAACTCGCAGAAGGCTGCGACCGCATCCCAGTTTCTGACGCTGTTGATTATCGTCCTAGCGACAAACCTTCAACACCTTGCATTGCTTTTTCTATTTAACTCTGTCAGAGATGACTTCTGCGTGGACGAAGTCGCGGGCAAAAGCTAGTTACTAATAAAATCATTATTTGTTTTCGTATTTATCAATAATTAAAAAAAAAACAGTTTTGAGCATATTGCCAATTATAAAAGTAATTAAAATGTAGAAAGTTTGAATCGCTATGTCCAGATTCGATATTAAATAGCCGAAGGCAAGAGTAGCAAAATAAATTTAATTGAAGTTTTTTAGTTACGTATAAAAACTGCAAAGCAATTAATTTCAGTTCAATGAAAATGTTGACTACCAACTTATTTTTGGAGAGGGGAGATGAAAAAATATAAAGTGAATTACACTTATAAAAACCGATTACGAAGTGAAAAATGATGTCACAAGCGGGATTCGAACCCGCGCCTATTGGGATTCCGGCCCAATCGTGCTGCCACTACACTACCGTGACTAATTGTAGGACATGCAAATTTCACTTTGTATCATATTTACGTCTTAAGGTGACGGTATGCTATCTACCCGATAATGTTTACACATTGTTATAGGCTTAATACTTCAAACTTTACAGTTAGAATTGTATTAAACGATGACACAACCTTGTTATTTAAATTACTGAAATTTAGCATTTAATATGCTTAATTATTTATAAAAACCGATTACGAAGTGAAAAATGATGTCACAAGCGGGATTCGAACCCGCGCCTATTGGGATTCCGGCCCAATTTTTCACTTCGTAATCGGTTTTTATAAATAATTAAGCATATTAAATGCTAAATTTCAGTAATTTGAATTACACTTATTCGTCATCTTATCGACGCCCACTGTTAGAATAGGCCTCCCCATACGCATAATGCCATAATCGCTGGCAACAGGTTTAGCGATTGCAGTTGGTGTTCCTAGTAGCATGTTATCTCTTCTCCTAGTGAAGCCCTAGCGGCTATTACAATTCCGACGAGCTAGTAACACATTATATTCGTCATCTTTCTCGTCATCTCATTTAATACACGTTCCACAGCTGGGTTAGAACTTCTTCCAAAATAGAAGAGAAACTGATCTACAATGGCAAGCTGGTTTTTATTTCAAATTTTTTTTTGACAGGCTGGTTTTTTATTTCAGGATTTTTTATTGCTTTTGGTGGCAAGAAGCACACCTGACGGTAAATGTTACTGCAGCTCATGGACCTTTGCAATACTAGGGGTATAGTTAGGCCGCTGCCTACCAATGAAACTCCCAAACCCACCCAGAGAGTTCGAAGCATAGGAGCACATTGTTACTGCTCAGGCGTCGATTTTCTGCGAGACTGCGGTACTACCCCGGATAGACGGCGGCTGTATACAGACAACTATCAACAGTGTGTCTTACCTTCTACAGGATATGCCATATATTTTCTTTTCTTATGTCTTGCCTCTTTACTAAGGGATACCATATATGGTATATGTATATTATAGACCTTTGTCATCTTTAATGATACCGCTGGTTAAGATAAGGAGTGTTGAATTGTATACTTACTCCGTCACCACACGGAAAGAGTAACGTAGAATATTCAATATCATCTGATCAAAATAGATTCACACAAATATCACACAATGTATTGTAATGAAACAATGCTGTATGCATTGTTTCATTACATCATCATCACACAGCCCATAAATGTCCCACTCTTGGGCTCGGGCCTCCTCCGTAATGGGAAGGCAATTAACCTACTAAACCGCGCTGGTCAGACGTGTTGGTTTTGTTTCGAGATTTCCTTCTCTCGCATAGATGTTATATGCGTTTTATATCCCTTAGTCGTCTCGTACGATCACCCACGGGTAAGATATGGGGTGGTGAATAGTATTCTTACTCCGTCACCACACGGAACATATGGAATGGTTAACCAAAAAAAATACTCTATAATATAAAAAACCATTTCATACCTTCATCGTCGCCATCTATTTGATAGATAGCGATCGGATCCTCCATTTTCAAAGAACATAAAAACCATTATTTAATATTTCATACTATAGATAGGTTGTAATATATGAAAGCTTTTGCGGTAGCGAGTGTTAGTTGGATGCTTTATGTATTTTTCTCTTGAAATATATTGGAATACATATATTTTCGGAGTAGATCCATCGATATGTAGCTTCAAAAAAATAAAAGCAATAATATGCGGCAAATTTGTGGCATAATTTTACAATTTAAGGGTTAGTTGTAATTTCCAATAAATAATTATAGTGAAGTGATGGTTATATTTTTAGTACTAACGAGTCTTCACGTGCTCTAATCAACTAATGATCAAATTGATGATGGGATCGCTGGGTCACAGTGGTGATGTGGCTCTTTATAATGATAAAGTTTAATTAACCATACACGTAATTCAGGGTCAGAAAGAGCTGCCTAGAAGGGTTACTGATCCACAAGAAGAGCCGTGGATAAGGTCATGCCACGCTGCTTACAAAATCTAGTCATATAAAGTAACGAAATTAGCCGTTAACATGGTGACTTACTAACTGGATGAGCTACCGCGTTGCCTCTGTGGCCGTCTTCAACGAGGACGACATCGCTATATTCCTGATGGATTAAAATTAAGGATACATCGAAGAATATTGGAGAATCACGCTTAGAGCGGCGGCACGGAGTTCTCTCTTTCCGGTTGGTGCAGAACTTATCGGGGCACTGTTGCTCCGGCAAGTACCTGCACACGGTCGTAAGGAGGGAGTTGACTCCGTTCTGCCAACAGTGAGGCAGTGATGAGGACAGGGCGCTGAGTTCTGTACGAGCTGGTCTTGGCAGCGCTATGATCTCGTCGCTGTCATCGGTGCCGACCTGACACTGCCGGCTGTCGTGAAAGCGATGGTCGACAGCATCAGGAACTGGGACGCGGTCGCCGTCTTCTGCGAGACGGTCATCTCGCAGAAGGAGGCGGCGGAACGAATCCGGGAGGATTCTCTCGATTCGGGCTGCCGCCAGCGCCCTGGGCGGCGAGGGGCGAATACCTGCGCCTGATGCCGCCCTAACCGAGGCATCGGGTGATCGGACCGAGGACTAGTCCAGTAATTCCAAATGAGACCACCACGTGAGGTCGATACCCCGACGGCGAAAGCTGTCGGGGCATCGATTCGAGAGCAACTCGCGAGGATAAACCGCCGGGCGGGCCACCGAAGACAAAGATCGGGTATCGGTGGTCCGCTTGCACGGCGAAGAGAGGCGCTTTGCAAGGTGGGTCTATGGGATCGTCGCCCCGGACCGATTTGGCGGGGCGTGTCCACCTCCATAGTCCACCGCAAAAAGAAAAGGATGGTGTATGTGCGTGATGGAGACAAGAGTGTAGGCAAATTTATAATCTGTATGGGCGAGAAATTCCATTATAAAACATCTTATCAATAATCGGATGAATGTTGAGTTGAGTATTAAGAGAGAAGGAGCACTTGTTACAAATATATGTTTCGATTTTTTTTTAATTAAAGTAAATTTAATAGTTATGTTATAACCAAAGCGAATTAAGGGGCTGTTTGGTCAAAATATTTCTTGAGAATTTAAATTTTATGGCGTAGTTTAAGTAGGTCATGTCATTAAACACCGTCCACAATTTATAATCTTATGACCTGAACTCAGTGTTCATATGAAAATTATTGGCATAGGTAAGTAAAAGCTGAATTTATTAAAAAAAGTGTGGCATCGGACTAAGGATACAATTTACACCTAACTTACCCGCGGGTGTTGAAAGAGACGACTAAGGGGAGTAAATGGGTATAAAACATCTATATAAGACAATGTTAAATAAAAATACAATGCATTAATAACTCGTCTGTCCAGCGCGATGTAGTAGGTCAATAGCCCTCATATTGTGGAGGAGATTAGAGCCTAACAGTGAGATATATTTGAGTCGAGATGATCTATTATAAAACATTACTATGTATTTGCAATAGAACTATTTTTATATATTCTATGGCGTTTGTTTTTAAATTTCACTGCGTTTCGAATACTTTACAGCGCTCAATCGAAATGTATAGGCCTATACACACACACACACACACACATATATATATATATATATATATATATATATATATATATATATATATATAGCATCAACAATTTCTTTTTACACTGGCAATGATTTGTATTCAAAATGTGGGTCTATATTAATATCTGATACTGTAGCGGGAAGATATAGATCTAGTAATAACGATGACTTGTTGGAGAATCCGTAAAATAGTTTTATTTTAAATGTCTAATGTTCTCTTAAACCTCAGAAATCATTAATACTGCGTAATAAAATTCTGTCAATCATTACGCTACTGCATAAAAACATAATAACATACAAATATAATGTTTACTAGATAAATACTTTGAGCTCACGGACTATTGTGCGCCACAATAGCCATAATTGTCTCACTTCAGTCACACTCATCTCTGACTTCCTACTTGCTATTCAGTAATGGGTACTCCTAATCTCTCCTTTCACTAGAACATATTTAAGTTGTTTTAACTGGTTCATTTAATGCTTTATGGGACTGGATATGGTTAATGCTTTAAATATACATACAAACTTAACCTTTGTGCAAACGTATGACGATTACTCTACACTAGCCTTTATATACTAAGTAAGTAATCTAGCAAAGGTTGTAGAGATAGTATAATTTGTATGCTCGGATATCACACCGCCATTAGCTATTACGATTTTCATTCGGAGGTAGCTTAATAGTTTTGTTAGTTTTTTAAACTAGTAAATTGCCACAATATAATAATTATCATAAATTAAATGTTTAATAATACCTGATTATACACAATATTTTTTTTTTATATAGAATAATTTTCTTTTTAGTACTGGCAATGAATTTGTATTAAAATGTGGGTCAAACTTTAATAACTGATACTGTAGCGGATAGGTATACATTTCTGTAATAACGATGACTTATTGGAAGTGAGATACCTTAGTCTGCCCGTGATCATGATCACTGTAAAGTGTTCGAAACGTCGGTAAATTAAAAATCAAATACAAACGCGATAGAATCCGTAAAAGTAGTTTTATTTCAAATGTGTAATTGTGTATACTAATACTCGCGTAAATATCAGAAACCATTATATTATGATTCCGTCAGGCCTTGAAGTCTTAATCACTCGTTTTTATTTGCTAATTTTGTATATAATCACGAAACATTATCTGTGCGATATTATATAGAGAAGCAAAAACATCTAAAGATTAGAAGACAGTTGGTCCATCAGTCAAGATCACTCCACCGAAACAATAGATCTCCCATGTGAATTAAACATTTCCTCCAGTTTGCCTCGGTAAGTTTCCATACACAAAGAATATAATTGAATATTGACAGATATTTTTTTGTATGTGTAAGATTTGTTTTTAGAAAGCAATAAACTAGTAGAGTGCTTTATATAAAGATTGTTTTGCATTTGATTGGTTCATCATCATCATTATCATAATTACAGCCCATATATGTCCCACTATTGGGCACGGGCCTCCTCCGCAATGGGTGGGAAATTAACCTACTACATATACCGTGCTGGTCAGACATGTTGGTAAAGGGTTATGTTTCGACTTTTTCTTCTTTTGCATAGATGTTATATGCATTTTATATCCCTTAGTCGTCTCTTACGATCACCCACGGGTAAGATAGGGGGTGGTGAATTGTATTCTTACACAGTCACCACACGGAATATTGACTGCTTCGGTTAATTATATTTTATTATATGAAATATTAATTACTATTTTTTTTAAATTTTAAATAGCATTGAGTTTTCTGTTTTTGTAGACTTATAAGTTAAATATGCATTTAAATTTTCTGAATATCTTTGGCCGTAGCCATCCCACCGCAAATTATTACCAAAAAATTAAAAATAAACGCTAAATAAATATTACATTTGGGCTTATTTTTAACATCATTAGTAGTTTATTAATTAAAATTGTGAATATATAATGAGGCGCTAAAATTTTCTCACTTATATCTCTTAAGGGGCGCGTCCCTAAGAAACGCGCGAATAGCCACTTACGGTTTTAAATATATCTAAGAACTTAGTGCATTGAATGATACTAAAAAAATATTTCAAATGCTTAACAAATGAGTCTATTAAACCACCGTGTTATAATTTTAAGATAAATCTTAACTTTCGAGAAAAAAATTCGTCAACATTGATCAAAAATATCGAAATCGAACTTTACTGTTATGACTCTCTTGGCTATTTCGTTAATATATTAGTAAATATTTTCAATTAAATAGTGAGACAAAAGTTCCTAAGGATAATACATTCACCATTCAAGTTTTTTACTAATTTAAAACAAAAAATTATAAAATAATCCTAAACACCGTTGTTTTTTTTCCAAAATAGTCCCTATTTGTTCATACATTTTACTATGAAACAAAAACGTTCTTTAACCTGCATTATAATACACAGCACGCCCAAAGAAAAATAATTTGGAAAATCCAAAAGTGCACGCCTCATAATTTTTATATTATTTATCTTTTACTATTAGTCAACGCCAGAAAAAAAAAATTAAAGAAAAAGCCTTTTTTAAAAACATCCTTTTATTATTTGCTAATAAAATAAAAAGGTAAAAATAAATTAACTCTAATAAGACATATAACACTTTATTAGTTCATTGTAACCTTTAACGATAATTAAGCTTCTTCGTCTATTACAAAATAATTCAATATCGTACATAATTATATATTTTTAACACTAAAACTTTACACCATAATTATTAAATCTTCCCGTTTCTATCACATACCCAATTTTATAAATAAAAGCGTGTTACATTTTGATGGTATGATTAAGAACATTTAGCACCTTCTTTTTCCTATGGCCAGCTTCCAGGTCCAACATCAGATTACCATATAGTATCAAAGTACTCGTCAAGACGAATCAAACGAGTCCAAGCTCGATGGAGTTGCGTCGTTTAATTACGGAGTTCCTATGGCCCGCTACCAGGTCGATTGTCAGACCCTAGTTACCATATAGTATCAAAGTATTGGTCAAGACGAATCAAACGAGCCCGAATTCGATGAGGTTGCGTCGTTTAATTACGGAGTTCCTATGGCGAGCTTCCAAGTCCATGATCAGACCCTGGTTGCCATATAGTATCAAAGTACTCGTCAAGACAAAATAAATGATTCTTATTCTTGTTCTTAAAAGACGAATCAAGCGAGCCCAAACTCGGTGGGGTTGCGTTGTTTAATTACGGAGTTCATATGGCCGGGTTTCAGGTCCATCTTCAGACCCTGGTTACCATATAGTCTCAAAGTACTCGACAAGACAAATCAAACGAGGCTAAACTCGATGAGGTTGCGTCGTTTAATTACGGAGTTCCTATGGCTAGCTTCCAGGTCCATGATCAGACCCTGGTTTCCATATAATATCAAAGTACTCACCAAGACAAATCAAATAAGCCCAATTTCGTTGGGGTTGCGTTGTTTAATTACGAAGTTTCTATGGCTAGCTTCCAGGTCCATTATCAGACCCTGGTTACCATATAGTATCAAAGTACTCGTCAAGACGAATCAAACGAGTCCAAACTCGATGGAGTTACGTCGTTTAACTACGGAGTTCCTATGGTCCGCTACCAGGTCGATCGTCAGACCCTAGTTACCATATAGTATCAAAGTACTGGTCAAGACGAATCAAACGAGCCCGAACTCGATGAGGTTGCGTCGTTTAATTACGGAGTTCCTATGGCGAGCTTCCAAGTCCATGATCAGACCCTGGTTACCATATAGTATCAAAGTACTGGTCAAGACAAAATAAATGATTCTTATTCTTATTCTTAAAAGACGAATTAAGCGAGCCCAAACTCGATGGGGTTGCGTTGTTTAATTACGGAGTTCCTATGGCCGGGTTTCAGGTCCACCTTCAGACCCTGGTTACCATATAGTCTCAAAGTACTCGACGAGACAAATCAAACGAGGCTAAACTGAATGAGGTTGCGTCGTTTAACTACGGAGTTCCTATGGCTAGCTTCCAGGTCCATGATCAGACCCTGGTTTCCATATAGTATCAAAGTACTCAATATAGTATCAAAGTACCCAAGACGAATCAAATAAGCCCAAACTCGATGCGTTTGTGTCGTTTAATTACGGAGTTTCTTTGACCCGCTTCCAGGTCCATCGTCAGACCCTGGTTACCATATAGTATTAAAGTAATCGTCAAGACAAATCAAATGAGGCCAAACTCGAAAGGGTTGCGTCGTTTAATTATTGAGTTCCTATGGCCAGCTTCCAGGTCCATCATCAGATCAGCTCTATGTCACAATAATATTGCATTGTCATCCGATTTATATATGCATGCAACATTTCAGCTCAATGAGAAACCGGGAAGTGGATCAAATTTAACTTGCAAGATTTGATTACAGACAATGGGACAAGTGAAACTAAGTATAAGCTTGTAATGAAAGAAAAGAAATACTTTTGAAATTTCGTGCCATTCTCGACGTAGAGCTAAACATAGCTGTATAGGCTGAATGGGATTTATTTCCTTTGCCTGTCAGAATGGTCGAACAAAAAAATGTAAACGAACCCAATTTTCATAAGGTATACATACACTAATGACTAAGCAGTTTAGTTTTTTATTAATTGCAATTAAACGACAAAGAATTACCGAGCCATTTTCGAAAGGAAACAGCGCGTTGCGATTATGAAGCATTTAAATAAATAAATATTATGATACATTAAGTTTTACGGTCGTAAATCCTGCCAGATACAAAAAAAGAATTATCCGACGTCCTCGAATATTTTTTTTATCAACTATTTTCTTACTTTAAACAGAATAATTGCTTTTTAAAAATATCAAATATGTTTAAACGAATGTTTTTTCTTGACATATGTATTATAATATTATCCTATAAGTGCAATGTGAGAAAAATACAATCATTTTTATGTTTGAAAAGTGCTTGATTTTCATATGTCGAGAGTAGAGCAAGACCTCAACGCTTCGCTTATGAGGCGTGAAATAATCAGTGCCGTCTCCACAGGGAGTCAGCTTTCAAAGCAGAACATGCCTACACTGGATTTATCGGTACAAACGAGATGGTGCTCTATTAAAGAATGGGACATAAGAATCAAGTCACTGACATCATCTTAAAAAAAATTTTTGACAATTTAATCCATTATGTTACTCTATGATTTGACCATAATATTTCTTACTCTGTGTATTTGATGACTTTTTTTTTTTTTGGCGGCGGGCTACGGTACGTCAAACCCCGCTAATCCGTCCGGGGCGACAGGCAAAGTGGCGCAAGACCCCGTAGACCCGCCCTACAATATACCTCTCGACGCCGTGCGGGTGGGTCACTGGTACGCGGTCTTTTACTTCAGTGGCCCACCCGGCGGTCTACCCTCACGGGTATCCTGGCTGTAATGTCGACGCCCGGACAGTTTGCACCGTCGGGGCGTCGTCCTCACGCGGTGGCCTCGCTCCCAGGGCGACCAGACTAATCCCCGGTCCGGTCACCCGCTGCCTCGGCTAGGGCGGCATGAGGCGGAGGTATTCACGCCTCCGCTGCCCCAGTCGCCGGCGGCGGCGCGAATCCTCGTAGAGAAGTTCCTCTCGGATTCGCCCCGCCGCTTCCTTCTGCGAGATGACGTCCTCGCAGAAGGAGGCGACCGCGTCCCAATTCCTCTCGCTGTCGACCATCGCTTTCACGACGGCCGGCAGCGAGAGGTCGGCACCGATAGCGGCGACAAGGGCACGGCGCTGCTGAGCCCAGGTCACGCAGACCTCGAGCGTATGCTGCGCCGTGTCCCGGTCGCCGCCGCACTGTTGGCAGGACGGAGTCGTCTCCACCCTTGCGACTGTGTACAGGTACTTGCCGAAGCAACCATGCCCCGTCAAGACCTGCACCAGCCGGAAAGAGAGGACTCCGTGCCGCCTCTCCAGCCACTCCATCAGTACGGGCCGGACGGCCTCGATGACTCGTAATCCGAATCGAGGCCGCTCCAGCCGTGTTGCCCAATGGGAAAGAACCTCCCGGCGAGCGTCCTCACGCCAGGTGGCCAATTCGCTAGGCGAAACATCGCCACCTTCTTCGCGAGTTGGAGACACCCGCCGATATATTTCGGCGAGCATTTCCGCCTCCAAGTCTCAAGGGGGACGTTCCGGCCAATACGCATGCAGACTCGGTCGCAACCGTGCGGTATCCGCGGAGCCCTGACCGCCATGGCTCTCTGCGGTCTCCGCAGAATAGCCCTAAGGCGGACGGTCAGAGCCCTCGCCTGTATTTGATAAGACTGTTTGGATTTGCGTTCGGCGTTATTTCTATTTTAATATATATTACTTGCTTTTAAATATTAGTTTGGTAAGATAATTGTGATTTTACAGTGTTTTCAATAATCAGTGAGGAAATTGACGCTTTTAGTGTTGTGTTACAGCAACTTATGAGATAAAAACTCCATTGTGAAATTTTGACGCTTTTGTTGTATCTATTAAGGTGTTAAGAGATAGAGACTCATTATATTTGTGAAATACAGACACTTTTTGTTATTTTCTACAAAGGCTAGAAAGTAAAGTGTCTAGAAGTTTGTAAAGTGTATAAAATTGTGGTATGACTTCAAGTAAATATCGTACAGAGAATGTCTGACATCTTGTTTTATTTAACTATTGTAAATCCCTTTACAAAGTATTTTCATTTGTTGTTTTTGCACAATATTTATATATTCAAATATAGGTATATACCTCAATTGTATTGTGCAAAAACAGCAATCGGAAATTCGCTAGCTGATATTCAGCTGTTTTGAAATGAGCGGGATATTTAAAAATATAACTAATTTTTTAAATATCCCGCTCTACGAATGTTTTCAATGGATTAAACTGGAACGCTAGTGTGCACCGTGTAAGCAATTCTACAGTATGAAGTTGTCGTTCTCTCTGAGTATATTGTTCTGTGACCGTCTCAGTATCCAAGGTAAGAGCACGTCCGTTAGTTGTTCGGGTCGAGCTCCATAGTTTCGCGATAATTTCTTTAGGGTGGGTTGCGAGGGTCAGCGTCGAACACGGCTGCCAATTTATATTCTTCGAGCAAATAAAAGATCAAGGTACATAATACATATGCAAATTTAAGTATGTATTTTTGTAAACCGAATCAATTGTCAAACACTATGCAAATACTTATCGTAATGTTATCGAAATCGTATTTCAGGTAAATATAGGGAAACCGAAAGAAAATTACTATAAACAGTATAGTTATGCAGTAAATTATTCATTTCTTTACTGGCAAAAATGATCAAAATGGAGTTGCAAGCTTATATGGAACTGTTGTTTTTAATGTTAGATTAGAAATTTCATAATTCGTCAAATTCGATAACTGAATATTGTTTTGAAATAATCACATTTTTAAATAACCCTCACTACAATTGTTTCCGGTGGAATAAACTGGACCGCTAGTATGCACCATGTGAGCAATTCTACAGTATGAAGTTGTCGTTCTTCTCTCTGAGTATTTTGTTCTGTGTATAATACCCAGAAAGCATACACTCTGAGACTCTGACCCCACCTTTTGCTGCCGGCTACTCATTGCAAGCTTAGCGATGCGACAAGCTTATGCCTAATACATTGCGTGTTTTCTGTGACACTGTGAAGATTCTACTAATACAAGCGTGTAATCAATATGTAACTAATGCAAGCACCGGCAATTAGATTTATTCGTTTTCAGGGTGCGTGTATTAATACTGTGCGATGCGTCTGTGTGATTAGAAAATATCAATGTGTGTGTTCAATCATAAGTTCCCACGCTCGAGGACTGCAGTCTTAAGATTAGACGAAACATTAATTAGTTCACTGATATTGCAGAGATTTTTGCTAAAGGAATGATGCGCTCTTTTTAACTCAATACACTAGACTAAACGAAAAGGGATATGAGCCATTATTATGATATTTTGATCCCAAATTATTGAAATCACGAATGTTTTGCTTCTGCGTTTTATTTGATTGAATCTGAAATATGATTTACTGTGGATATCGTGATAATGTGATTTGACCTTGCGATCTAGTATCACCTATAAGATTGCGATCTTAAATAAAAATAAATAGAACGAATAGCGTTATGTTGAGCCGCAATCACACTGTTTTTGGTATGTTTAATTTAAAAATTTACGTTTAATTTTTCTCGCTAAAATTAACCAAAGGTCGTAGCTTATAATAATCAACTTTTTCTTAAACAAAAACACTTCATAGAAGAAAGTCACTAATCAAAACCACAGAGAAATTGCAACGATTTTTAATAGATTAACCAATTTCCAGTATTTAATTTTTTAACATTCACATTTTTTCATTCATTCGATCATTCATTCTCTTTACTATAAGCTTCATATGTCTTGATAACTCCATCTGATGTCGTTTGCTCAACAATTACATTCCCAAGGAGGGTTGTCGTCGGGCAGGCGGTCGATCATAAAACTATTGCCAATAACTTTTGCCATATGTATGAGTATATATTGCGTCGACCCCAAGTAATTGAGATAACATTAGGAGAATGGTGGAGCTTCATATATCTTATATTGTTGTATAGATACGAATTTATTGAGATAAATTTAAGATAAATTTAAAAAATTGAATAACATAGTTTACACTATGTTATTCAATTTTTTAAATTTAGAGAAATAGCAAATATTATATTCTAAATAAAGTCCTCATCCCTCCATCTTCAAGCAAGGTTTATTGAGTCTGCGATGATAATGATCATCTTTTGCTGCAAATAAAAGTGAGTATAATAGGCAAATTTTCTTTTCCCATTTTCTGACAATTCAGTTAAAGCCAAGCATGTTTAAATCAATGTTAAAATGAACGACGCGTCGCGACGGTGTGATTTTTGGCTCAACATCGATGCTCTATTTAACATATATTTTGTATCTTATTTTACGGCATCGGGGTAAAAATATATAGCTATCTACAAATATGATTTTTTTTACTTAGTAACTTATTTTTATTTAACCTATCATTTATATAGCTACCTATTCTTGTTTAACTCAACATTTATTTAACTAAGTATTTATTTATTCACGCTTATTAGCAAAACTATTTGTATAGATACAGCAAAATTATTTGTAAATTTAATTGCTATAAAATGTTCAAATTTTCAATGTATTGTTCAGAAAATTTGATGAGGCAATAAATTCGAGAAGATTTTTAATGTTTTCCATAAGGCTAAACTCTTTTTCCAATTTATTAAATAATTTCTATCGAAGAAAGTTTTTAAATGAAATTTTTATAGCATAACTTTTTCAGTCTTAAAGTGTAATGAGTTTTCTTCTCTATTCAATTAGGTCTAAAGATAATTTATACCATATGTTAAAATGAAGTGATATTTCAAACGATTGTGAATAATGAGGTTTAGCTTAACGATATAATTAAAAGAATAGTAGTACATAATTAATCCTAGACATATTTGAAATTAACTTTTTATAAGCTGGTTTACTTCGGTTACTTATAATGTTTATCAAAAATAAATTAAGTACATACATACATAGCCTCACCCCTGTTTCCCAGAGGGGTAGGCAGAGACTACGAATTGCCACAAACCACGATCCTGACGTACCTGCATCACTTTATTCACGCTCATCACAGTCTTTATGCATGCTCTACGATTACGCGTACTCTTAATCTGACCTTTCACTAACACATGTTCAATTTGATACAGTAAAGTACGACGTGGTAATAAATGAAGTATTTAAATTAAGTTAAAAATAAGTTAAAACAAATAAGGTCTCTATTCATTCTATTCCATATACATCTCTACCATTGGGCACGAGCGCCATTCATTAGTTAGAGGAGTGATGGCGACAACATACAAAATTGACTCCACTGGTTTTTCGAGATCCGCTTTTGCTTATCTTACAGATTACTGTATTATATTGTATAGTGGCATTAGTAATAAGTATATATTTGAGTTCTGATGTTTACGCGAGTATTACACATCATCATCATCATTCTCCTACTCTTATCCCAATTACTTGGGGTTGTTACAATATGTACCCTTCCTTCATAGTACATATTGTAAAAGTTATTGGCAATAGTTTTATGACCGGCCGCCTGCCAGACGTCAACCCTCCTTGGTAATGTAATTGTTGACCAAACGGCATCAGATGAAGTTGGCCTAGGTCGTTATAAGGCTCTTAATCCTCTTTTACGACATCCACGAGCAAAGTAAGGGTTGGTTGTATTCGTAGCCGCTGCCACACATTTAAAATAAAACTAATTTCACGGATTCTAGCGCATATGTATTTGATTTTTAGTTTTACGATGTTTTGAACACTTCACAGTTATCGTGGCCAGAGGATGACTAAGGTGTCTCAAGTTCAATAAGTCATAATTATTACAGAAATGTATATCTACCCGCTACACTATAGTATGTAATCATATGTGAAATTAATGTAACATCTGATTTATCTATTTTATAGTTTATATAATAATTTTTCAATATGTGCACATCACCTAATCTAATTTAATTAACTATTTCATCCTAAAAGGCAATCAGGTATAATTAAATTATACATGGAAATATATTTTACAAGCACATAATGAATAGAAAAATTTACAAATATAGTTTGATTATTCTGTGTTAAAATACACAGAGCAATCAAACGAAAGTCACTATTCAGAATATGCTATCAATACGCTCAGAGCATGTGTATAATCTAACGTTTTGCTCTATGTCTATAATCTAAAGTGGACATTGAATAAGTAGGCTTGAAAAAAAAAGTTGTTAGTCGTAGGACTGAACATCTGAAATGAAAAATTTCTTCCATCCGTTCATCAGTCTATTTCTATTGTTGGATATAAGCCTACCCACGTACGAAAAGCTTTTAGCTTCACATAATAAGATATATTATTTTAAATTTCTTAAGACATGTTTTTTTAGAAAGTATTTTTTAGTTAGAAACTATTATTATCAATTTATTAATATCATAGCAAAATTTTCCTATGATATATATCTTATATATATATATATATATATATATATATATATATATATATTTATATATATATATGTATATAAAAAGGAGTGTCTGTTATATAGATAACATGCACTTTTTTATGTTCCTAAAGTAAATAATAATGACTTCTAATGATAACGCGGATATTACATTCAATCAATTTTATAGCAAAATATAAATACATCGTGACTTAGGCTATTTAGAAACAGCGACTTCGTATTGCAAAAATAAGAAGTTTCGCAAATATATAAACAAAGACATACCTCTGTGGACAGATATGTTCCTGACCGTGACAGTCATGCAAGCTTAGTGCCTTTATCCATTTTAAAAGTGTCCAACGTGTTCAAAGAAGTTTCACAATACGAAAATTCACGTGACTTATGCAAAAAATAACTAACTGATATATCCAGTTTTACAGGATAGCTAAAAATAGTTATCGTTTAATCTGGAATCGACCAAAATAATTGTAATTAAATTTGGTTGATCTGTTTCGGAGTTTAGCGTGAACAAAAGTGCCAATTAGATGATTCTTATTTATCAAGTGTGTTAATTATAAAAAGTTAAGGTTACCTTCTAACATGACTAAATTAAACGTAGTTTTTTTGCATCTTAAAAGAAAGAGCTGTTAAAAGAAATAATTTATGTAAGTATGCATATTTTAAAAACTTACAAGAATGAAGTGGCAGTATATTACCTTATTTCTAGGAATCGAAATGAGTTTATATGCAAATGACATGCTTGAAGCTAACTTTTAATGTTTCACGTAAAATAATGAGTAATAAAGGGTAATATTTTGTTGGTGAGTTATTTTCACCTTTACTATTAATATCTACTCTTTTTAGACTTAGATTAATATTGATATTCCGAATAACTCACTGAGAAAACTCGCGAAAACTTTTTATGTGGGTACAATAAGTATCCAAAATCATGATCCCTTATTTCAAGACTCGTGTACACCGCACCCCACATAAGTGGCTAAGGAAGACTACAGAAAGAATTGATAGAACATACATACATACATACATATCATCACGCCATATCCCTTGCAGGGTAGGCAGAGGGAACAGAGTGCCAGAGAACTCTATCTCTGCATACTTCACTCGCTTCCTCAACATTCATAATTCTCTTCATACACGCCCGCCGGTTTCGGAGACTCTTGACTCCACCTTCCTTCAGTACCTGACCGATCTGGTCTAGGTAGGTTAGTCTCGGTCTCCCTCGGTACCTACATCCTTCCACTTTTGCATTGTATATCTTCTTAACCAGACGTTCGTTCGGCATTCTTTCTTTCTCTGATAGAACATCATTATTGTTTATTATTGTTTCATTTCAACTCATATACATAAGATGTCCCACTACTGGACTCGAGCCTCCTCTACAATGGGAGGAAAAATGGTCTACTTGTCAGAAGTGTTGGTATAGTATTTTATTTCCTTCTTCTCTTACATATATGTCATTTACATGTTATGTCTTTTTGTCGCCTTTTACGACACCCACGGAAAAGGCAGAATATGGTGAATTTAGTTCTTACTGCGTGCTTATTACACGACAGAGAAATTATAATTATAAAAAAATTACAATATGCTGATTACAAAACTTTGATAATTAAGTGTTCAGTTAAAAGGTAGAATAATAATATGTTATTTACTTACTTTTTAACTGAGCACTCAATTATCAAAAATGAAAAAAATAGGTAATTAATGATAATGTTATTTACCTACCTTTTGACTGAATAATCAATTGTCAAAAATTTGTAATTAGCACATTGTAAATTTTGAATGCATATTGTCACTAAGTTGCAACAACAACATTGAGCAATATTATTAGTCTATTTTGACAGTGTAATATTTTAACTAGCAGATTAACATATGTGTAAACAGCCTTGTATTACATACATACATAGCCTCACGCCTGTTTCCCTGAGGGGTAGGCAGAGACTACGGATTGCCACAAACCACGATCCTGACATACCTCCATCGCTTCATTCACACTCATCACAGTCTTCATGCATGCTCTACGATTACGCGTACTCTTTATCTGACCTTTCACTAACACATCTTCAATTTGATCCAGGAAAGTACGACGTGGTCTTCCCCTTGTAATCGTCCCACTCACACTCGCTTTGTATACTTGTTTAGTCAACCTTTCTTCACTCATTCTTTCCACGTGTCCGAACCACCTCAGCATACCCTTTTTTATCTTTGTCACTACTTCTTCATTCATACCGCAGCGCACTCTTATAACACTATTCCTAATTTTATCTGTCAGACTTACACACACATACTACGAAGAGCTCTCATCTCTACAGCATTTATGCTACTTTCATGTCTTCCCTGCCAAATCCAGCTTTCACTGCCATACATGAGAGTGGGAACTAATACTCCCTTATGTACAGCTAGGCGTGCCTTGTTAGATACATTCCTACTTTTCATAAAAGCGTACAATGCCCCATTCACTTTATTACCAGCATTTACTCGTCTTTCAACATCTTCATCATTTTTACCATCACTAGTAAACAGTACACCCAAGTATACAAATTCTTTCACCTGTTCCAATCCCTCACCGTTTATAAAAATATTACATTCCGTCATACATTTATCCTTTTCAAAGACCATTACTTTCGTCTTACTTACATTTACTTTCATACCTTTTCTTTCAAAAGCATCATGCATAGTAGTTACCATCGCCTGTAAGTCTTCAGCCGACGATGCAAGTAAAACCTGATCATCGGCATAAAGAAGACATTTGACGAGTAACTCATTCATTCTTAAACCACATTCATTATTTTTCAAATCTTGCAAACAGCTATCCATAAATAGGTTAAACAGCCACGGTGACGCTACACATCCCTGTCTGACACCTTTATCAATGTTAAACCATTCAGTGTAGGACCCGTTTATCCTTACGCAGGCTCTGGAATCCTTATAAATGGATTTCAGCGCCTGAATAAAATGGCCATTTACCCCATACATAGATAGTACCGACCACAGTTCATTCCTCCTCACTTTGTCATAAGCCTTCTCTAAATCAATGAAAGCGCAAAAGACTTTCTGACCTTTAGCCAAAAATTTTTGCGCCATGCATCGTAAAGAGAAAACTTGATCCGTGCAACCCATACTCTTTCGAAAACCCGCTTGTGCATCCCATATTTTCTTTTCGGTCACTTTCACTACTCTTTCAATCAACACTTTCGCATACAGTTTGCCGACAGTGCTAAGGAGGCTTATGCCCCTGTAGTTTCTACAATCTTGCCGTGAACCTTTCCCTTTGTAGAGAGGTACAATTACTTTACTGTACTTGTATTAATGCGTTACAAATGTATAAAATTCTTGACGTACGTCAACTTTATATGCTTGCATGAATTTATATGCTCGTATGAATACAATACAATACAATAAATCTTTATTGCACATTATTCGGGAATAAAAGAAAATAAAATCGTTTGACGTTGGCAGAATTAGGCGGTCTTATCGCATATACTGCAATCTCTTCCAGACAGTGTTAAAATACAGCTCATTTTAATTTTTTCAATGAGCATTCACATCATTATCCTATACTTATATTTGTAAATAAAACTTATCTAAAATAACGAAAACAAAATATATTTTGCGTAAGCGGAAAAGTAATGTGGAATGAAGCCAATTGCCACCACGTGACTTGAAACCAATTTCTTATCAGATTGTAGGGGGACCGCGAATCCCGAACTGGGTTAATGAAGGACTATTTATGCTTTTCTTTTCGTAAACTTTGTGGTATTTGGACTAAGCTGTTCGTACATTTTATTACGATGACTTAGATTGTATGTGATTTGAATATTGAATTTTGATAATAGGGTGTATCTTTTTGTAGTAAAAGAGAAAGGCATATTTCTCAGTTATTTAATTTTTGTTATCGACCGAAAGAGAAACTCTTTGTAGAAGAGGCAAATTCCAGTTATTATTTTTTTTTATTGTTTTATTGAATCGTTTCAAGCGTTTCTTTCATCGGGCAATGAGATTTTTATGAGAAATCCCAGCGGCGCCACGGATTGAATTATGTTCGGTGAATAACAATAGATTTGGTCTCTTATTATAGTGACTAAGAATTATGGAGAATAAAGCCTTTCCCATTGAAGATAAATGCTTAAGATATTTAAATTCCTTTTCGAGATTACTCAATACTCAAACGTTTATTATTAAATAAGCCTTTACTTACTTGCAGGATAGCACTATTAAACTTTGTTAGAAAGGACTGAAAAGTATTAAATGTCAACAAATTTTATTCATACATAATGCTTTCAAAAGTATAAAGATTTTAATGGAACCAATAAATGACACTAATTGTTAATAAATTATTATAAAAACACATTGATACTTATAATTTTTTTTTTTTTAAATATTTTATCGCATTTTTGTTTTTTACTTTTTTTACTCTCCAGAATAATACACATTTTATATTGGTATAAGAGAGGTCACATTTCTTTCACTATAACAGAATTTAGTAAACATAATGACTTTAAAATTCAAACAATACTGTTCTTCTTAGACTATATACATCTTAGAGGAGATAAATTAGTCTACACTGGACAGAACATTTGGCATAGGATAGGTTTTTTGGGATTTCATTTTCCAGTGCTGGCTATCTATTTAAATGAGTTTGACAATAGTCATAGAAGGGAAATAATGTTGATAAAAGTATTTAGATGAACAATTATTACTATTACGTCACGATAGATAACACTGTATTTCTAGGAATTGAATTAAATTGACCTTTCGTGCCAGTGCCGCAGTTTCGATGTATCAATATTACCTATTATTCTTATTTATTACTTACATACATTTTTTTAAGTTGGTATTTAAAATGTTTAGGATTGCAGTTTTACATTTGTTGTAATTTATCAGGAAGCCTATTTAACAAGAAAGGAAGTAAATAACTTTCGACTCGTTCTCCATAACAACTATTCGTACTAGGTAATTTGTAATTACATACATACATACATATCATCACGCCATATTCCTTGCAGGGTAGGCAGAGAGAACAGAGTGCCAGAGAACTCTATCTCTGCATACTTCACTCGCTTCCTCAACATTCATAATTCTCTTCATACACGCTCGCCGATTTCGGAGACTCTTGACTCCACCTTCCTTCAGTACCTGACCGATCTGGTCTAGGTAGGTTAGTCTCGGTCTCCCTCGGTACCTACATCCTTCCACTTTCGCATTGTATATCTTCTTAACCAGACGTTCGTTCGGCATTCTTTCCACATGTCCGAACCATCGGAGCATTCCCTTTCGCATCTTTACACCAATACTCTCTTTCATACCTACTCGCTCTCTTACGTCGTCGTTACGAATGCGGTCGGTCAGCCTAACTCTACAGATTTGCCGAAGAGATCGCATTTCGACCGCATTAATTTTACTTTCATACTCTTTTCTGCATACCCAACTCTCGCTTCCATATAGTAATGTTGGGACAAGCACTGCGTTATGTATTGCTACACGTGCCTTCTGGCTGAGGTGGTGTCTGCCGAGAAGTTGCCCCAACGCTCCGTTCACTCTATTTCCCGCATTCACTCTTCGCTCTATATCAGTGGTGTACCTTCCATCTCAGCTAAATCCACATCCAAGATATACAAATTCATCCACTTGCTCTAGTACATCATTACCTATTGTTACTCTTACATCTGTTCTGGCTTCATCTCTTTCAAAGACCATTATTTTGGTTTTGCTCACATTCACGCGTAGACCCCTTTTCTTAATTTTTCTGAAATTTGTAATTACCTTTATTAGAAATTATTCTTAGATAGTTGGCTCTGTTTTTTTTACCAACAATGAGGGTTTATTAATTTCAGAGAGAACGCTAAATTTTAATTTGTCAAAGACATTCATCACTTTAAATATTTCACTTTCATTTATATATCTTTCTCTAATATGTTTAGGTGCAATCATTTTTAATAATCTTAATTGTAAGTGATATATTTCTTTTAAATATGTTTCATACGTTCTGCCATAACTACTGAGACCATAACCAACAATCGAATCTGCTAGCGCCATATGAATCAATTTAAGAGTCTAATATGGTAATTTATCTTTTAAGATACTAATTTTGCTAATAATGGATCTTAATCTATTACACACATAATTCTTGTGTGGACCTCAACAGAATCGAGTGTCAAATATTGTAATTATACTTATTATCTTCTTATTTTGAAATATTATAAGATTACGTAAAATGAAATAATAATTGTTCATTGTATTACTATATATTCTCTCTAATTACCTTCGTGATATTATTAAAATACCTTATAATAGAGTAACGCCATTGGTCTAATAATATTAGTATGTCAACTCAAGTTGAAAAGTATTGAAAAGTAAAGTATTGATGATACATTGCGTTCTTTAGCCGTCACTATACGCTCCCCTGGTATAGAGGTATTATAATAACGACATTTTATGTTTACGCTAGTAAATACATTTTAAAAATATAAAAATAATGCATGTTCAGATTAAACTTCAAAAGCATTAATTTAAAAGCGAGAAATCTTTCCTACTTTTATAATTATGGACTCTTTGAAGCTCTAGAAGTCTAAAGTTCTTAATTAGATATTGCGACAAGCCAAAGCAAGACATTTTTTCAATATATAAGCACTGAGATATTCGTATGTTTTATTTAAGTATATATCGGGAAACTTAAGTGGATCTTCTCATCCAATATACCTTTTTTTTGCGGTGGACTATGCTGTGGTCACGCCCCGCCAAATTGGTCCGGAGCGACGGAAGAGGCGGCGTGCGACCCCATAGACCCACCCTGCAAATTACCTCTCTTTGCCGTGCGAGCGAGCCACCCGATCTTTGTCTTCGGTGGCCTCATCCAATATACCTCGGTGCCTAAAACACAGGTCTATTAACAGTGTGTTACTAGTGCTGAATTATGGCAAGGTCCCTAAATGTAGGCCTCTTCTCCAAGATCAAAGTCACAAGCGCAGTCACTATGGAGCGGACTATGCTCGGGATTTCTCTGCGAGATTGAATTCATAATACAGAAATCTGCAGAACAGATGTGACTGACATAATCGTAGTACCTACGTAGAATTTTCACGCTGAAGTGGCAACGGATACGCCAAATCACTCGACCAACCGATAACCGTTGGGGAAGAAAGGTTCTCGAGTGACGACCGCGTATCAGACGTCACAGTGTTGATCACATCCCTATCATGGGATAGACCATATTTGGAGATGGTTGTTGGGGATCTTTGGCTGCGGGCGGCACAGAACTACATTTTTTTTTTTTTTTTTGTGGCGAAATATGAGGGATCCCTACGTCCAGCAGTGGATGACAAAGCCTGAATGATGATATATATGATATATATAGTAACTGTACTTGACACAATGTCATTTATAGTAGGAGGACCACACTGTGTACAGATTTTTGTCTACAGCCGCGGGTCGGTCCGTCTAGAGCAAGGTGCTGCTGTGCTTCGTTTGATGAACGAGAGAACTGGCAATCCAACTTTCTGAGCTGATTTGGGGTTTTCATTGCTAGGCTGCAGCGTAGCCATATCCCTGGTATTGCAAAGATCTATGGGCGGCAGTAACGCTTACTATCAGGTGTGCTACTTGCTCGTTTACCTCCACGAGCAATAAAAGAATAACTTATTTTTTTATTGTTATGTTTTCAAACCAATAAAACTCAAAGTATTAAGTAAGACTGATGCTTTGAACACTTGGAAAATGGCTTGTTCAAATACTGTCTTTGTCTACCAACCCTCTGTCTCAGAGACAGTGGAACTTGCTGCTTTGCAGAGCCATTAGAAAAAATCTCTAAAATACATCTGTTGGGTCTGCAGAGCGCGCTCGTTTGCTGGCTGTGTCAGAGTGAGAATCTGGTATTTGGATACAGGCTCTACTGTCAGCCAATATTACCTATATTTATATGTTAAGTTATGTTAACTGTAATAAAATGATGATGATTATGCTGATTAATGATGATTATGTTAACTGTGATAAAACTGTAAAAAACTGTAATAAAATCTTCATACTAAAACCTCTATTTAAAACCATCTGGCCAGCATTGTATTATAGATAAATTACTAGAAGAAACTAGAAAGAACTCTTATCTAGAAGAGGCCCGTACTCATTTGGCTATGTATAGACCGATAAGAAGAAAATGATAAGAAACATTTGCATTATTTTTTCATAATCCTTACTAATATTATAAATACGAAAGTAACTCTGTCTGTCTGTCTGTCGCTCTTTCACGCCAAAACTACTGAACCGATCTAAATGAAATATGGTACATAGATAGCCTAGAGCCTGATAAAGGACATAAGCTACTTTTTAATACAAAAAAAGGGTTGTAAAGGGGGATGAAAAGTTGTAAATTTTTAGGCTATTGATTAGATATGAATAAAAATTACATTAAAATTTCGTAAAAAGTTTAACCCTTAAGGAGTAAAATAAAAATAAAGGATGAAAATGTTAGGACAGTAACCTTTTACGCAGGCGAAGCCGCGGGCAGAAGCTAGTTATGTATAAATATATGAAGCTATTGACAGAAAAAAGTTTTATGACTGACTCTTCACGCCGTGCTCAAATTTCTAAAGCTAGAAATATGAAATGTTTGATAGTACCTAATTTCTTTTATAATGTATAGATTCCGTATCTAGAAAGGATTTAATAAAATTTCAATTCAGAAGTGATGATATGTAGTTTCAAAGCTTGTATAGAAAAACTACTTTATCTACAAATACTTTTCAGTAAAAATAATCTATGATTTTATAAAAACCCGATTTACAGCGAAAAATTCTAACCGTGCTTTGCTTGTGCGGATTTTCAATAAGTGTGGGTTCGAATCCCACTTGTGACAATCATTTTTCGCTCGTAATCGGGTTTTTATAAATAATCAAGCATTTTAAATGCTAAATTTCAGTAATTTAATCTATCATTTGTTTGAGCATTCGTCGATTTTCATTTTCTAATGGTATAAAATAGACATTATTCGTTTAAAATTATCACGATTAGGTACTCAACAGCGTTTTTTTTTTATAGTGATGACGAGATTTTCTAAAAAGGAATATTCTGAAAATCAGCCCCTTAAATCATATATTCTTTAATATCTAAAATAAGGGATTAATTTTGCTTTGATAATTTTTGAACCTAAAATATCAATAAAGAAAACCATAGTTAATGAACGATAATTATTACGTGGATGTAATTATCGCCAAAAGCTGGCTTTAAATATATTGATAATTATGATTAACATTGTAAATAATAAAACGTATTCTTTCTAACTATAGCCTTTGCTATTTCGTTTTAATTTAGCTTTTTCCTCTCTCAAATTTTGTTGTGTGACAACATCGCTTTTTGTATTATCTGTTGTAATTAAATAAACTACAATTGTTTGTGTATAATCTTCTTAATATATATAAATTACGCGTCACGTTGTTTGTCCGCGATGGACTCCTAAAGTACTTAACCGATTTTTATCAAATTTGCACAGCATGTGTAGTTTGATCCAACTCAAAACATAGGATAGCTTCTATCTCAATTTATAGTCGCGATATTATTTTATTGCAAATTATTTGTCTATTATTTGACAGTCACAATTATTTGTTATCTCCAAACGATTCTAACAGATGTCAATATCTATTGACTGGATTGAATAAGTATTTAATAAAGGTACAAACGTTTCATATAAGCTACAATTTATTAGCATAACCACTACGTTACTGAGGCTACCTTAGCCACAGCAACTTGTGGCCGTGTGTTGTTTAGCTAATTAAATAAAAGAACAGAAACAATTACTATTGAAAAGGTAAAAACCTTCAAAAAAGTAAATGTTGCCAATTTATATTGCTTCTTAGTTCCACCCTGGAACAGATTTGCAGTAAATTGCACGCATCTATCATCTTAATATTTGGAGTTGCATTGTACGCTTTGTTTAATAGATACAATTTGTTATGGGTTCTACCACAAATTGCATAACCCCACTGTGATATATATTATATTATTTGATCAAAAAATAATAAATGTTCATAATAAATGATGTATCTACTAAGTATTATGCAGTAGCAGCTGTGTGGTAGCGGCTACGAATACTAGCAACCCTTCATTTGCTAGTGGATGTAGTAAAAGACGACTAAGAGCCTTATAACGACCTGGGCCAACTCCATCTGATGGCGTTTGGTCAACAATTACATTCCCAAAGAGGGTTGACGTCTGGCAGGTTGGTCATAAAACTATTGTCAATAACTATTACAATATGTACTATGAAAGAAGAGTTCATATTGTATCGACGCCATGTAATTGGATTAAGAGTAGGTGAACGATGACCTACTGAGTATTTTTATTATTAAAGTTTCAGCAAGTCAAAAATATAAATAGGCACTCAAGCTTCCCTAAAATAAGCTATTAGCTCAGCCTAATGCATAGTTATAATCAAAAGCTCTTTTTAATCTAATGTTATAGACAAAATATTAGTCAGTGTTTTTAAAATCTCATTGGATTATAAAATCACTAAATAATTCACTGAGGATATTTTTTTTTTTTTGCAATAAATTTTAAAGCATTTTTTTTTTTTACATATACATATTTAGGTATTCTTTATTGAATATGTTTAAGTTAATCCATTTAGAATATGTTTGTTACATAAGTACATTATTAATTCTTTTGACAAATATCTATTTCATTTATCTGGTACTATTTAGCTCCACTTCTTTCATTGCTCGATTAGCTCCAATTTATTCATATTATGAAATTAAAAAAAAAAAAAAAAAAAAAACAAATTTTTAATGCATATTATTTCGATTAAACTTAAAGTGTTTATATAGTTAATAAACACGGATAAAATTAGTTTAGACAGTTTATTGATCATCATCACACATCTCATAAATGTCCCACTGTTGGGCTCGGGCCTCCTTCGTAATGGGAGGGAAATTAACCTACTATACCGCGCTGGTCAGACGTGTTGGTATAGCGTTTTGTTTCGAGTTTTTCTTCTCTCGCATAGATGTTATATGCGTTTTATGTCCCTTAGTCGTCTCGTACGATCACCCACGGGTAAGATAGGGAGTGGTGAATAGTATTCTTACTCCGTCACCACACGGAGAAGGAGTTTAATGATATGTCTCTTTATATATTAACAGATTAGTAGTTTTTGCGTGATGCTCAAAAATATATAGGTACTTATATAAAAATATATAGGTACTTATTATTATATATATTTGAAATAAAACTATTTTTACAGTTTTTTTGGCGCTTATATTTGATTTTTAATTGCCCCACGTCGAACACTTTTCAAAGTTCTTTATCATGGTAAAACTGTAACAATGAAATCCATAATACAAACGCGATAAAATCCATAAAAATAATTTTATTTCAAACACACTCGTGTAAATATCAACAATCACTATGTATACCTATAGACAAACAGGAAAACGAAACTGTATTTTAATATTATTAATATGCCTAGATTACGCAAAAAAAACTTGTATAAATCTTTTTTAACTTCTTTAGCATATTATTCGTGTTCAATCATTGATACATGTAGTTTAAATATATATATATCCCTTTATTATATCGTAGAAACCGACAGAGGATTTACCAGAAAATGAACCACAGTATTCTCCTTAGAAAATTATAGTACCTAATGAGATCGGCAACTCAGGCGAGTTGAGGCTTTTCAGGCCAAAAGCGTGATAATTATGGCATAGCTTTCCTTTAGAGTGTCCTCTATCTAACGGCAGACATTGATAGTCTGATTGGTGAAATAAGACGAACAGTATATTAAGAAATAAATACAAATAATTGTAATTCCACTTACCATCGGGCACATACACGTTCAAATAAAGACAGTCCTCAGAGTATTCTTTCTTTTTAGTATCTTCCATCTGGGCTTCCAATAACTTCATAAACAATTCGTCATGTTTCTTCACAGGATTAAGTACGTCTTCTTGTTTGAGTTCACGTTGCATACAGTCCGGGGCATATAATGTAGCATTCCTTACACCCTCCCATTGAGGCAAAACTGTGAAATCAGGTGGCATAAATCTTCTGAAGTCAAGTGGAGGCTGAGCGTAAGGTATTCCAACGTAAGCAGCTATCCTTTTGGTTCGGAATCTAGTAATATACATTCCAGATATTGTCCCTTGATTTGCTAATGTTATTTGGCGCGGCTCTCTTGCTGATGAAACTATGCTGGTTTGTAGTAAAATTATTAAAAGCCAAATCATTTTTCTTGAATTAAGGTAACTATATTTTATAAAAAAATGCCGCACATTCTTCAAAATTTAATTCTTATTTTTGTAAATTCGAAAAACCTTTTATAAAGCTAAGAGAAAAACTTCCATTTTAAAACTTAACTGTTTCAAGAAACGATTGAAGAGATTTAATTTAAATAAAAAAACGGGTTAAATTAATTTGATTTAGTTGTAACAGCTTATACTTCGGCACGTATCGGGTGGGTGTTCGTGTTCGAACGAAGGTGGTGCGTTACTGTTTTTCGTGCGGACTTCGAATCGTAAACAGTGGGGTTGTTCGTCGTTATAGCGACCAAGGAATTGCTATTATAAACACTGATTGGTTTAGAATTGGCAAATATATAAATGGCGGAGAGCGTGATATTTAAAGGATGATATTAATAGAATGTCAAGCAATCGGTTTCATTATTTTAGTTATCCTTTAGTTTATTAGTTTTGATCATTGCTTGAGAGTGTTTAGTTGTGACATGCTTAAATATGATAGGAGGTGGTTAAAAAATAAACAACCGTCAGATAGTTTACTTTTGAAGTGAGACGTGCCTTCATATCAGAAATCTGTGAGCGTTAGTAGCCAGCGGTTATATCGAGTCATAACTAACCTCACTGCATTCCGTGTTATTATTTTATATTGTGTTGGTGATAATATTGTGAGCCACCTGATTTATGTTGCGATTAAAGTTAAGTGGACGAACTAGAAAATGAAGATCTGACGCCCTCCCGCGCTGAGATCTGCAGCTCCCGCTAACATATATATATATATATTTGGCAGATGAAGGATTATAAATATAAAGAAGAAACAACTAAATGGTTTTTAATGTGTAACACTGAATATCACTCAATATTAATTATCATAATCACTTTCATTTTCCATAAAACAAACCAATAAGCGAATTATAAGCACTCGTTAAACTAATTGCTAATCCTAACACTTCAACGATATATATATAAATCGAACACAAGTAAGCAGAGCTTTCGCACACTACAGAGGATGGATGTGAATTCCGGTCTCTACTTTCTATAACAGCACTTTATATAGGTTACGCTCCCCACTCTTCGTTAATATTATTTTGACACCTAGCACGGCCTCTCCTAAGATTCAAGTTGTCCTCGGCTTGAATGATTTAGTTTTGTTGTTGCTGAATAATTATGATTTATTTTTTATTTTAATTAACACGAACATGTGAACAGGTCAGCGTCCCAATCGCACTACATTATGCCGAATACTTTACCCATTGGGAACGAACCCGTATACTGTGCGATGAACGCCTTAGGAACAAACCCACTCGTATGACGACGAACGCCTTGGGAACAAACCCATACATTTGGCGACGGACGCCTTGGGAACAAACGCTTACATTTGGCGACGAACGCCTTGGGAACACATCCATACATTTGGCGACGAACGTCTTGGGAACAAACCCATACATTTGGCGACAAACGTCTTAGAAACAAACCTGTACATTTGGCGACGAACGCCTTAGGAAAAAACCCCTACATTTGGTGACGAACGCCTTGGGAATAAACCCATACATTTGGCGACGAACGCCTTGGGAACAAACTTATACATTTGGCGAAGGACACCTCGGGAACAAACCCATATATTTGGCGACTAACGCCTTGGGAACAAGCTCATACATTTAGCGACGGACACCTCGGGAACAAACCCATACATTTAGCGACGGACACCTCGGGAACATACCCATATATTTGGTGACGAACGCCTTGGGAACAAACCCATATATTTGGCGACGAACGCCTTGGGAACAAACCCATACAATTTGGCGGCGAACGCTTTGGGAACAAACCCATACATTTGGCGACGGACGCCTCGGGAACAAACCCATAGATTTGGCGATAAACGTTTTAGAAACAAACCTGTACATTTGGCGACGAACGCCTTAGGAAGAAACCCATACATTTGCCGACGAACCCCTTGGGAACAAACCCATACATTTAGCGACTAACGCCTTGGGAACAAACTTATATTATATATTTAGGGATGGACACCTTGGGAACAAACCCATATATTTGGCGACGAACGCCCTGGGAACAAACCTATATATTTGGTGACTAACGCCTTGGGAACAAACCCATATATTTGGCGATTAACGTCTTGTGAACAAACCCATATATTTAGCGACGGACGCCTTGGGAACAAACCCATATATTTGGCGACGAACGCCCTGGGAACAAACCTATATATTTGATGACTAACGCCTTGGGAACAAACCCATATATTTGGCGATTAACGTCTTGTGAACAAACCCATATATTTAGCGACGGACGCCTTGGAAACAAACCCATACATTTGGCGACGAACGCCTTGGGAACAACCCGTACATTCGGCGACGAACGCCTTGGGAACGAACCCATACATTTGGCGACGATCGCCTTGGGAACAAATCCATACATTTGGCGACGAACGCCTCGGGAAACAAACTCATATATTTGGCGACGAGCGCCTTGGGAACAAACCCATATATTTGGCTATGAACGCCTTGGGAACAAACCCATACATTTGGCGGCGAACGCCTTGGGAACAAGCCCATACATTTGGTGACGAATGCCTTGGGAACAACCCGTACATTTGGCGACGAACGCTTTGGGAACAACCCGTACATTTGGCGACAAACGCCTTGGGAACGAACCCATACATTTGGCGACGATCGCCTTGGGAACAAACCCATACATTTGGCGACGAACGCCTCGGGGAACTAACCCATATATTTGGCGACGAGTGCCTTGGGAACAAACCCATATATTTGGCTATGAACGCCTTGGGAACAAACCCATACATTTGGCGGCGAACGCCTTGGGAACAAACCCATACATTTGGTGACGAACGCCTTTTTTTTTTACGCTGTGGAAACGCATTTACGCGCTAACCCCTTCCCGCCGATATCGTGACGGGAGGGAGTGTGGGACTCGCCAGCCGGCAGTCCGACCAGAATACCCGCTAAAACCACAGCGGCCCCCTTCCGCGCTTTTACGAGACGCCAGAGAGATCGTCTACTGACATTCGATCCCCGACGCCCCAATGCTTGGCCTTCTGGCCACGCCCAGTTGGTCCTCAAGGCGGTGGGATGAGATGCGCATAACGGCACCTGGCGACGATCGCCTTGTGAACAACCCGTACATTTGGCAATGAACGCCTTGGGAACAAATCCATTCATTTGGCGACTAACGCCTTGGGAACGAACCCATACATTAGACGACGAACGCTTCGGGAACAAATCCATACATTTGGCGACGAACGCCTTGGGAACAAACTTATACATTTGGCGAAGGACACTTCGGGAACAAACCCATATATTTGGCGACTAACGCCTTGGGAACAAACCCATACATTTGGCGACGGACGCTTCGGGAACAAACCCATACATTCAGCGACGAACGCCTTGGGAACAAACCCATACATTTGGTGACGAACGCTTTGAGAACAAACCCATACATTTGGCGACGGACGCCTCGGGAACAAACCCATACATTTGGCGACGAACGCCTTGGGAACAAACCTATACATTTGGCGACGAACGCCTTGGGAATAAACCCATACATTTGGCGACGGACACTTCGGGAACAAACCCATACATTTGGCGACGAACGCCTTGGCAACAAACCCATACATTTGACGACGAACGCCTTGGGAACAAACCCATACATTGGGCGACGAACGACCCATACCATACGAAAATGTTTACAATTCAGCAACAATTTAACAAACAAAATGATTGTTTTTATGCCCAAAGATCTAAGGAAGTCTTCCAATTAGTCGACAGAGTGCAACTTAGGCATTATCGGACTTTAGTTATGGTTTGGTGGGGTATTAGCTATGAAGGAGTGCCTGAGCCATACTGTTGCGAAAAAGGTATCAAAATATCGGCACAAGTGTATCAAGATACCATTCTTGTGAAGGTAGTGAAGCCCCTTAACCACACCATGATCAATAACTAAGTATGGTCTTTCCATCAAGACTCGGAGCCGGTTCATAAAGCTCGGTCTATACAGCCTTGGTTGGAAACGAACGTTTCGGACTTCATCAGAGCTGAAGACTGGCCGTCGTCTAGTCCCGATCTTAATCCCCAGCGGATTGAGATCGGGACTAGACGACGGCCATTATGATTTATGGTCAGTTTTAGAGAGTACGGCTTACACTATATATCTTGATAATTTGGAGTCCCTAAAACAATCCATACAATTGGCAGTGAAGAATTTTCCCATGGAAAGCATGCGTGTTTTTAGAACTGGCCTCAACGTTTAAAAGACTGTATTGCAGCTACTGGAGACCAGTTCGAATAAGCTTTTTATATTTTAAATTGTTTTATATTTATGTATTAAACTAACACACTGTAAAAGTAATAAATGTTATTTGTAATAGAAAAAATAGGTTTTTGTTTATTACAGTATTTATGGCAAGACTAGGTATATGTATTGTTAGCTGTCAAGATATACTGAACTGTATAAATCAGCTGAACAAAAATAAGAAGAATGTCAGCACTTCTCTCCCCTAGAGAACTAATAGAAACAAATGGAATGGCTAGTATGCCTGCCAAGCATACTGATTATGGCATTATCCTACTTCAAAGAAGCCTATGACCAGTATGGGACGTCGACAGATTCATGAATGGTAGGATAAATTTATATGTAGATTAGAAAAGTTTAATTAAAGGAACTCTGTGTAATTTGATTGGTGCATTTTAAAGCGGACGAATACAAAGTCTAACATTTATTGTACTGTTGAGGGAAATTTTACTGTAATAATGAGTTTAACGTTGCTTGTCTCTTTTATGTGGAGTGAACTGTATATTGAATGCATTTAATTGAATTTTCTTGCCGGAGTATCTCTAGCAAGATCAACATAAAAAAATCTATGCTTTAAAATTATAAAGTACTTACTAGCTGGCCCTTCCCCAAGTTCTAGTACAAATCTAATAAAATATAAATAATTAAAAAAATCAAATAACCCGACTGCGTAAAAAGTGAACCAAACTACGTACATAATAAAAAAAACTAAAAAGAAAGAAACAAGCACTTAGATGTTCGGTAGTCTAGAATTCTATAATATATCGTTGAATGAATACTATTGATGCAAATAAAATATATTTTAATAATGGCACATAACAACTGAACAGTCGAGATCCATTATTCGACAGCCAATCTAATTTTTCAATGGATCCCGACTGTACAGTTGTTATGTGCCATTATTAAAATATATTTTATTTTCTTCAATAGTATTCATTCAATAATATATTATAGAATTATAGACCACCGGACATCTAAGTGCTTGTTTTTTCTTTTCAGTTTTTTTTATTATGTACGTAGTTTGGTTCACTTTTTACGCAGTCGGGTTTTTTGATTTTTTTAATTATTTATTTTTTATTTTATACTTTTTAGTTATGAATACCTAGGTGGCTATAGTTATTTTATTTATTAATAAGTACCTAACTATATATAGTTTTTCGACTGAAGTTAAGTACTAAAGCGTTAGAAGTTGGAGATGGGTGACCGTGTCAGACATTAGATACTTTAGGTAGTCCAATATACCTACTAGATACTTTAGTATATGTCCATCCACTTTCACACCCATATACGAATTTTTCATCTTTTCATCGTATATTTCTACTATCTAAAACCTATATGTGAGTATGGTTGTTACGAAACTTTAAATCGATATAGATCCTAAATGGTCACTTAAATCGAAAAATGTTAAAGCAAAACTAATAATGATTTTTAAATACCTATTCAACGATACCCCACTTGATATAGTTTGTTGAATTTCATTTTTATAATTTTCACAATATGACGTCCAGTAGTCGCCATATTGAATTTTCACTAACGTCATATCTTTAGTGACACTCGCCGGACTAAGAGAAATACAAACAACATACACACATACATACATACATACATAGACCGTTAAACACAATACCACTCCTTTGCGTCGCGACTCGGGTAAAAATAAAGCTTGAAGTCTTTGAAATCGCTTGCAGTGCCATCTATCGGATCCAATTGTTAATCTAAATTATTGTTGAATCCATTTGAAGACAAAAAAGAATATGAAAATAAGTCCAGCCGTTTCGAAGAAGTTCCTTTACATCCCCTCCCATTGCGAAGGAGGCTCGAACCCAATAGTGGGCCATATATGAGCTGAGATGACTGTGAGGTTTTAAAACTAGACTGTGTAACAATGTGTCGCAAAATAATTTTATTCAACAGTAAATAGTTTAATTTATCCGTGTGGTGACGGAATAAGAATAAATAATTTCAATTCACCACACCCTATCTTACCCGTGGGTGATCGTAAGAGTCTATCGACAAAGGGATATAAAACGCATACCTATAACATTTATGTGAGAGAAGGAAAACTCGAAACAAAACCCTATACCAACACGTCTGACCAGCCCGGTATAATAGGTTAATTTCCCTACCATTACGGAGGAGGCCCGAGCCCAACAGTGCGACATTTATGGGCTGTGATGATGATGATGATGATGATAACCTAGTTTATCAGGTAGATGGTAAAAATCTGTGACTAAAGCTTCAACCAGTACCTGTATAGCTGAATGTGCATGTGGGCAATAATCGCTTCGCAAAGCGGCCCGATTTTACTTTGAATAAACAAAGACATAGCTAAACTAGGGCCCTTCCTTTTCATTTTGGTGACATCTAGTACAGATGTTTGCTCCAGAGTAGAATAGACAATGGCGGCGGGGCGTGTCATGGAGGTGACTCTCCACGCTGACATACTCCACTGCCCGGTGCATTGGGCGGTGCAAGCGCGAGTACCTGCGCCTGATGACGGCCTAGCCGTCGCGGATGGATGGCCCGGGAAGTAGACGATGCCCTGGCAACATTGGTGTTTGTTGTCGGGGCATCGACGGAGACAATTCCCGAAAGGGTACCCCACCGGGCCGGCCACGGATGTCAAGGAAGCGGTAATAATAATAATATAATAATAATAATAACTCTTTATTGTACACCATATATACAGGAAAAAAAAATAAAAGAAAAAAAGCTTACCAAAATATAGGTACCAATGGTACCAATGGTCGGCCCGTTGGTCGGAACATGGTGGGCAATAACCTGTATCATATACCATATATACCATATTCCATGCTGTTATACCACGCTGCCTAAGTTCGTTAGCTTATAAGGTTTTTTATATGATTCGATTTCTTCATTTTCTCTTCATCCACCCATCAGTCAAAGCGATGTCCAGTGCTAGACATAGGCCGCATCACGAAGGGGTATGTTGCTACTATTACCAGGCTGGTCAGGCAAATTGGCCTATAAGCTCGGTGCTCCATTAGCCGTATTACCACTCCTACCAGGAATCAAAAGTTAGCGATACATAGGCCTTTCCAACCAATCGGATCCTCGACTTTATTTCTTAAAAATAAATCCATATAAAATATAAGCTGTGTGGTAGCGGCTACGAATATTACCAATCCTTTCTTTGCTCGTGGACATCGTAGAAGACGACTACGAGCCTTATAACGACCTGGGCCAACTCCATTTGATGTCTTTTGATCAACAATTATATGCAGAAGGACGATTGATGTCTGGCAGGCTTTATGACCAGCCGTCATAAATCTATTTCCAATAACTTTTATATTATGTACTATAAAAGAAGGGTACATATTGTATCGACCCCAAGTAATTGGGATAAGAGTAGGAGAATGATGATGATAAAATAATATACTTGCCAGGTCTAGACATTCATTCGTCATACAAATAAATAGCTTGTGCTAAGCTTGCGACGGCGGCTCGCGTGACTTCGATGCCTGGAGTCATTGCATTCGGCGACCGTACCTCGTAGCTTTCGCCTCATCTCTTCAAGTAGGTCATTGCGACTAGAATAGATCGATATTATTGTTTTATGAACGATATTTTAATATTTACAGTTATCTTCTTTTATAAAAATGTATTTATTTGCATTTGTTAGCAAATCCTTTGTCTTTAAAATTATTTTCATTTATTCGGATATATTTTCTATCAAAACAGTCCCTGAGTATGATGAAGTGTAATGATAAGTACGTATAAAATCTCATGTAAGTAAAGCTTGATATTTTGTATATATATATTTTCAATATTCATATATATTTTTCCACAATTTCACCCGCTTAGTTCCTGTTTCCGATGTAATACGGAGATACAATATAGCCTATGTTAGTCGCTAATAATGTAGCTTTCAATTAGTGAAATAATTTTTAAAATTAGTTTAGTGGTTTCAGGCGTGTAAGCGTAACAAACAAACAAACAAATTTAAATTTATATTTATAATATTAGTTAGGATGTCATCTGACTATGGTGTTTATTAGTTATCAGTATCTATCATATCCACCAGCTATGGTCATTAAATGCAGGCCTCATAACTAGGCTTTAAGTCGTTCAGCATGCTATGGCACTCCATAGCAAAAATCGGGTTTGGGTTTTTCGATGAGATAGGATCCGAAAAACCAAAATCTATAGAAACACGGGTGTAAACGACATAGAAAGATTTAGTGCGCTGAAGTGTTAATGTGCAGACCGAATCGCTCGACAAACCATATAATACCTGCGGAAGAAAGGTTTTCGAGTGGTGACCATGTATGAATATGAGAGGATACTACTGTAAGTTATGGGGCAGTTTGCCACCCTTACATTGCCCGGACAGTTGGGTGTGTTCAGACCACATAACCTACAAAAAGTTTGGCCCCAGTATATGAGCTGCTGAATGCTGTCCTTATTAAAAGTTCTGCAACCTTCTTTACTAAATTGTACGTGACAACTATATTTTATTATTTAGCTAACAGTAAGACTTTTAATACTTTCAAATTACATAAATATTAAGATAGATATATAACTTGTAATCATTTCTCCATCTTCAACTTAACGACGTCCGATGTTTAACATAGTCTTTTCGAAAGGCTTGTAATGTAAGGCAGTGTTGCATCATTATGCTTAGTATACAGATTGGCGTTCGCAGCTGCTGTAATAGATTTTCCAGGAGAGCTGCTGTCCATTTATCTGGTGATTTTTCAGCAGGTTCTTAAGAATCTCGCGAAAATCGTAGATGTTGGAAATAGTTATATTTTATTTTCAACCCTTCACCGCACGAGGTTAAATAAGAAACTTTACAGGTATGTAGGTAATTCAATCATATTTTATTTAAACTTAAAATAATTAAAACCTATTCTAATCGAACTCTTGTTTTTTTTTTGCTAGCCTATGGCCCTGACATACGTCGCCCGCTGTGTCCGGGGCGACGGAAGGACAGCGCGTGGCCCCATAACCCACCATATTCCCTCCCCATCGCCATTGGGCCGGCCCATAATCGAACCCATAACATTCATCGTGACAGTTAGTTACTAAGACTAATGCGTGTCAACATGATAGTAACAGATCATTTTCTTTATACGTGATTTACTTCGAAAATGCTACATAAGAAGCGACAATGACACAGCAGAAAAAATACTTCGGAAATATCACTTATGTAGTCGAGTTTTATCGTTGCACGCTTTAAATTGCTTAGTAAGCATTTTTGATCGCGGTCCCCTTTCCAAATAGAACGAAGTAAATATTTGCTATCAAGACGTGATAATGTTACCCTACCCCATCTGTTCTTTACTGGAATGCACAATTTTCCACCGATTAATCGTGATTGCTGAGTCATAAGTCTCGAATTGGAATCCAGATCACGCGCCTCTTATTTTTCCAAATCAAATGGAATTGAATGGTGAAGAAAATACAATAACATCTATGTATATACATATGTAGCATCAGAATAATGATTCCGAATGTTTACGCGAGTATGAAATAAAATATATATAATAATGAATGAAAAAATATATGAAATAAAATTTATATATATATATATATATATATTAGGGTGTGCCAAAAAAAAATGGATATTTTTTTTTCACTCTCCGCTCAAAATATCGTAGAAGATGTCGAAACAAAAGGCCTGTCCAAAGGAGAGTTCGTAATTTTAATTTTAAGAGGTCCTCCATCAAATCTGAAGTTTTCCCATTTAAATAACACGGGAAATTTTTTTTTTCATTATGCACTGCCGCAACATCTGAAGATTCCATTTTTTCATGAAATAAACTACTAAACCTTATTTGGCATTAAATGTTGAACAAAAAATTTCATTGGGTCATATTGCTACCATCGATGCCTGACTTTTTATAAAGCTTTAGAGTTTCAATTTTCCCGAAATTTCGTGTTTTTTGCAATTTTCAGCTAAACCATCCAAGATAGAACAAAAAGTTAAATGACAATTTTGTAGTCCATTTGACGTACTATAAAAAACCTTGTAATTTTTTTTTTGTATCATTAATATTTACAAAGTTACAGACCAACAAAATCCTATTTTTCTAATTTTTATCTTTGTTCAAGTGAACCATCGATAAAAATATTAAAAATTTGGTTCTTATTTTTTAGTACATCAAATTTGCTACAAAACTCTATAATTAATGCCAAATAAGGTCTAGTAGTTTATTTCATGAAAAAATGGCATCTTCAAATGTTGCGGCAGTGCATAATGAAAAAAAAAATTTTTCTGTGTTATTTAAATGGGAAAACTTCAGATTTGATGGAAGACCTCTTAAAATTAAAATTACGAACTCTCCTTTGGACAGGCCTTTTGTTTCGACATCTTCTACGATATTTTGAGCGGAGAGTGAAAAAAAAAAATATCCATTTTTTTTGGCACACCCTAATATATATATATATATATATATATATATATATATATATATAATCATTTGAAATAAAACAACTTTTACGGATTCTATCGCGTTTGTATTTGATTTTTAATTTCCTGACGTTTCGAACACTTTTCAGTGATCATGGTCACGGGAGGACTAAGTCTAAGGACTAAGTCCAAAAGTCATTGTTATTACAGAAATTTTAATCTACCCGCTACAGTATCAGTTATTAAAAGCTTGACCCACATTTTAGTACAAATTTATTGTCAGTACAAAAAGATAATGATTCTATATGCAAAAAAAATATATTGTTTATGATCAGTTATATTAAACATTTAATTTATGATCATTATTATATTGTGGCAAATTACTAGTTTAAAAATCTAACAAAAACTATTAAACTACCACCGGATCGGAACGCGGCTATTCTGGGAAAGATCTGGCAAGAAAACTCAGAAGGCAAAACACTAATTTTATTATTAATTTTTAGAGTTGGCTTACTTTATATTACTAAAATTTATTAATTTATAATAATTAAATAACAGAATATCTAAGACTAGTGCGTATCTAGGAAAATTTCTTTAAGACATATAAAATCTTTTAACATGCGATACAATAATGGATTCTTGTTAGGCTGAGTGGAAATTGTTGTAATGTAGAGACACCAAAGTATTAAAACAGTATCATGTTTGTGACGCTGAACATTTAAATCTTGCCAATACTATACATTGAGTTATATAATTTATCTATATATAAATTGGGCAGAAAAGACATGAAGGTAGAATTAACGCTGTAAAGATGAGAGCTATGCTACTATGTGTGTATAAGTCTGAAAAATAAAATTAAGAATAATGAGATAAAATAATAAGATATAGAATAATAAAAGAGCGCTATGGTGTAAAAGAAGAAGTAGTGACGTAGATCAAACATGATATTTTGATGTGGTTTGTACACGTAGAAGGAATGAGGGAAGATAGATTAGCGAAGCAAGTATATCTTTTTTTTTTTTCACGCTCTGGTAATGCTTTTGCGCACTATCCCCCCTATCACACCTGTGAGGACGGGAGGACTTGTGTGGGACTCACCGACCGCCGTGCGACCGAAATACCCACTAAAACCACAGCGGCCCCATCCGCGCTTTTACAGTGTGCCGGGGAGATCGTCTGATGACATTCAATCCCCGAGTATATCTTTTTTGCCGCGGGTTATGGTCTCGTCACACCCCGCTAAATCCGTCCGGGGCAACAGATGAAGCGGCGCGCGACTCCTTAGACCCGCCCCGCAATGTCAATCCACGCCATTGGAGTGGGCCACCGGAACCCGATATTTGTCGTTCGCGGCCCGAAGCAAGTATATCTAGGAAGTGTGAATGTTACGATTACAAGGGGAAGACCATGCCATAATTTTCTGAATCAAATTGCAGATGTGTTGGCAAAAGGTCAGATTAAGAGTACACGTAACTATTGAGCATATTACATGAAGACTATGATGAGTATGAATGAAGCGATGGAGGTATGCCAGGATCGTGGTTTATAGCAATCCGTAGTCTCTGCCTACACCTATGGGAAACAGATGTAAGGTTATGTATGTATATTTAATATATATATTTTTATTAACCACAAGTAGATAGTTAAAATAAAGTAGGTAAGAGGTAAATTATTCTATTTCTTAAACTTATAGATATTGTTTTACAGTTAATAAGCTGTGTGGTAGCGGTGACGAATACTACCAACCCTTAATTTGCTCATAGATGTCGTAAAAGACGAGTAAGAACCTGACCTGGGCAACAATTACATTCCCAAGGAGGGTTGACGTCTAGCCGACCACCTCGGTCATAAAACTATTGCCAATAACTTTTACAATATAAACTATGAAAGAGTAGTACATATTGTATCGACCCCGAGTAATTAGAATAAGAATAGTAGATGATGAGTTAATAAGCTGTGTAAAAAGAGTTGCTCCTTCTGAAATATCTGCAGTGTGTTATTTGCTAGACATTTTACGTAGCATGACAGTTCATAGCATTGTCGAAATTTAAGAAAAATAATTTAAGAGGGTGATTTACACAATAATACATAGTTTATTACATAACATAATACACATACATTACATAATATATCATCAATTTTTATCACCCTTATTGTTTTTATTATGTGAGTAATCATTATGTAAATCTCGAAGTTAAATTGAAAAACAAAACAATTCCCAAATTATTTTCGATTCGATAATACATTTATCGGAAAAGAATACAATTTTCGTCACCCCTTGCTTGCCCGTGGGAGTCGTAAAAAGCGGTTAAGGGTCTCACCAGGAGAATGCGCAGCGGCTATCTACCAGTAAACTTAAAAACATTCACCGCGATCACCAATCCGCCTGCCAAGCGTGGTAATTTTGGCGTTATTCCCCCCTTTGTGGGGAGGCCTATGTCCAACAGTAACCATTTACGGGCTGATGGATGAATGGGATGGACGATAATACAATAAGTTAATATTTAGTAAATAATTAATATTTAGTAATTTAAATATAACGACGTATCCAAATGTGGTAATAGTTTACATTGCTATAAAATTGTTTTTCTTTTTACGTTTTACTTGTACTTTAATGTTGAAGTTGCATCATAAAGTTTATTAGGATATGCCAATAGATGGCGGCATTTTTATTGGAATCTTAAGTTTTACATAATATTATCAACAACAATTTTAGTGAAATTTTCAACAGATGTCGCAACAAAATGTAAGGTTTTATTGTATTTTTAATGAGGAGAGCCATGTTATTTGTTAATAAAGAGAAAATAATCTACAAAATACTGTATTAAACCTTTTGTATTTATTATTTATAGAATTATATAATGAATGAATTAATAAGTATTATTAAAAAAGGATGAACGTTCACAGTATTGTTGAAATGGAACATTGAAACAAATCCCAAATTATATTCAATGCCATAAAACCATTATTTTCGTATAACAATACTTTTATATCTCAATATTCTCACTGTTTATTTTGACATTAGATGTTAAAATTATTTTCGAGAATATTAGTAGAATAAATTTTATACCGACCGTTTTGAAAGTCCAAATAAAGGTTGGGTATAATTTATTATACTAATTTTCTCTCATTCTGTTCGCGATTACACAAGGGTCTCGCACATGAGTTTGTTCATTTATGTACATAAATTAATAATCATTATTTATTTTAATATTTAATTATTATTTAGACTAGATAATATTTATAGATGATAGATCCCCGTTTGAACCAATCAATATCTACTGTTAGACATAGGGGATAGTAACAATAAGCATTCATCATTCTCGTACTCTTATCCCAATTCTTTGGGGTCGATACAATATGTACTCTTCTTTCACAGTACATATTGTAAAAGTTTATTGGCTATAGTTTTATAACTGGTCGCCTGCCAGACGTTAACTATCCTTGGGAACGTAATTGTTGACCCAACGTCCAACGGCATCAGATCGAGTTGGCCCAGGTCGTTTTAAGGCTCTTAGTCGTCTTTTACGACATCCACGAGCAAAGTACGGGTTGGTAGTATTCGTAGCCACTACCACACAGCAGACAGGGGATACAATAATATAATTGGAAAATAAAAATATATGCTTAATATCTCATAATATCGATAGTATGCTATTGCATCATCATTCACCAGCTCTTATCCCGACTGTTTGAGGTCGATGCAATATGTACTCCTCTTCCATCGAACATATTGCAAAAGTCAACAGTGATATTCCTAAAGATGGTTAATTAATACACTTAGGCGGTTAGTCATAAAACTATTGCCAAAACATTTCCCCTTTTTACGAGTAAAATAATATTTAATACGTCAATCCGAAGTAATAAAAGGATAAAAGAAGTATAGATATGTATAGTACGTATATCTACCAAAAAAATCTCAAAGAACTGCATATACTTAATTTAAACAAACACAACCTAAAAAGTAAAGTAACTGATTGGCTTCTAAAACAGGATTACTCAAATACGGAATCATTACTCACATACACTGTGTAACATAAACATACAACCACTAATCACACAATACACACCCATACACACACACACACACACACGCACGCACAGACATACACACACGCACATACTACGTGCACTCAGTGCTTCTATACGCACTCACAATTTCTATATCTTTATTATTAACTAAATAATCATAATATAACATTCACATTTTTCTTTTTTATTTTTATTCACTTTTCTTTAGTATAACTATTGACTTTTTCCTTTTTAAATATAAATTTATTAACCTAAAAGTCTCGTATGATACAGGCTTGACCTAGTTTACGAGACTAAGTTATAATAGTGTTACACATACTGGAAATATCTTAAGTAAATTATTGTAAATTTGTAATGTTTTGACTAAATAAATTATTATTATATAGATCATGATTGACGAGATGAATAAATAACAGAGAAACTAACTTTATGAAATAATGTATAGCGTTTGTATTTGATTTTTAATTACCCGATGTTTCGAACACTTTACAGCGTTCATGTTTATGGAGGACTAAGGTGACTCACGTTTAATAAGTCATCTTTATTGCAGAGATTTATATTTATCCGCTACAATATCAGTTATTAAATTTTTTAGTCACCATGAACGCTGTAAAGTGTTCGACATGTCTGGCAATTAATAAGTGTAAACGCAATAGAAACTTGATTACGAGCGAAAAATGATTGAAAATTTGAATGATGCTTCCAATCGTACTACCACTTTCATCAACGTGAGCTGTCGTATGACATTCAATTTGCGCCTCGTATTATATTTTATTCTTTAAAGGAGACGTGTCCCATCTACCTGACAATGTTTACACATTATACAGAGTTTAATACTTTAACTTTGCAGTTAGAATTGTATTAAACGATGACCCGACCTTGTTTTTCAAATTACTAAAATTTAGCATTTAACATGCTTGATTATTTATTTATAAAACTTGATTGCGAGCGAAAAATCATTGTCACACACCCATGTTGATACGCAATTTGTAACGCAATAGAATCCGTAAAAATAGTTATATTTCAAATATGTGATACTCGCGTAAACTACAATATATTATATATGAAATGAGTAAATGTACAGCTATAATAGATGAACAAGTATAAACGTAATAAGTTTGCATCCAAACTAGATTTACATAGATCACAATCGTGTCCCATATGAGGCTAGGTTTGCCAACAATGTTAGTTATGTCGGATAGATTGGACACGCTAAATGTGATACCGTTATTTATAACATACAATAACCCCGAAACTAAAACTGTTTTAGGAACATATGATCATATTTGGCACAGTACCGTCAAAATTTAAACATATAGTATTCAAGGTACAAACGAGACTTTTAATATTATTAGTAATATATTATTTGCTCAATTTTAAGTTTTTTGAAGAGAAATTTCTTTATCGGCGTTGGAAAAAAAATTTACCGACATATTTTTCGGTTATGCGCTATCTTGAAGGGAAACTTTTTTGCGGGGTAAAATTTTTACAGATGAAACGTTACACGAGAAACGCGCCATGAGAGACAGAGAGAGATAGAGAGAGAGAGAGAGAGAGAGAGGGAGAGAGAGAGAGAGGGACAGAGAGAGAGAGGGAGAGAGAGAGAGAGGGAGAGAGAGAGTACACGCTATTGGTTGATGTATGTAAACGATATTTAAAAAATAGTTTGCCAAACTTTCACTTCTAATATGTGTACTTTGTATGCACGCATATTTTTTTTATTCTTAATCTACTTAATAGCTTATATTATCATCATCATCATCACCTCGGTTCATATAGGTCGCGATGTTGGGTTCAAGTCTCATCCACATTGACTTCCTACACTACGCTGATCAAAGGTGCTGGTATAGGCTTTGTTTCGAGTTTTATTTCTCTTGCATAGATGTTATATGAGTTTTATATCCCTTAGTCGTCTCTTATGATATATACCCACGGGTAAGATGAATGATGATTAAATGGGTGGTGAATTGTATTCTTACTCCGTCACCACACGATAAAATACTCGTAGCTTATATGCTGATGTCCTATTATACTTTTACATATATGTACCTATGTTGTATTATGTATATAAATATAGCATTTGAATAATTATTTAATATACTTTGGTAAATAAATGGTCTTAAAAGTTGAAACACTTAAGAAAATCCAGGTAATTCTTAAAGTTTTTTTCTAATTAAAATATTTACTTACTTTTGTCATCAGAGTAGAAAATAAATTTCAAAATGACGTATCAAATATTAACAATGATGTCGTGTTATGAAAGATTTTTCATACCGACGAAAATACTTTTGATAAATAATATTACATATAGATATTATTTATCAAAAGTATTTTCGTCGGTATGAAAAATCTGTATGTAATTTATATTACTGAATATATTAGCAACAAGCTGAGCTTTGTGAGGGCACCGCGTAGTTTTTATAATAGGTAATAATTTATAAGTCAGTTATTTAATTATTATATTTTATATAGGATAAATGGTATGATTGGTAAATAATTCATCCGTCCAATCATTTTTAGAGAATTTTTTAATTTAAAAATCATAAAAATAAATAATAGAGAATGCCAGCTGAGGCCACAGATGGTTGGATCGGGGATTAGCCCAACAACAGTTGGTGTGGCTTACCGTGAGGAGTTCTCTAATGCACCACCGTTCACTATAAAAAACAAAGATGATAAAGTTTAATATGATAATGATATTTATCTTTTCCGTCGGCGTCGTAAAATCTGGATCCGTAATTATCAGAAGAATGGGCGTACTACTAGGCAAATCATAAGTAGGCAAATCCTATTACTAGATTAGTAAAGTTACTACTTTACTAACTGACTTACTAACTAACTAACCAATGAAAAAGATTTTCATTGGTTTTCTTTTTCTTTAGTTTTTTTTTTGTAGACATCACCATGCACTAAGGCAATAATTCTTGCATCGCAGGAGCGTAGGAATCGAACCCACGGCACCGACACGGAAGGTCGGTATACCAACCAGTACGTCATCTATGCAGTCGATTTAGCAGAAGCTTTAAAAAAGAAACAGCGGTTAGTATGAACGTAATATTGCCATATTGATTATATACCTACCTACTATTGTAATCAAACTTAAGGCACACACTTAAGGTTCACATATAGGCCCCTTAAGCTCTGTCATATCCGTGGTACTGTACTGCTACGCTTCACGTGTCAGTACATCCTTCTATCTATTGGCCTATTAGCCAATTTTGCTTCATGTCTCCCGCTTTGCATAGGAGGGAAGTGGAAATTCTTCAACTCCTCCTGTTTTTCTTTTCTAATTAAATTTGTTGCAGGTCCCAAGACAATTAAAAGCGTTTCCCGGGACTTCCTGAGGGTCAAACCTCAGTGTCTTTTATGGAGACCATTGTGGACCCTTTTTTTTTTTATTTTTTTTTATTGGTGGGCTATGGGTGCGTCTCGCCCCGCTGAATCGGTCCGGGGTGACGGAAAGGCGGCGCGTGACCCCATAGACCCACCGTAAAACCTTCTCTCTTCGCCGTGCGGGCGGACCACCGGTACTCGATTTTAACTTCGGTGGCCCACCATTGTGGACCCTGGCTTACAGGAGTTACAGTGGTGGGAATGTGTGGTGGGTTTAGTCCCAAAAAAAAAATATTGATTATATTTTGTAGTTATTAGCAATACGCACCCCCGGTGCGACATTGTCGCTTATGCAAAAATGTAGGTTTTCAGGATAAGCATTTAAAACTTTGACACCTCACAAAACAATGACTTAAGAATATATAGATGAGATGAACAGCTTATACTACAATGTCAACTTTTAACTTTACTTTTGGATAAATATTAATCACTCTATATTGTCAAAAATATATACTATACCATTATTTAAGCCTTCCAACCCCCTCAGAAGTGACGTTGTGGCTCTAACGAAAAATTACAACTGGAGTTATGCTGCTCTCAGCGACGCGTGATTCGCGCCAAAACGGCAATGACACTCACGCCTTCATACGGAAACTATGCGTACTACAAAAGTAACGTTATCGCACCAAGTAAAGGGGTGCTTTAGGATTATTTTTGGATATTTAACTATTTTTACATTTTTTTGCAAAAGTGACAGTGTCGCACCGGGGCCGCGGGGGTGCGAATAGTACATACTATTTGGCAATTATCTACCATTCCATAAATTGTTGGGCACAACCTAGTGGGTATTACGTCCAGAACCACCATACTTGGGAGATGGGCTGATAATCGTTGGTGACGTTATAAGTTCCCGTTATAAAATCCATTAAGATACACACATTATACAACTACATAATTATCTATATAATTTATATGTAAAATTTCATAATATTCTATCTTCTATATTTGTGATTTCCCTCTATGGTGATGGGATAAGAATACAATGTATCACCACCTCTCACTTTCCCGTGGAAGTCATGAAAATCGACTGCGGCACCATACGAATGGACAGCGGCATTATTTTTGGGGATTTTTTAACATAAATTGTAATTACCAGCTCTATAGAAGAAGAACTATGATTTTAGCATTATGCCTTTCCGTAGAGAAGCTTACGGCCATGAGAACAAAGACTTATGGGTTGACAATAATGATTTCTGGCTATCCTTTCAGAGGATAAAGATGTAGATATAGATAAAAGCGAATTATATCATGCACAAATTAAACATATCATGGTGAACCTAGTTGAACGGCCATAGTACATAAAAGGGCGCGCTTTCAATATTCGTTCTACTTTACTGAATGTTGTCACGTGAGCCCGCATGTACGAATGTTTTGTGTAATGTACAAAGGAAAACGAATCCTTCATATTGTTTTTTTTTTTTTATATTATACAACGAACTGAATAAGCTATACTATTTCGTTAGGCAAAACAATTTATTATCTCTTCGGTTAAAAACAAAAGTGACATTTCTCAATAATTTTGAAAAATGATATTATTGTTTAAAATGTTTTGTTATAGATTATTTAAAAAAAAAAACCTTCGAATTAAATGTCATAAACTGTGCTATTAGAAGTGTTGTTCTATATTACGCCGTACATTTGTACGTTGAAAAAAATCTTTAAAATTTGATATTTTTATTAATGTCACTTTTATATTTAACCAACGATCTTTTTTTTATTGCTGATGGTGGCAGACGAGCAGACAGCACACCTGATGGTAGGTGTCACTGACGCCCATGAACCTTTGCAGTATTAAGGGTATAAACTAGGCCGTTGACTACCAAAACAAACCCCCAACACACCCCAGTTGGGCTTCCGGTTCTCTCGCTCACCGAACGAAGCGCAATAGCACATTGTCATTACTCAGACGTCAATTTTCTTTGAGAGTGTAGTACTACCCCGGACGGACCGGCCCGCGGCTGTACACAGAGAACTGTCCACAGCGTGGTCCTACCACTATTAAATCTGCTCAAAAATAAAAGTAGTTTAAGAATTTCTTTTATGAAGTGATAACTTCATATGGGACGGTAAACCGCTTCGTTATGTAACACGTAACGGTGCCAGTCTCTCTGGCTTCCATTTTACGCATACGCAGTGGTAGATAGGCTCTTCCTTTCTCACCCTAACCCACAGCGCTAGCAGTATTAAGATGTGATGTTATAAGATTTTATTAGTAAATAACCTTTCCTTACATTATCATAATAATATACATACAATTTAAGTAATAATCTAAGCTTTTCTCAGGTTAAAAGAATTCCATATTAAATAGTTCAACTTAGATTAGTTAAAATTAGCATTTTTGTCGGGCGTCCCGAGACGCTCACGTTTCTTCTTTTATTTTTTAAAATTTATTTGAAACTTTATGTATACATAAATATCATACATAAATTTCAAATAAATTTAAAAAAATAATATGTTATCATTTCATATATTCTGTATTGTTTTTTCGTGTATTAATTAACCATGGCAAAATATTGGTTCTCACTTTCTTTTTTGCATTTAAAAATTTACGACTCTTAAACTCAATACATTTCATCGCTACCTACAAAATGTCAGAAGCTACTTACAAAACTAAGAATTCATTAATTATATTAAGAGTTATAGCAGTTTTATTCACACAGAATTCCTTCGTGATTGTTTTAACTTTTATTAAGCTAATATGTGGAAATATAGAAATTTCTTTAAAGGCACACGTAACCATGAAAATATTCCGAAGTATTTCTGCTTGGAAATTTTCCAATAGCTATAAAATTCACCTGCTATTTCGCCATACAATCGAATACCTTATTTCTAACGACTATTATTACCGCCAGTTACATTGCTATTTTGACTCTGAAACACTACCACAGTTATGGTCAAAATAACCTTGGAATCTGACAGCTTGATTAGTATACGGGTATTGATTAAAATATTTTAAGTGTTGGAAATGCCACGCGAAGGTAACGTCGTAGTAAGTTATAAATAATAGGTTTGGTAAGATAAGAGTTTAGGGGAAAGACCTTACGACCTTGTAGCTACTGGTAATGCATTAATGCATAAATTTATATTGCAAATTTAATATAAAATATCTGGATGACCGAGCTTTCGCTTGGTATTTTCTTTTTAATATGTTTTGAAGATATATTTAAATATAATAAAAATAATTAATTAAATACTTAATAATAAAAAAGAGAAAAATGATTCGATCTGGCCTCGATTAGACTGCTCGATTATCTAATTGAGGTCTATTGGTAATCGGTGTCTTAATGACAGCGTCAAAATTTGCCTTCATATTTTAATAGTTGTCAGCCAACGCAAAATTATATTTTTTAATTACCTGAAACTATTGACTAAACAATATTTTCTACAAATGAAACTTAGCTAGATCGATTATTCGTCTCCGGAACCCCCTGCATGCTAAATTTCAAGAAAATTGTTGTTGCCGTTTCCGAGATTCAGAATATATATAAATACACAAGAATTGCTCGTTTAAAGATATTAGATAGATAGATTAAAGTTATGCAAAATAATTAATCTTTAATAAAACTTATCAATTTATGCTTATTCAGTATTTCTTTGCGTGTACATCGTGTATATAATTACAGAACGAAGTACTTAGAGGCAAAAAAGAAAACCAAATGTATTATATATATATTCCCCATTTGTAGTTGATGTAAATATTATACAGACATTATGATATGTAAAAATTACAAAATGAAGTTTGACATAAAAATTAATAATATAGTACATTACTGCAGCGGCAAGCAAAAGAGGCATTGATGGACGAACGTGTAAATGTGGGCCGAGGTATAGCCGAGGCACATATACGTAAGTCCGTCAATCCCTAGTTGTGGCCAAGGCTTGTATAGTGCTTTTCTCAAACAATGCGCGGAAAGTAAAACTAAGTAAATAAGTGGAACTGTATACATGACGAACAACGAACAACACTTTTCATTTGTTTTTTTTTTCATTATCAAACAGGTTTCTTTTTCAAGCCAGTTCGAAATTTAAATAAAACTCCGATAAGTTGCCTATATGGTTAACATATTTTGAAGTAACAAATCGTTCCATTTTTAAAACACACTATAGATATGAATTTACATATTTGGCCGCTAAAACACGATAGATATGGATTTTCATACATTTTTTGCTAGCTGATGCTCGCATGTATTTGGTCAGTACAGCAATATCGATTTATCTTGAAGAAGGTTGTCAAAATAATGCTTAAATTTCCATTTTTAAAATACACGATAGATATGAATTTACATATATATTTATTTAGCCGCTAAAACACGACAGATATGGATTTTCATACATTTTTTGCTGGCCGCTGCTCACATGTATTTGGTCAGTATAGCAATATCGATTTATCTTGAAGAAGGTTGTCAAAATAATGCTCAAATTTCCAAACATGTTTTAGAAATAGTACATTACTGCAGCAGCTATCAAAAGAGTTATTGATGGACGAACACGTAAATACGTAAGTCCATCAATTCCTAGTTGTGGCCAAGGCTTGTATAGTGCTTTTCTCAAATAATCCGCGGAAACTAAAACTAAATAGTATTAAGTAGAACTGTATACATAAAGAACAACGAACAACATTTTTCAGTTGCTACAGGGTTCATCTGTTGTTTTTTTTATTATTAAACAGCTTTCTATTTCAAGCCAGTTCGAAATTTAAATTAAACTCTGATAAGTTGCCTATATGGTTACTAGAATTTAAAGTAACAAATCGTTCCATTTTCAAAATACACGATAGATATGAATTTACATATATATTTATTTGGCCGCTAAAACACGACAGCTATATTTTGCCGGCCGCTGCTCGCTCAGTACAGCAATTTCTGTTTATCTCGAAAAAGGTTGTCAAAATAATGCTCCAATTTCCAAGCACGTTTGAGAAAAAATATTTTCTAAAATGAAATATGAATATAATTAAATATGAATATAATTAAATAGGGTTTAGATTAATAACAGAAATTCAATTTGATATAATTATTTTTTATTACCGCCCTCGAAATCTGGAAAAGCTGAAGAGCTAGTATGGCCACTACTTTGAGAAGTTGATCAAGTCTGGCTACATTATCGTCGGAGGTAGATATTGGATTATTTAAAAACGTTTGAAGGGTAATTTGGTTTGTTTGAAAGTTTTTAAAGAGTAAATAGCGATTTCAGAAGTGTAGTTCTGACGGTGTTTATTTATCGTGCATTAATAGTAGTCAACGTTTTACATTAGTGTATTTTTTTACAGATTACTGTTGATAGATATTGCTATATAAGATATTGTAATTAAAAAGACATTAATGTGAGTTAAATACAATATATAATTTTTCATCATCATCATCATTATCTCAGCTCATATATGTATGTCCCACTGTTGGGCTCGAGCCTCCTCCATAATGGGAATTAAACAATATTAATTTCGCAAGCTTATCGTTATATTTTAAAAGATTATTTAATTTTGTAGTTATATTATTATAATTTTTACTATAAGTTTTCATATTATTTTCAGTGTCCAAGTGTGTACACATATCTTTAGTTTATTTTTGTGTTTGTGTATGAATGACTTCAATTTGAAACTCCAACATTAAGCGGAAGGCTATTTTATGATCAAAGAAAGCTATCTATTATCAAAGGCTTTTATTGAAATTTATTGAGCAATTTAGTGTAATTGCCATTATTGAAACAATCTGTAATAATCTGCGCTGCTGTACATTCAATAAATTAAAACGATTTCACTAATGAAATTATTTTTTTTAGGTATTTTTTTTTATTGCTTATGGTGGCCAGTAGCACACCTGATGGTAAGTGTCACTGCTGCCCATGGACCTTTGCTATACCAAGGGTATAGTTAGACCGCTGCCTACCGTTATAATCCCCAAACCCACCCAGCTGGGCTTCCGGCTCCCTCACTCACCGAACGAAACGGAATAGCATATTGTTATTACTCAGACGTCAATCTTCTACGTGAGTATGGTACTACCTCGGTTGGACCGGTCCGCGGCTGTAGACAGAAAACTGTCAACAGCGTGGTCCTACTACAATTAATGTCGACGGCGTTCAATTTTTGCAAAAATATTGTTAATAAGCGAAATTTGCATGTTCTAAAATAGTTCACGATGGTGTAAGTGGCAGCACGATTGGGCCGGGTTTCCAATAGGTGCGGTTTCGAACCCCGCTTGTGACATCATTTTTCGTTTCGTAATCGGGTATTTATAAATAATTAAGCATATGAAATGCTAAAAATTTCAGTAATTTGAATAACAAGGTTGTGCCATCGTTTAATACAATTCTAACTGTAAAGTTTGAAGTATTAAGCCTATTCAATGTGTAAAAATAGTGTTAATATTTATTAATATGTGTAAAATATAATACAGATATCATACACATAGCAACAAGCATGGTGACTGTGATATGGCTGAAAATAAGAGGTGATAATTGTGATTCATTTAAAATGAAATATTAAAATTTTCCAAAGTTTTTTTTTTTGTTTTTTTTTTTTGTTTTTAAAAAGACACCAAGTGCTTTGGAACAATTTGCGGTGCGTCATACAAATTGGTTTTTTATTGCAAATTTTGCTTGCAGATATGTGTTTAGGTTTAAATTACCAATTATTTGTTATACTGCTTGCAATTATTGACTCTCAATGATGTCTATTATACAACTGGGGCGTTTTGTAAATATACATACATATATACATATTATCACGCTATATCCCTTGTAGGGTAGGCAGAGAGAACAGAGTGCTAGAGAACTCTCTCCTTGCATACTTCACTCGCTTCCTCAACATTCATAATTCTCTTCATATATGCTCGCCGGTTTCTGAGACTCTTGACTCCACCTTCCTTCAGTACTTGACCAATCTGGTCAAGGAATTATAAATTTAATTAAATTTAATTTAATTGTAATTATAAATGTACCAAACGCCCCAAGTAAGATATAACAACACCCTATCACCTAGATTTTTTTCTTGGATTTTCACAAATGTCAGGTAATTATTAAATAAAGCTCTGCGGTCTTACACGAATTTAAAAGAAATTAGGCAAAAAGTGCTCACTCATAGCAAGAAGACGGAAATCAATGAAATCGCCAAGGTTTATAATATTCTATCAAAACACATAGGCGACATCTTTTAATAAGAAAACTTAAAGTAGCACTCTATATGCGGCCTATTTTCATAGAAATGCACGAGAAAAATTAGTAGTAAGGACTTGGGAGAGGCTGCTAGTATATCCAGTTACCTGAAATCCCCGTGGAATCTACCCATATAATCTCAAAATCCATTCAAGCCATATCAGAATAATATTTGCATACACAGATACACTTCGAGAACAAGATTTCATATATGATGAGCAAATATATGACAACAATAATGAATTAGATGACTAGTGCTATTTAGGAGTAGAAAATAAAATTTCAAACAAATAACAATGAAGGGAATGACAGTACAATTCTCTTTTACAATATTTGTTAATAGGTAGGACCACGACGTGGACAGTTATCTATCTACAGACGCGGGCCGATCCATCCGGGGTGGTACCACACTCTAGCAAAAGATCGACGTTTGAGTAATGATAATGTGCTATTGCGCTTTGTTCGGTGAGCGAAAGAGCCGGAAGCCTAACTGGGGTGGGTTTGGGGTTTGTTTTGGTAGGCAGCAGCTTAGCTATACCCTTGGCATTGCAAAGGTCCATGGGCGGCAGTGACACTTACCATCAGGTGTGCTGTCGGCCCGTTTGCCACCATAAGCAATAAAAAAAAATTGTGGTAATTTTAGCAAATTTTTTTATTTAGCTAAACAGGAAGCTGCCAATAAGCCTAAGAAGACATTTTTATGTAACTCAAAAATAATATATAAAATGATTATTTTGGTTAAAAATTTGATCTCAAAGCCTTTTCTGAGAATATTGGTTGATTTTTGGAGTTTACTCCTTAAGAATCGATTTTCATATAAGGCGCCCGGTATGAGAAAAAATTGAGGAGTAAAATCTAGTGATCGAATGACCTCGTTACGTTTTTGGTGCGCAATCTATTCTGCGCACCTTTCACTTTCTGACGTGAGATAATACTTCACTGAACAGTTTTAATAAATGTAAATAAAAATATATATATTATTTTTAGTCAAATGAGCTTTTTTGCGCCTGTTTTGATAATCGTACTTAAGGAGTAAACTCCAGTCGTGCGTCGGAGCTGACACACACACTTTTTTTTTTAACTCTCTTTAATTCTACCTATCAAATTGATTATATTTTAGTAATAATTGTAATGGAGCTTTTTTTATAGACGTGAGCCGTATTTTTTACGCATACTGTTATAAAACACCTCATCTAAGGTTTAGAAAAAGTATTTTTTAAATTAATTTATAACGAAATATTACGAAAATTCAACTATCATTTTGTAGTTTAAATACCAGTTGTTACATTTATAATAAAAAATAATTGAAAAAGGCTTAGAGTTTATTTTATTAAGCATCATGTAAAAGTGAGGCGTATTGTAGCGATTTACCCTAAGTTGGTGATAAAAAACATCTAACGCGACTGATAGCTATATAGAGACATATATCGCTATAGCGGTACTGACACGAGATAAAAAGGGATAAGATTGATGTAGCCGTGAGGGTTTCAAATACAAATATTGAAAGTCTCGTTGATAAAGATAGATTTTTTAACAGATTTAAAGAAGATGAATTGCAAGAATCATGATAATATAGAATTAATATATATATAGAAGAACGGGCGTAACGAAGAAGTTATGTTAAAGATGATGATATAAATAAATGAAAGTAGTGGGTATACTTGATTTAATCGTGAGATCATCTTGTCTCAGTCTATAAGTATTGAGCATATACTGCCTTCTTACTGTGAAGGCAAAACAGAACTTAGAATATGATTCGATTTTTGAATTTTCCTTTCAATTATTTTTATTGAGAGATTATTAAGAGACTTAAGCAGATAGAATATCTACTTAAGTCTCTTAATAATCTATAGTGATACGGTAAAAGATATTGGTACCATATTATATCTTTAGTTCGCCATATTGATACCACACAATCACAATATAAATTGGTTATAAATATTTGTTAGCAAAACATTATGATAAATACGCGGTACCAAGGGAAATATTCGATTTACTAAATTCTTTTGCCAGTATAAATCACGTTAAACCTTCATTTTGAGGCTGACCAGCGATATAAAAGGTTCAAGGACACATTTTGTTATTCATGAACCTTATTTATCTGATAGACCGTAACGTATATTTAGAGTTATTCGTTTAATGGGATTTTTATGTATAACACTTACTGCATGTGACGCAGTTTCACGCCAAAAAAACTATGCGCATTTAAGTTTATTTAGATGGCCTTTATCTAAGTCTCCACCTAGTAATAATACTGAGTACCTTATATGAAAATTCTTCGTATGAAATAAAAATAATTAAGCTAAGCGTAAGTTGTGTTAAATAATATATCATCAGCATTTTCCTACGTTTATCCCAATTACTTGAGGTCGATACAATATGTACACTTCTTTCATAGTACATATTGTAAAAGCTATTGGCAATAGTTTCATGACCGGCTGCCTGCCAGACGTCAAACCTTTTTGGGAATGTAATTGTTGACCAAACGACATCAGATGGAGTTGGCCCAGGTTGTTATAAGGCTCTTAGTCGGCTTTTACGACATCCACGAGCAACGTAAGGGTTGGTAATGGCCGCTACCACACAGCTTTCTTAAATAATATACATATATGATTGTAAAATATTCTTTAGTTGTTAGTTCCTATCTTAAAAAATATGGTGACTGAAGATTTTCTTAATAATTAATGGAGTAAGAATATAAATCGCTTTCACTTTTGTCGCTTGTATTTTTCATGATATCTGTCCTATTTGTGATAAGACCACGCTGTTGACACTTTTCTTTCTACAGCCGTGGGCCGGTCCATCTGGGGTAGTACCACGTACACTCTCGCAGAAGATTGACGTCTGAGTAATGGCAATATACTATTGCGCTTCCTTCGATGAGCGAGAAAGCCGGAAGCCCAACTGGGTGAGTTTGGGGTTTGTTTTGGTAGGCAGCGGCCTAGCTATATCCTTGATATTGCAAAGGTCCATGGGCGGCAGTAACACTTACCACCAGGTGTGCTGCTTGCTCGTTTGCCATTATAAGCAACAAAAAAAAGTCTAGGAAATTGTAGCAGATAACATCTTTGTAAGAGAAGAAAAACTCAGAATAAAAAACATTATTAAAATTACACTAATCGGGAAATACTAAGTCAATTTCTTTGCATTTGTGAAGATGTCTGTTGACTGATCTTCAATATTTAAAATATATGTTTAAATTACTATTGGCGTATCTAAAATTTAGGTGTCGCGTGTGAAAAATGGCGTAAGGTCAGATATTTATTAGATAACTGCCGAATGATTCACACTTGGCCTCGAATTCGTCGAACCAGGTTGCGAGCTTATCCGATTCTTGTTATCAGACTCGGTTTATAGTGGCATTTGCGGCTCACCTATATTTTAATGTCGTCTTACAATTAATAGCATACATACATACATATCATCACGCCATATCCCTTGCAGGGTAGGCAGAGAGAACAGAGTGCCAGAGAACTCTATCTCTGCATACTTCACTCGCTTCCTCAACATTCATAATTCTCTTCATACACGCTCGCCGGTTTCGGAGACTCTTGACTCCACCTTCCTTCAGTATATGACCGATCTGGTCTAGATAGGTTAGTCTCGGTCTCCCTCCGTACCTACATCCTTCCACTTTCGTATTGTATATCTTCTTAACCAGACGTTCGTTCGGCATACAATTAATAGCAATGTAAAAAAAGTGTGTGTGTGTGTGTACTTATGTATATTTTATCTTCTATCTCTTATTCTATCTTATATTTTATCTATTGTATATTTTATCTTTTGCCTTATTCTACGTTTGTAGAAAAAACGACAGTAACAATAGAAAAAAAGTATTTAATACATTGAAAGTTTTATTATAACGCATTATCTAGTTAAATAAAGTTTATTTAAATATCACAAAAAAAAACTAAAATGTTGACTAAAGCTAACTTCAGGGTGTCGGTTTTTCATGACGGTGTGCGCGCCCATCGTAAAAATTTACACTCATCATTTTTCCCTAACGCGCCAAAAGAAGTATAACTTAAAAAATCTAGTTATAATGAGGTTTTTCTAAACATGTACTATTTTTATAAAAAGTGTTGTAAAGAAATATAATAATGGACAAACCCGTTCGAAACCCGAGTTTCTTGCCCGATCTACTCAGTAGCGGTTAAGTTCCATTGTGGTGGTAGTTTATTAGATCAATTTACAATGTTATAGTTGACAATATGTAAGTGCACTGACTAGGTTTATACATAACTAGCTTCTGCCCATGGCTTCATCCGCGTAAAAGGTTACTTTCCTAAAGTTTTTTATCCCCTATTTTTATTTTAACTATTAAGGGCAAATTTTACGAAATTTTAATGCCATATTTATTTATATCTAATCAATAACCTAAAAATAAGTTTCAAGCTTCTAGCTTTTAAAATGACGATAATTCCTTACAACTTTTCATCTCCCCCTTTTTACAACCCTTTTTTGCATTGAAAAGTTGCCTATGTCCTTTATCAGGCTCTAGACTATCTGTGTACCATATTTCATTTAGATCGGTTCAGTAGTTTTGGCTTGAAAGAGTGACAGACAAACAGAGTTACTTTCGCATGTATAATATTAGTAGGAATAAATTAATTTTAATCAAAAATCAATCAAAACACTGACAATATCGTTGAAGTTATCAACTGCTGACTTATTTAATGATACGTCAAACTGTTAACTGTTCTGTTAATATTTTGAAAATCTCTCACAGCCTTCATCATCTCATTCACACACTCTAAATATTATGAAAAAATTTAAAGTCTGCTAGATTTTTTAATTCTCCTTTTATTGTGACTGCACAGATGGCGTAGTGGTTAAGATACCGACCTTCCGTGCCAGTGCAGTGGGTTCGATTCCCACGCAGGACATTACTTTGTGTGATCCACAAGGTGTTGTTCTGAGTCTGGGTGTAATTTGTCTGCGTTAATTGCATGTTTGTAAAGTCCCCCGCAATACAAGGATTATTTCCTTAGTGCGGGGTGGTGTTTTTAAAAAAAAAACAAAAAAAAAAACAAAATTGTCCAAACAATAACAAACAAAAAAAAAGAATTATCCAATTTGGCGTACTTGTTCAGAAGTTATGCGCGCATATATTTTAACTATTATTATATTTTTATTATTTTTTAGTTATATAGATTTTATAATAATAACGCTTTAGGTTATACACACATACAGTAATTATAAAAATAACAAAGTTCGTCTCATAAAATTGTCAAGGAATACTTGCTGTTCATAACCCTTATAATTCCTCAGTCGGTTTTTACGACTTCCTCGAGAAAATAGCATGTATTGATACATTGTATTCTTAACTAATCATTGTAGGGCTTTATAGTGAAAAATCACATCCGTGTGGTGACGAAGTAAGAATACAATTCACCACCTCCTCTTACCCGTGGGAGATCGTAAGATACGACTAAGGGATATAATACTAAGGGATATACCATATAGGGTTTTAACAAAACCCTAAACCAACACGTCTTAACAGCTTGGTATAGTTTTTATTTCCTTCCCATTTTGGAGGAGGCTCGAGCCCAATAATGCAACATATGTGAGCTGAGATGATAATAGTAAGAAATATAACATATATGTTTACCAATATACACTAATATTATCAAACCCCCCTTTTTTAAATTTAAATTATGAAACTACTTTAACGCTCGTTTATTTACGTGTTAAATATTAATAAAAGAGCTCAATTAAAATATTAAAAACTGCGTGTAATTAAATACGTAATAATTTAAATAGTTATTGTATGGGGTAAAGAACTCTTTGCTTTTGTTTGAATTAACCAAGCACTTATGTAAAATATTTTACATATTTAAAAAAAAAAACGTTATCGCGCGAAAGAGCTCAAAATTAACGTAAAGCTTTTGTTTTTCCTTTATCGCCTATTATCTTTATCGTCTTTATCGCCTATATATATAAAACTTTTATATAATGTTACTATAAAGATAGCGTAATTGTTTGTGTGACCAAGAAATTATTGTTTTGAGTTACAATATGTACCTATACATTATTTGTGTTAGTGAAGCGCGCGAAAGATGGGTTTATTACTTGCTGCGTGTTGTTTGCCTTTAAAATAGACTCTACCAATATAAATAATAATTAATTGTATAAGAACATATGTCCAGCAGTAGACATCTACAGGCTGATGGATGGTTATTTATAAGCAAAGCCTTCATTTGTGGTAGTTTGCCGGGTGGTGGCGGAGTAAGAATACAATTCATTACCCCCTTTCTTACCCTTGAGTGTCGTAAAAGACGAGTAAGGGATATAATATGCATATGTCTTTTATGCATGATAAGCAAAATTTAAAAATACGATCGCTAACCCACCGGCCAAGGGTGCCTGTGGGTGGTTATGGTATTTTGCAACCTTAGGTAGTTTTATGTCGAATATATAGCACTTGAAAACAGTTCTCAGGCTGATCTAACCATCACAAGTGAATCTCAACTCATATAGGTATGTCCCGATGTTGATCACGAGCCTCCTTCAAAACAGGAGGAAAATTGACCTACTATACCACGCTGGTCAGACATATACTCTTATTCACTATTTCTTCATCGTGCCCGTGGCCATCATAAAAAACGACTAAGGGGTATATACAGATAAAATCTTTCCAAGAGGAAGAAAACTGGTAATAAAAATCTTATGCCAATACGTCTAACCAGTGTGGTATAGTAAATCAATTTCCCTTTCTTTATGAAGGAGGCTCGAGCTCAGTAGTGGGACGTGTATGAGCTAAAATGGAATTGAAATTAAAAACGCTCATATTGAAAGAATTTAAAAAAAAAGTACGATAATAGATGGCGCTTTCTAAAATTTCGTAAGCAACACAACTAATTAGTTGATTGTACTATCAACAGATGTCACTATTAATTTTTATAATTTTAGCATAATATTAAAACAATCTAACGCTGTTCGAATATGAGCCTTTACCATTCTTCAAGAGGTAACCATTTTCTAAAAGATACGTGAACGTACCCATCTAAGATTTAACAGCTTAAAATCTTCAAGTGCTTAGGCTGCCAACTAATAAGTTCGTTATAGAACTTTGAAGAACTTCAACGCTTCAAGATAAGTTTGTATATACTATATCAATAGAATAGTTAATGAAGAACTTCAATATTCACAACAAGTTATCAATTGATGTGGTTCGTACTTATAAACGAGGCTTAGAATAGTTTAATTGAGACTAAGCTAAAGGTTAACTTATTTACCGCAAAGCTCCTGATTCGATATGCCAATCAAGATAAGACGCCACTAACGTGAACGTAGTTAGGAAATGTAAAACAATATCTACTAATATTTGTCATATGGAACACTGAGCCAACTTACTCGTAGATATCTTGCTGAGTTAAATTAGTTGTTTATTTCGTCATAGCAAATGCAGCATTTGATTTTGTTCAAAGTTTAACACGCTGTATATTGCTAATTGAGTCTGCCTCAGATGTCGTTTTTATAGCCTTATATTATAATTTACGCTATTTATTGAAATTTACATTGACTAAACGATTTCTTTACGTCGCAACGTTACTTCATAGGCTATAATTACCTACTTAATTAATATAGCTTTACATGTTTTTTAATTATTACTAAAAATGGACTCTTAGTAATTGGGATCAGAGAAGAATGAGGCTGATGACGAGTATATTATACAAAATAAAGATTTAATTTTTTTAAAATAAGAATATGTTTCGTAAGAAACCTTACTAACAAACAATTAATACAAATTACACCCAGCCGAGCTTAGGAGGATCGCAGAACTAAATATCCTACGTTGCGAACGAACTCACGGCATAAAAAAATAGACCGCCTCCCCTACACCAATCAATTAATCGTTATAAAATCTCACCTAAATCTGTTAAAAGTAAGACGTCTGTCTAAAAGTATGAAATTTTTATTAGAATAAAATACATTAAAACTGTTATTATTTTCAAAGAATAACAAATGAGTTCCTACAGAAGGATGCAATATAAAGAATATTTTACGGAACATTATTTTCAATTTAGCCTTTTCATTATTTGTGACTCGAGCTTATATTTTATCTACGTAACTAAAATGGTTTTATTATAAGGTGGATTTTACATTCCAATATTGTTTAGAACATTTTTCAAGCTTCCTCTTAAATATCTTTCTTAATCTCTTAAGCTTGCTTTGGTTGTTTTAAAAATCAAGTCATTATATTTGTATAATTAAGTGCAAAATGAGGGTATAAGAGAAAATTTGAAAGTGGCGCCTGGCGGCATCTCGATCGTCTTCAACTCCGTCCCAACTAGTATCCGGGCCCATATGAAGTATTTGGGCCTGATACTCGACGGGAATTGGTGGTTCCGGGAGCATTACCGCAGAATTGCTCCCCGACTGATCGGCTCGACGTCTGCTCTCTCACGGCTAATGCCGAACGAATCCAGTATTGAAAGTCGACGGCTATACACGGGGGTGATCCGCTCAATGGCATTGTGCGGCGCAACCGTGTAAGCGAGGGCTCTGACCGTCAGACTTAGGGCTATTCACCGTGTGGTATCCGCGAATAGCCCAGAGCGCCTTAGCTCTCTGCGATCGCCTTTGCGGCCAGGGTCATTCGCGCGTATTAGCCGGAACGCCTCCACAGGACTTGGAGACAGAAATGCTCGTCGAGATTTATCGGCGGATGTCTTCAACTCGCGAGGAAGGTGGCTGCTTCCGCCGGGAAGTCCTTTCCCGTTGGGCAACGCGGTTGGAGACGTCTCGATTCGGTGTTTGAGTCATTGAGGTTGTCCGGTTCGTACTGATAGCGTGACTGGAATGGCGGCACGGAGTCTTCTCTTTTCGGCTGGTGCAGATCTTGACGGGGCATGGGTGTTTCGTACCTGTACACAATCGCAAGTAGGAAGACGATTCCGTCCTGCTAACAGTGCGGCAGCGACTGAGACACGGCGCAGCACACGCTCGAGGTATGCGTGACCTGAGCTCAGCAGCGCCGTGGCCTCGTCGCTGCCATCAGTGCTACTTTCTCACTGCCGGCCGTCGTGAGAGTGATGGTTGACAGCGAGAGGAAATGGGACGCGGTCGCCTCCTTCAGCGAGACCATCATCTCGCAGAAGGAAGTGGCGGAGCGAATCCAGGAGGATCTTCTTTACGAGGATTGGCGCTGCTACCGGCGACTGGGGCAGCATAGGCCTGAGTACCTACGCCTCATGTCGCCCTAGCCAAGGTAGCGGGCAACCGGACCGGGGATTAGTCTAGTCGCCCCGGAGTGAAACCACCGCGTGAGACCGACGCCCTGACGGTAAAAACTGTCAGGACGTCAAGAGATTGACTGACTGACGTGAAAAAACTGTCAAGAGGACAACCGCGAGGGTAGACCGCTGGGTGGGCCACCGAAGAATTATTAAAAAAATCAAAAAACCCGACTGCGTATAAAGTCACCAAAACTACGTACATAATAAAAAAACTGAAAAGAAAAAAACAAGCACTTAGATGTCCGGTGGTCTAGAATTCCATAATATATATATAGAGTCGATTATGTCGACCCGGGTTAGAGTCGATGATGTCGACCCGGCGCAGCCGCATCTGCGAGCCCCCGGCGCGCACAGCTGTGCAGTGCCCTGGTCGACATAATCGACTCTAACGCGTGAGTATTGCCGAAAATACAATTGTCTAATATGTGTCAAACTCAAGATAATTTCAACACTAAAATAAAGTAGGTATCATTAATAACAAAAAATGTCTTTGAGTAATAATATCTAGATTATTTTAATAATATTTGCAATATTTTTATTTGTGTAAGAACCTTTAGAACGGATATTACTTTATAGCAGTATTATTAGCTGTAGCTGAGTGATTTAAATAAATTGAATCCAGCATAGACGGTATTTTACTGTCGGAACAAAAGGCATTGTTATTTAACGGTTGCCCGGATTTTATTAACACTCTTTTTCTTTTTTAAAATATTCACGCCAAATATTTTATGATTTAGGTTTATTTATATGAATATGAATTCATGTAGCGGACGACTGCATGTAGCGGAGATGCGAATGTTGAAATGCGTGTGTGTAATGACAAGAATGGATAAAATAGGAAATGAACATAAAAGAGGAAGTTTGAAAGTTGCGCCAGTGACGGAAAAGTTAAGGAGTGAAAGATTGACATGGTATGGACATGTGATGAGACGGGATGAAAGTAATGTTGTGAGGAAAGTTTTAAATATGAATGTTGAAGACTTAAGGGGTAAGGGAAGACCGAAGAAAAGATGGATGCACTGCGTGAAACATGACATGGATAGACAAGGAGTGACCACAGAGGTGACTTCTGATAGAGTTATATGGAAGGAGAAGACATATTGCGTCGACCCTAAATAGATTGGAATAAGAGCAAGTTGATGATGATGATATGAATATAAATTCAACCACTTCGCTGTATCTTGTATCTATAAAATATAGAAATTAAAACAAGATGAGTTTACTCAGTTTTTTGTCGAACTTTTGCAATGGATGCCGAATTTCAGTTTTTTCAGATTAGAAATATGTAATGCCATATCAAATTAACAGTAGGTATTTAATGGAATTTATAAGCTGAAATCTAATTACCTTATTAGCTAAAGCATTAAGAATATTAATGGTTCATGTAGTATGCTATAAAAATAATGTATTTGAAGGTAATACGGCCAACATCGAAGACAAAGATCGGGTACCGGTGGCCCGCTCGCACGGCGAAGAGAGGTGCTTGCAGGGTGGGTCTATGGGGTTGCGCGCCGCCTCTTTCGTCGCCCCGGACCGATTAGGCGAAGCACGACCACGTCCATCGACCACCGCAAAAAAAAGGTAATATGGCCAACAACGGACAATAGTAGGCTTATAGATACACTTAGAAATAAATGTTTTTAACATAGACTTTTCTAGAAACATACTATTAACGAACTGAAATAACATGAAGATTATTTGTAAATCGTGATTTTGAACACTTATTTAAAAGTTTATTTGGGATTGAACCCATGACAATGGATGGGTACGAGAGGTCGCTCCAAATTTATTTAAATTTCAAAAATCGTACTCTCGAGCGATATCTTAATTTTTTTTTAACATATCTTTGGAGAGGGCTCATAAAACATCAAAAATTACCATTTTTCACTCAAGAATCAAAAAAATAGTCGATTTTTTTGCGCCACCTTAGTACCTAGATTATTACGCCATCTGTATAGAATTTTAATAAAAAAGCTATGTACATGGAATACATTTTTGAAAAGAATTTTTGCACTGAATTTTACTTTAACCTAATAATTGGTTCTAATGAGAAGCGACACCTGTGGATTACGGGTAGAAATTTTATGTAAATGCATGAACCTCTAAACGATCTGCATAATTGAATTTACTTATTATATTGTGATAAATGTTTTAATGACGCCAAAGTGAGCATTTACTGGCTATTAGAGCATAAGATTTAAAGTTATGACGTCGTTTATATTTGGTAATATAAAAGGTTCGAATCCCGCTTGTGACATAATTTTTCGCTTCATAATCGGGTTTTATAAATAATTAAGCATGCTAAATTTCAGTAATTTGAATAACAAGGTTGTGTCATCGTTTAATACAATTCTAACTGCAAAGTTTGAAGTATTAAGCCTACACAATGTGTAAACATTGTCGGGTAGATGGCGCGCGTCACTTTAAAGACGTAAAATATGGTACGAAGCGAGATTTGACTGTCTGTGTAGTTCACGGTGGTGTAAGTGGCAGCACGATTGGGCCGGACTCCCAAGGAACGGGTTCGAATCCCGCCGGTGACATTATTTTTCGCTTCGTAATCGGGTTTTTGTAAATAATTAAGCATATTAAATGCTAAGTTTCAGTAATTTGAATCTTATTAATTTATTCGAATATCTTATCCGATGTGTCAATCAACAACGGTGGCTCGGTCAATAACAAACATTAAAACACCCAAACATCTTCAGAAATTCTCAATCAACTTGAATGCCTTATTTTTAACGCATTCGATGGCCATATCAAGTATATGAGAAGTCGTAACGAACTAGCGATACGGAAGAAAATATCATAGAAATGGTGGCAGTTTTTATAAAAAGAACTTAAATTCAGTTGAGTTGCCAGACTTATTGATGAAATAAATCTCTGAGGCATCAACTTTTATGACGTTTACTTTCACCAACCAACATATTCGATAAAAAGTTTTGAAGATATCGAAGCTTGTTTTTCAAAACTCTGTCTTACGATACGGCTAAAATCAAACCCAGTTTTCATGCTGCTCAATGTACTCGTAATATTTATTATAATACTAAGAGATTAATATTATTAGTACTGAGCATTAATAATATAGGAATAATAACACGATAAACTACGGATCTTCATTAGTAATCCCACGAATGTAGGATTTCCATAAAATAACATCGACATTATTACCTTGGATTAAACAATAATTCATGCCATGCATTGTAAAACTGTTATCGATGAGAAATGTGTGCTGATAACGCCCGTATTAACATTACAATAATATTGTTTAGAATTATTTAGAAATCTTAGTCATCGGTTTTAAAATCTGCGTTGTTGCTTGGGAATTCTGTTGTCATTTTGAGTCACGTAATTTAGTTTTTTTTTTTTTTTTTTTTATTGCCTATGGTGACAAACGAGTTAGCAGCACACCTGATGGTAAGTGTCACTGTCGCCCATGGACCTTTGCTATAACCAAGCCTACCATTACAAACCATAAACCCACCCAGTTGGGCTTCCGGCTCTCTCGCTCACCGAACGAAGCGCAAGACAACTGAACAGTCGGGATCCATTGAAAAATTAGATTCGCTGTCGAATAATGAATCTCGACTGTTCAGTTGTTATGTACCATTATTAAATGTATTTTATTTTCTGCAATAGTATTCATTCAATAAATTATATAGTTCTAGGTCACCGGACATCTAAGTGCTTGTTTTTTTTTCTTTTCAGTTTTTTATTATGTACGTCGTTTAGTTCGCTTTTTACGCAGTTGGGTTTTTTGATTTTTTTAATTACTTTTTTTTATTTTATACATTTTAGTTATGAATACCTAAGTGGCTATTACTATTTTATTTACTAATAATTAGGCACCTAACTATATATAGTTTTTCGACTGAAATTGAGTACTAAATCGTTAGAAGTTGGAAATGGGTAACCGCGTTAGACATTAGATACTTTAGGTAGGACTACCTATGGTATATTGGACAATATACCTACTAGATACTTTAGTATATGTCCATCCACATTCACACGCACTGTCATACGAATTTTTCGTCGTTTCATCGTAAAGTTCTACTGTCTAAAGACCTATATGCGAGAAAGGTTGTTATGAAACTTTAAATCAATATAGATCCTAAATACATACATACATATCATCACGCCATATCCCTTGCAGGGTAGGCAGAGAGAACAGAGTGCCAGAGAACTCTATCTCCTAGATACTAAATGGTCAGTCAAATCGAAAAATGTTGAGTGAAAACTAAAAATGATTTTTAAATACCTATTCAACGATACTCTACTTGAGATAGTTTGTTGACTTTCATTTTTCACAATATGGCGTCCAGTAGTCGTCATATTGAATTTTCACTAACGTCATACTTTTAGACTCGCCGGACTAAGAGGAATCGATTGACGTGTGAATCATAAAAATCGGTCCAGGAATTTGGTCTATATAGTGCTTTAAAAGAACATACATACATACATAGATTGTTAAACACAATACCACTCCATTGCGTCGCGCAGTCGGGTAAGAAGAAACAATAATATTTTATTTGAAAATGCCCAAATTAAATAAACAATCTTTAGAACAACGCTTAATATTTATTTGTGTGGTAGCGGCTACGAATACTACCAACCCTTACTTTGCTCGTGGATGTCGTAAAAGATGACTAAGAGCTTTATAAAGCTCGTTATAACGACCTGGGCCAACTCCATCTGATGCCGTTTGGTCAACAATTACATTCCCATGGAGGATTGACGTCTGGCAGGCGGCCGGTCATAAAACTATTGCCTTTCAACCTTTGCTATATGTAGGAATAGGGGTACATATTGCGTCGACTTCAAGTAATTGGGACAAGAGCAGGAGAATGATGATGAAATGAAAATGAAAAGAAAAATACTTTTGAAATTTCGTGCCATTCTCGACGTAGTTGTAAACATAGCTATACATTTACAATGCTTGCAGCATTGTAAACCCATGGGGTACGATGTCAGAAACCTCCACGCGGTGTACCCTGGGTGCGGACGGCGGTCCCCAGTTCTTCTGTTGTACTGTCGTCCGTAGCGAATATCTGGCGCTTCGCTCCTAGCCTTCTATCCGTAGAAGGTGACCGGACGCGAATCCGCGACGGGCTCAGTCACTCATTCATTTGAGGGCTGGGCAGGCACGTGCCACCGCCACCGTCGTCAAATCGTAAACCTGATTCTTTGCTTGTCTTAGTTTCAGGAACGAGGGTCTTGGCTTAACCGCCCGGACCGCGAGGAAGACAACCTCTATAAAGAATTTCGAATGTACATTCGAATTCGGAAATCACCCATAATCTTAAGTTTTGGCGTGCGGCGAGAAGATGCATGGCAGATGGGTTGTTCTGTTCTTAGCACGCTCCAGCCAGGGTACCGGCTGCCCCCCTGGTTGGTAAATGTAGGCTTGCCCGGGTACAGGGATCTCTGCCCGGGTCGACGTCATAGTTTCTCCCACACTCGTGGGTTTTATCATGGAACTTTTTAAAAACAACAATATTTACGATGGGGATCATGATGATTCCCACCTCAAGGCCCGGTCATGCCAACGCAAAACTGACCAAAACGACGCCTCGTCCTCGGGACTCGAGGCGTCCGCCGAGGGTCCGGCACAGCACATGGAGGCCCAAACAACACCGAAGCGGAGGTCGCCCAGGATGAGCCGGGGGAAGACCTCCAGCTTCAAACGGCGATTGGAGGAGCGGCGAGCGCGCAGAAAGGCTGCCGCCGCAGAAGCGAGGAAGGACGGCGGTAGAGCCGAAACGGAGCCGTCGACGGACGAGGGCGACAGTGATGTTGCAGAGCCGTCCGGGGAAGATGGGGGTGGCGGTTCTACCGCCAAAATGGACGAGGGCGGTGACATTCCCGCAGGGCCGTCCGAGAAGGATAGCGGGCCGGCTGTTGAAGCCCCCGCCAGGTCGTCAGCGCGTCTTGTGGCAAAGAGCCCGGCGGCGACAGCGACAACGCTGACGACCAAGGAGAAGGCCCTCCCCTCGCAGGTGAGGAAGCGCCGCCTAAGTAAGGGTGGCAGCTCGGGTGCCGACTCGGAGGGGAGCGTGGCCAGCATGCCCCCACCTAAGGTGCCGGCTTCTCGAAGAGGGCGAGGGGCCTCGGAAGAAGAAAGGGCGGCGGCGGTCGCTGCCCGCGCCAATGGCGACCCCCCCGACCTGCGGGCCGAAAATGCCCGCCTTAATGGCGAGATGTCGGCCATACGGACCCGGAACCGGCAGTTGGGGGACATGCTGGCGGGGATGCGGCGGGCAAACCGCCAGTTATTGAAGGACGTGGCCGACCTAAAGGCGCAAATGGCGCTGCTCGCGCCGCCTGCGCCAGTTGCGCCACCGGCCAAGGCCGGCCACTCAGCGGCCGCTGCAGCGCCAAAGCCGCCTCGCGCTGCGGTGCCGACGACGCTGGGCACTGGCGTCACCGTGACACCCGTCCCCGCAGCGAGAAAGACGCCTGCCGCTGTGAAGCGCGCGTCGCCGGCTGACGCTGGCGCGGTCGCCGCGGCGAAACGGGTCCCCGTGGTGAGGATGACGCCTCTCGCTGCGGACCGCATGCCGCCGGCTGGCGTCCCTGCGGCGCCAAAGCCGCCAGGCGCCGCGGAACGGGCCCCCGAAGACGCCCAGCCGACCCCGATACTTGCGGTGGGAGGCTTACCGGACGAAGCCCTGCGCCAAATCATCGACGCAGTCGGGAAACTCGTCGATGCGCGCGTGGCCGTTCTGGAGGCAAGGTTGCCTCCAGAACCACGTGTTCGGCCGCCTCTCGCCGCGGACAAGCGGTCGCATGTGGCATCAGCCCCCGCCCCGCTGCCTTGTCAGGGTGGCCGCGTGGGTGGCAGCTACGCCGCGGCCGCGTGTGCGCCCAAGCCCAAGGGGCCCGCGCCGAAACCTAGGAAGAGGACGGTACCGGCTCCTGCCGGACCGCAGTCATCGTCGGCAACAACACCGCCGGCGACGACTAGCGCGTCAACGACTGCGCCTTCCGCGCCTGTCGCGCCTGCTGCGCCCGAGGGTTGGCAGGTGGCCGAGCGCGACCGGAAGAGTCGCGGTCAGAGAAGGAGAGCGGAGGCCAAGCGCGCCGCTGAGGTCCCCGCTCCCGCTCCACAGGCAGGAGCCGGTAAAAAGAAGAGGCCGCGCAAGGGGCTCAAGTCGCCGAAGACAGCCGCAGTGGTGATCACTGTGCTGCCTGAGGCGGCTGAGAAGGGCCTCAGCTACGAGGCCGTCTTAAGGAAGGCCCGGCGGGAGCTAGACGTCTCCGATATTGGAGGCGTCGAAGCCAGGACCCGCAAGGGCCGGACAGGGGCTCGAATCCTCGAGTTCCTCGGGGCCGAGGGCTCCAAGACGGCCGACAGCGTAGCTGACAAGCTGCGAGGTTTGTTTGCCGAGGAGGGTGGCATCAGGATCTCCAGGCCCGTCAAGTGCGCCGAAATGCGCATCGCGGGTCTGGACGACTCCGTGACGGTGGAAGACATCCGGGAGGCTATTGCCTCGAGAACCGGGTGTCCCATAGACACCGTCCGGGTTGGTGTCATCCGCCCCGGTCCGGGTGGCGTAGGTGCCGCCTGGGCGCAGTGCCCGAGTCGGTCAGGCAACTGGCCGGCTCAGGCAGGCTCCTCGTGGGCTGGAGCTCGGCGCGGGTGACCGTGCTTGAGCACCGGCCTGCGAGGTACTATAAGTGCATGGCGGTCGGACATACTCGACCGACGTGCACTAATTGCTTCGACTGCGGCGGACTGTGTTTCCGCTGCGGTCAAACCGGGCACGTGGCGGCATCTTGCGCCGCCCCGCCCCACTGCCCCGCGTGTGCGGCGGGCAATAAGCCCGCCAAGCACCGCATGGGCTCTGGGGCGTGCAAACCTCCAGCTTCGGCCCCAAAGGGGCGGGGCGGCCCTCCGACCACGGCCGCTCCCGCTCCTAGCGCGGTCCGATCGCCCGCCGGCGAGGGGGAGGTCATGGATACAGCCCGTTAATGGCTACACCATCCATGCGCCACCTCTTGCAAGCCAACACCAACCACTCCGCCGGTGCGCAGGATTTACTCCTGCAATCCATGGCGGAGTGGTCGATTGGTGCAGCCGTAGTCGCGGAACCGTACTGCGTGCCTGATCGCCCCAATTGGGTGGTCAGCCGAAACGGAACTGCGGCAATCGTCGTCTCAACGCAGCGGCACTTCCCGTCCTTGTCTCTTTTGGATAGGGGCGAGGAATTTGTCGCGGCGGAGTGGGGAGGGGTCACGCTCTACAGCGTATACCTCTCCCCTACCAGGAGAATGGACGATTTCGGGGCCTCCCTCACCAACCTGGAGGCCTCGATACGGCGACTGACACCGGGCCTCGTCCTGGTTCTGGGGGACTTCAACGCCAAATCCACGGCGTGGGGGTCCCCTATGACGGACGACCGCGGGCGGGCGGTCATCGAGTGGGCGGCTTCACTGGGCCTCTGTGTTCTTAACAGGGGCTCAGTGAAGACGTGTGTGCGGCAGCAGGGCGGGTCGATAGTGGACTTGTCGTTCGCTAGCCCCGCTGTCGCACCACGGGTGAGGAACTGGAGTGTCCTGGAGGAGGCGGAGACCCTATCGGACCACCGGTACATCCGGATGGAGGTCTCCCCTCTCCGGGACCCCGGTAGGGGTCACAGGGCGGACGGAGCTCCCGCGTTTCCACGGTGGGCTGTGGGTCGTCTTGACAGGGACCTACTGGCGGAGGCGGCCATCGTTCACACGTGGCTGTCCTCACCGCCCCCAGCGGACGGGGTGGACGCCGAGGCTGTCCGCATTCGCAGTGCGTTAACGCAGATCTGCGATGCGGCCATGCCCAGAGTGCGGCGGCGTCTACCTCCGAGGCAGGGGGTCTACTGGTGGTCCCCAAGATTGGCGGACCTTCGTGCGGCATGTATCAGAGCCCGAAGGTCCTACACCCGCAGCCGGCGGCGTCACCGCGACGTTGAGCGGGAGGGCCAGCTGTACGAGGCGTACCGCGATGCGCGGACGGCCTTTCGGCTGGCCATCCGAGCCGCCAAGGGTGCGAGTTGGCAGGAGATGCTGGACGGTCTCGACCGTGACCTCTGGGGTCGCCCGTATCGCGCGTCGCTGAACAAGCTTCGCGCGCGGGGCCCCCCCCTGACCGAGACCCTCCAGCCCGACTTCCTCTGTAGGGTGGTCGAGGAGCTGTTTCTACGGCAGTCGGAGCACACGCCCCCGGTCATGGCCTCGCCAGAACAAGACCGGGAGGCTGACGACGAGAGTGTTCCACCCGTGACGGAGACGGAAGTGGGAGCAGCTGTGGCGCGGATTCGTTCCGCGACCACGGCCCCCGGCCCGGACGGAATACCAGTCCGGGTGCTGACGTCGCTCCTCGAGCACCTAGAGCCTCGCCTCAGGCAGCTGTACAACGCCTGTTTGGCGTCTGGACGGTTCCCTGAGTGCTGGAAGGAGGGGAGGTTGGTTCTCCTGCCAAAGCCGGGACGGCCCCCGGATTCGCCGTCGGCCTACAGGCCCATCGTGCTCCTCGACGATGTGGGTAAGCTGCTGGAGCGCATCCTCGCTGCCCGTATCGTCCAGCACCTGGAGGAGGTGGGACCCGATCTGTCCACCACCATCGACCATCGGGGCCCTGCTACGACTGAGGCAGACGGCCGCGGAGGCTGTCACCGGCGGGGGAGTGCTGTTGGCGGTGTCGCTGGACATCGCCAACGCATTCAATAGTCTGCCATTCAGCTGCATCAGGGAGGCGCTCCGATTTCATGGGGTGCCCTTGTACCTGAGGCGGCTGGTGGCGGACTATTTGGAGGGGCGCAGTGTCCTCTGCGCGAGTCCCGCAGGGGACATTGTGCGGACGTCCATGTCGTGCGGCGTTCCACAGGGGTCGGTTCTGGGACCGACTCTGTGGGACATCGGGTACGACTGGGCGTTGAGAGGGAGTCTCCCCCCCGGGCTGAGCGTGATATGCTACGCTGACGATACGCTCGTCACAGCCCGGGGCAGGACACTCGAAGAGGCGGCGAGCCTGGTCACTCTCGGCACCGAGGAGATGGTCGGGCGAATCGAGGCGCTGGGGCTCAGGGTGGCCCTAAATAAGACGGAGGCCCTATTGTTCCATGGGCCACGCGTAAGGGCGCCAATCGGCGTCTCGCTAGTCGTCAACTCCGTCCACATCAGCATCCAGGCCCATATGAAGTACTTGGGTCTGGTGCTCGACGGGCGATGGTGGTTCCGGGAGCATTTTCGCCGAATTGCTCCCCGGCTGGTCGGCGCGGCGTCCGCCCTTTCGCAGCTCATGCCGAACGTGGGCGGACCCAGCTTCGAGGGCCGACGGCTGTATGCAGGGGTGATCCGTTCTATGGCCATGTACGGCGCACCCGTGTGGGCGAGGGCTCTGAACGCCCAGCTCAGGGCTGTTCTGTGGAGACCCCAGAGAGTCATGGCGGTCAGAGTCATTCGCGGGTACCGCACGGTATCGACCGAGGCGGCATGCCTGCTGGCCGGGACACCCCCGTGGGACCTAGAGGCGGAGATGCTCTCCGACCTCTACCGGCGGGTGACCTCACTGCGCGACGAAGGTGGCTCCCCATCGCTGAGCGAGATAGCCACCTGGCGCGAGGACGCCCGCCGAGACGTCATCGCCCGTTGGGCTACGCGGCTGGAGAGGCCAAGACACGGTGTCGTCACCGTCGAGGCTCTCCGGCCCGTATTGATGGAGTGGATGGAGCGGCGGCACGGAGTCCTCTCCTTTCGACTGGTGCAGGTGTTGTCGGGGCACGGATGCTTCGGCTTTTACCTGCACACGGTCGCGCAAAGGGAGTGGACTTCGTTCTGCCACCATTGCAGCAGTGACGAGGACACGGCGCAACACACGCTGGAGGCGTGTCCGGGCTTTGACCGGCAGCGCCGTGACCTCGTCGCTGTTATCGGTGCCGACCTGGCGCTGCCGGCTGTCGCGAGAGCGATGGTCGACAGCGTCAGGAACTGGGACGCGGTCGCCGCCTTCTGCGAGGCTGTCATCTCGCAGAAGGAGGCGGCGGAACGAGTCCGGGAGGAGTCCCGCGACCCGGGCCGCCGTCAGCGGCCGGGGCGGCGCAGGCGCGAATACCTGCGCCTGATGCCGCCCTAACCGAGGCCTCGGGTGATCGGACCGGGGAATTGTCCGGTCACCCGACGTGAGGCCACCGCGTGAGGGCGACGCCCCGACGGCGAAATCTGTCGGGGCGTCGACGAGAGGAACCCGCGAGGGTAAACCGCCGGGCGGGCCACCGAAGTTAAAATCGAGTACCGGTGGTCCGCTCGCACGGCGAAGAGAGAAGGTTTTACGGTGGGTCTATGGGGTCACGCGCCGCCTTTCCGTCACCCCGGACCGATTCAGCGGGGCGAGACGCACCCATAGCCCACCAATAAAAAAAAAAAAAAAAAAAAAGCATTGTAAACCCATGGCTGTATGGGATTTGTTTCCTTCATTTATGGCATTGACTAATAGTAAATGATAAATAATATAAAAATTATGAGACATGCGCTTTTGGATTTTCCAAATATTTTTTTTCTACTAACGGCCAAAGTACGTATACGGGCCTTTTACATTATGGTTTAAAAGCATAACTTTTACAGCAGCGCCTAAGTTAATTCTATTGTCTTTGATTTTGTCAAAATATTTTTAAAATTTACCATCACATACATGGTGTGCTGATGCGATGTCCCCATAAGCTATAAAGGACGAAGTATACTATTATTATGTTAAATAAATTGGCACCATATTGTCCGTTACAAGCTTATGAAAATAAAAAAGTTATATGTCACAATAAATCTTTATTATTCATGAGACAAGATGTTTGTTTATGCCATAGCAAAATTTATGGCCTTTCATTAAGATGTCTTACGCGTTTATGATACCATCCCTCTTTGAAAAACAGACAAGAAAATTAGTGACCAGCCCGAGCAATTTTTTTATGAAATTTCATTTTAGTAAGTACCTACTTTACATACATTAGCAAAAATTATATTTTTTTATATTTAATAAATTTATCAATTAATTTGAAGAGGAAGAGTTTGAAGTTACCAATGACATAGAAGTTAGAATTTTCCTTATCTCCTATTCCTATCTTAACCCTATTCTGTAATTTTCTGTTTTGAATTTGACAATATATTATTAAATTATATCCGTAATACGGAAATCCGCAAAAGAACGGATGTAACCGATTTAGCATGAAGAATTAGCACGCTGAAGTGGCGGATGTCAGTGGGCAGGCCATATCGCTCGGCGAACCACTAACCGATGGGGAAGAAAGTTTCTTGAGTGGTGACCGCGGTAGTCACAGCGTTGGTCGCCCTTTTTTTTTTTTTTTTGGTGGACTATGGATGCGTCTCGCCCCGCTAAATCGGTCCGGGGTGCCGGAGAAGGCGGCGCGTGACCTCATAGACCCACCGTAAAACTCCTCTCTCTTCGCCGTGCGAGCGGGCCACCGGGACCCGATTTTTAACTTCGGTGGCCCGCCCGGCAGCGTTGGTCGCCCTCCCATCAAGTGAACCGACAACTTGTTGAGGGTTGCTGGAAGTCATTGGATGCGGGCGGTACAAAACCGCAGTTTGTGGCGAAATATGAGGTAGGTCTACGTCCAGCATTGGATGACAAAAAGCTGAATGGTGATGATGATTAAACTATAGAAAAGTCTGAATAACCCTTTATATCTTTTATTTCAAAATGAGTTCATTATTAAATAAAGGTAAATAGAGGCAAAGGTAAATATCCAGCGATACATAAAAGAGTATTAACGCCTACCCTCATGTGTGCCAGTGAAATTAGGAATAATGTTATAAGAGAGAGCTGTAGTCTGAATAAATAAGTAGTGACAAAGATAAATAAAAAAAATGATTAAAAAAATCAAAAAACCCGACTGCGTAAAAAGTCACCAAAACTACGTACATAATAAAAAAAACTGAAAAGAAAAAACAAGCACTTAGATGTCCGGTGGTCTAGAATTCCATAATATATTATTGAATAAATACTATTGCAGAAAATGAAATATATTTTAATAATAGAACATAACAACTGAACAGTCGGGCTCCTTTATTCGACAGCAAATCTAATTTTTCAATGGTTTTTTTAAATACCTATTTAACGATACCCCACTCGATATAGTTTGTTGACTTTAATTTTTTTTATTTTCACAATATGGCGGCCAGTAGTCGCCATATTGAATTTTCAATAACGTCATATCCTTAGTGACACTCGCCGGATTAAGAGGAATCGATTGACGTGCGAATCATAAAAATCGGCCCAGGCGTTTGGTACATATAGTGCTTCAAAGGAACATACAAACATACATAGACTGTTAAACACAATACCACTCCTTTGCAGTCGGGTAAAAAGGGTATGAGGTGGCTTGAATACAGAAAAAAGAATGAGTGAGAAGAGGTTGATGGAATGAATACAGGGGAAGACCACGTCATACATTGTTGAAGTACATTGGATATGTGTTAACGAGAGCTTTTATTAAGAGTTTGTGTAATTGTAAATCATGCATGAATGAGAGTTGTGAGAGGCTGTTATGAGAGTGAATGAAGCGATGGAGGTATGCCAGGATCGTGGTTTGTGGCAAATCGCTCTCTAACGCCCCAGGAAACAGGCGTGAGGCTACATAGGTATGTAAATAAGTATTAAGAAACATGTTCCTTTTTTTAGTATAAAACACTACTATAGCATACATACATACATATCATCACGCCATATCCCTTGCAGGGTAGGCAGATAGAACAGAGTGCCAGAGAACTCTATCTGCATACTTCACTCGCTTCCTCAACATTCATAATTCTCTTCATACACGCTCGCCGGTTTCGGAGACTCTTGACTCCACCTTCCTTTAGTACATGACCGATCTGGTCTAGGTTAGTCTCGGTCTCCCTCGGTACCTACATACTTACACTTTCGCATTGTATATCTTCTTAACCAGACGTTCGTTCGGCTACTATAGCATATATGAAAATAAACAAAGAATAGCAATAGATATTTAAGAAATAATAATATTTCCTTTCCCTTTTATCATTTTCACAAGCATCGCTAAATTATATACAGAAAAAAAAGTGTAAAATATATGGTACCGTTCTTATAAAACTTTGTTTTTACATAAGATATTCAAAGTTGTTCTTAAACTTGTTTTCAAAAGTATCCCGTAAATTGAGGGCGAAGCTTTTTCAATTACTTTTTACCTGTTATTATTTGGCAGGTATTTTTATATAGAATGTAGATGAAAGTCGGATTGTTACTTTTTTTTCCAATTTCTAACATAAGTAATTAAAAATGTGAATGTATACGTAAATTTTAATTATTACTAATTGATTTACTTGCAGAAACTAATAATAATCGGAAATTCGTCTCATTTAATAGTATAAATTGAAAGTAATACTTGTATTTATTTTTAAAGTTACAACACACGATTACATTTACAATATGGATAAATAATGGTTTATTTATATATCAAATAATACAATTATTATCCCTCTGGTGACGGAATAACAATACAATTCACAACCCTCTATTATATCCGTGGATTATCTTAAGAGGCGACTAAGGTATATAAAACGCATATAACATCTATGCAAGAGAAGAAAAACTTAAAACAAAACCCTATAGCAATATGTCTGACCAGCACGGTACCTAGGTCAATTTCCCTTATGAACGAGGCTCAAACCCTGGTTCAAAAGCTGAGATGAGATGATGAATAAAATTAAAATCATCATCATAATTTCAGGTGATGTAAGTCTTCCTATTAGTATGGGGCTTCATCTACTGTGAGAGAGAAACTGACTTATCTGACTGGCATAGAAGCTTATGTCGAGTTGTTCTTGTCTTGCATTGATATTATTTATATATATCACCTACCTTTTTTTTTGTGGGGTGGGCTACGGTCGTCGCGCTCATCGAACCACTCTGTCCGGGGCGACAGAGGGGCGTAAGCACGCTCACCCATATATGACCTACCTAGACCAGATTGGTCACGTACTGAAAGAAGGTGGAGTCAAGAGTCTCCGAAACCGGTGAGCATGTATGAAGAGATTTATGAATGTTGAGGAAGCGAGTGAAGTATGCAAGGATAGAGTTCTCTGGCACTCTGTTCTCTCTGCCTACCCTGCAAGGGATATGGCGTGATGATATGTATGTATGTACCTCTTAGATGACAGAGATGAAAAGATGACTTTTACGACACTTATGGGTCAGGCGCGATGAATTGTGTTCTTACTCCGTCGCTATACGGCAATAAAACGGTTAATAGGAATAGAAGTAATTACTTAATAGTACGTATTGATTTCGAAGTCATTCATCAGAAGTGAAATTGCAATATATTTTCTGATACATTGATAGAGTAGCTACGATCCGCAGGCGCAAGTACCTGCGCCTGATGCCGCTCTAGCTGAGGTTAGGGTGAATGGACCGGGGATTAGTCTGCCACCCGCAGTGACGACCGCGTGAGGGCCACGCTTGATGAGAATAATTTAAGTAAAATACTGAATTAGTGATTCCAAGTACTTTCACCTTGTCTGCTATGCTGTCATTATTTTTATAATAAGCCTAAATAAGAGTAAATTCTATAAAAAAAAGTATGTCGTTATGATATAAATAGAGCAAGAGTTACAAATTCTTAGCTAAGGATGTGAATATGAAGTTTCGGATCTGGATACGAAATTTACATTATACGAAATAAAAATGCATTATATTGATTTCGGATACGGTTAGAAATATAAAATTATTTCGGATTATCTAACAATTTCGGTTACGGATATTAAATTTTTAGGGAATTGTAAAAGGGAAATACTAATTGTGATGATTATCGATATATTTTCTCTTGGAAAGACTTAGTATCGTAGCTTATTTATACAACACCGCTCCCACCCGCAAAAGTACAAGTAGACCGTTCGCTTACAGCTTGCTGCCCAATGTAAAGTGTGTGCACAGTGGATGCTCAAAGTTCACATTTCAATGAACAGTATTTTGTAGGGTGGGAGCGGTGTTGTATAAATGAGCAACGACCCTTACGCTTAGGCAGCCAGTTTGGCTGGTTGAACAAAAATTATAACGTATCTCAAACAGACGTAGAATCATACCGAAATTACACGAAACTTTTACACCGGTTTCACTTACGGTTTCGGATATATTTTCATTTTGGATATCCGATAGTTTTGGTTAACAATACGCAGCTCCATGACATCGTTATTCTTAATAATGACATCACTACAAAATTTAATTGTAACTTTCATGACGTCAATTGAACAAGATTTATAAATAAGTCTTATTTTTGTTATTTAAATAAATACTAAGAATTATTGTTAATGTCATTTAAGTTATAAAAAAAGTATGTCCGTCTTTTGTTAGATCCTTTCATTCTTATCCTCGTCACGATTATAAAAGTATTAAAATGTTTGACTAAAGTTTTTTTTTAAAGGTTTTTTTTTTTAGTTTGTATTGTAGGACATTTTATAAACATACAATTAACGGATACAAACTACACCCAGACTCGGAATAATAATTTGTGCTTTTTTTCAATCGCACGAAGTATTATCCTGCGTAGGAATCGAATCCCAGACACTGGCACGGTAGCTCTTAACGATTATGCCATCTGCGTTTACTTATGTAGTTTTAATATCTAACTTTTATTTATAGATTTTAAAGGCAGTAACCTAGATTCAGAACAAATTGTTTGCTCAAAGAATTGTACATACATACATACATATCATCACGCCATATCCCTTGCAGGGTAGGCAGAGAGAACAGAGTGCCAGAGAACTCTATCCTTGCATACTTCACTCAATTCTTCAACATTCATAATTCTCTTCATACACGCTCGCCGGTTTCGGAGACTCTTGACTCCACCTTCTTTGAGTACGTGACGTACGTGAAGAATTGTCTCAGCTCGATATTGTGGTAGGTATATACTGGTATCATCCATGTGGTGCCGGAGTAAAAATACAATTCACCATCTTACAATACAATACAATTCACCATCTTACTCGTGGGTAATCGTAAGAGACGACTAAGGGATGTAACTCGCATATTACATCTATGCAAGAGAAGGAAAATTCGATACAAAACCCTATACCAACTCGTCTGATTAGCATGGTAGTAGTTCAACTTCCCTTCTATTATGGAGGAGGCTCGAGTCTGACAGTGGGACATATATGAGCTGAGATTGTGATGATGATATTGTGGAAAAGGTTTATCCTGAATAGAGGGACGAATGTAAGCTAAAGAAGAACTTGAACATTAATAGCTTGTTGTTAACCTATATGTCTAGTTTATCCAACAACAACAATATTTATGGCCACCTAAGTTGTTAGAAACTTTAATTTTTTTAATGTAAAAACATTTCTTTCAAATATCGAATTATAAAGTTAACTGGGCACAATTCCAAACTTTCAACTTGCTATTAATAATTGCTACAACATGCTCAAAAATCAAGCAAGTCTGATAAGTTTGAGATGCCTGACAAGCATACTGATTATAACCCTCCTTGACACGGTTTTTATCCTCCTGTGGACGACTATGGACTAATAAATGGATGCATTTCAAATGCACCTTGTTTAAAAAATTATGGAACCTTTATGAATCAACGCTTATGCTAATATACGAGGAAGATGTGTTCGCAGTAACTACGTAATCCACGCAAATCGTGAGCGCGAGCTAGATAAGCTATAGAAGATATTAGACAGTCAATAGAAGATTAAAATGGGAAAAAAAAAACTATACTGAGCGAAACTTTCTAATTACATAAATGATGAGATAACCGATTTCATAGACTTGGAAAATTATAAATGAATGCAAAAAATAAAGTGTATCACCACCTATTTCTATAATACTCATGAGTAAATCTCGTGGGAATCATGGGAACCGGCTGAAGAAGAAACAGGCGAATGAACAAAAGCACTAACCTAAGAAACTCAAGCCAAGCCGTTAAGCGTAGCGATTAAGGCATTATCTACCTTTTGTGGAGAGGCATTTGTACAAGAGATAAAATTAGAAGTAGGAGGAAAAGAGGAGGACATCGGTAGGATAATAAATGGAACTATAAGCTATTTGTGTTATTGTATTTCTGATAAGAAGTAAGAGAGAATGTCGTTAGGCGCCCTGTAAAGAACGAAAAGCAATTTTTAACCTTTTATTTAAGTAGCAAAGCAAAATCCAGCGCATTGGAAAGGTGACAAAAGTAATTTCTTAATAAGTTTTAATAGGTATGTATCATCTCTCTTCTTAGTCTACTTCTAAATGAAGGCCTCCTATAGAGAACGCTGCATAGGTTCTAAATCATATGTACCTAGCAGCTCCCTGTGACCTTTATTAAGTCATCGCTTCATATACATATATAAAACCGTCATTTTGTCTGCGTCTCTCTGGTCATGGCATTTGCAGTGGGTGCTATAATCAGGCTAACGTTGCATCCCAGTTCTCTGGTGCACTATTAGCTAGATTTTACGCTGCTGAGAGTAAGGATTGGTAAAATCGAAATCATAATTCAACAAATTAATAATAATAATCAAATTTGTAATTTTAATTTGATAAATAAATAATTACTATATATTATTATTATTATCTAAGTAAGGTGACAAAATTTGTGTGTGTTCACAACGCCGGTTAACTCTTCAGTGACAAATAAAAAAAACTATGGGACGATATTCCAATTTGAAAATTTATTGTGGAAAATATGTAAAGGCATAGAATAATAATGTGGAATGACGTGGTGTTTGATATCAGCATGAAACTATATTTGTATAAAAATATCCACGCGGACAATATTTCAAACATAGTTTCTGTATTATTACTTAGGTCTATGGAAGACTCAGTAGGTATATATTAATGCCACAGCACGATTAAAAGTGCTATATATTGTTGAAGATTTTTTCTGTCGGACATTCCAATTATATTAACTGAGCCATTCACTTGTTTTGTGTCATACTGTTTGTTGCATTTGCATTTAAAAAGGTGAATATTGCATATTTCAATTAATGTATTTATTTCAAATTATGTGAAACTCATATAAATATTAGTGATTGCAGTTTATGTTAATATTAAATATGTGTGAAATAAAACTATATTATTTTAAAAATAACGTTCGCGTGACAATGAAAGTATGGTATGTAAAGTATCTGAATCAGAGTGGATAAAATAATATTCAAAACGAAATAAAATTCATAAAATTACTTTTTAAAAAAGACACCATCCTTTTTTTTCACGTTGCGGTGGACTATGGATGTGGTCGGGCCCCGCCAAATCGCTCCGGGGCGACGGAAGAGGCGGCGCGCAACCCCATAGACCCACCCTGAAAGCACTTCTCTTCGCCATGCGGGCGGGCCACCGTAACCCGATCTTTGACTTTGGTGGCCCAAAAGACACCACCCCGCGCTAAGGAAATAATTCTTGTATTACGGGAGACTTTACAAACATGGAATTAACGTAGAAAAATTACAATCAGACTCAGAAGAACACTGTGGGTTGCACAAAGTATTGTCCTGCGTGGGCAACGAACCCATTGGCACGGAAGGTCGGTAACTTAACCACTATGCCATTTGTATAGTCAAAATGATTTAGTTGCAAATATTACTGTAATGTCTGACAAAACAATGATTTTATATTCAATTGTTATTAGTTTCTTGAAATAACTTATATTTCAAGTAAAAGAAATTATGTGGAAATATATTTATATTATACAATTAACATTTATGTTATAATTATTTTAATTATTACGATATAGTAGTGCAGCTAAAACTGTCAACAGCGTGACCCTATGTTACGCTGTTGACAGTTTTTATATCTACAACCACGGGCTGGTCCGTCTGATATATTAATTACCACACTCTCGTAGAAGATCGACGTCTGTTTATAGAACGAAACGAAAAAACACAGTGGTAATGTGCTGCACATCGTTCGGTAAGCGAAAGGGTCGCAAGTCCAATTTTTCAGTTAGATTTTAGTTGGTAGACAGCGGCTAAGTTAGGCTACCCCTGGTATTGCAAAGCTTCATGAGCAGGTTTACTGCCTGCTCGTCAGCCACTATAAGTAATACAAAAATATAAAATATTTAATTTTGAAAAGGCCATCAATAGTTATAGGATAGCTCACCTATAGATGTTTGATCTTGATTTGGTAAAAATATACAATTAAATTTAATTTTTATGTTTTTTCGATCCGAGATTCGTATCCACGACCTCACGATTGTAGCATAATTATTATATTATGTCACTAAATCAGAAACTATAAAACTAAAAAGCAGTAATCTCTACTAATATATAAATGTGAATGTAAGTTTGTTTGTTACGCTTTCACGCTAAAACTACTTAACCGATCATCATGAAACATTGTACACATATTCTTGGAGGTATTAAAAGTAACATAGGATACTTTTTATTTAAAAAAAATCAAAATTTTTATATGAAAAATAAAAAAATTGTTTGTCAAAAAATCTCAAAATCTAGCTTCTTCAACGCCATCTAGCAGTCCAGTAATGAAGTTCCAACCCTGAGTATTGTAATACCGTTGCACTGTATTACCGACGGTCAAAAATAAAAATAGGGGATCAAAAACTTTAGGAAAGTAACCTTTTACGCGGGCGAAGCCGCGGGCAGAAGCTAGTACTTTTATAATTTCTAAGTACAACTTCACAGATGATGTTACTGTTTAAGTAGCTATATCCCGTAATGGGAATCGATTCGTTTTGTTCGATTCCCATGGAGGATAATTTAGATTTTGTTCAATCCATAAATTATTTTTGTGTGTCTTACTGTAATTTGTGTTTGTTAATTGTTTTTGTTTTTGTTAGTAAAATCACCCATAACATAAGAATTAAAATTTCAGTGCAGAGTTTTGCTTTTAATTTTTTTTTTAATTTTTGCACTGTTTTTTGGAAGGTTAAATAAATTTAACTATATATTAATAGATATTAAAAATTTCAGGTCAATATGTCACCAACCATACTTTTCTTCATTGCAATCATTGTGCCGACATTATGCCAGCGGCCATTCTACGCTGGACTCCGGCCTATTGGATTCCCTAATGTACCTTCAGGATTAGCCGACCGTTTCGGAGACCAATCAATTCCAGCACAGTTGAATGGTGACAGAGAATATGCAAACCGTCTGAGTAATTTGCCTCTCGATAATCAACCTTTCTTTTTTATAAATAGGGAGCAAGTTGCGAATAATTTGAACAATCCACAGACATATCCATTGAGTCCTAATGTATTTATTGATGCAAATAGGATTTAATAAAAGTTAATTAAAAATATTTATTGTTTTGTTCAGCTCTAAAGGTTTTATTGAGTTACTCGTAACATAGAAACAATTTAGAAATTTGAATATTGTATTTTCGTTATAATAAAACCTTTAGACCCGTAATTATAGTATTATTATTGATATTATGTAATCCTCTTTATTAATAGTAGATAATAGGTAGGTAGTAGTCCTTTTAATTATAAATTATTCATTTTATAATATAGTGAATCGGTTTTCTAATTAAATGACTTCAAAATTTAATTAAAGATTTAAATATTAATTTTAATTTGTAATATTATAATTATTGTATCTACTTCCTGAGATCTTCCAATTGATAAGTTACCCGGTCCTTCGGTAGGCTTATATTGAGAAATGGGTCCAACACGCAGATGTCTTTGGAGAAATTTAATCTAAAAATTGGGATGGGCCGCTCACTGATAATATTTCACGTTTGCAACGGTAGGTAGAGGAACTATTGCAAGTTAATGTTTTCGGAAGTCTGTCTGTGTATGTGTTTATTGAACTGGTTGAATTGAAAACTATTAATTTAAAAACTCCCGTCTGCCTTCAATACCATATAGTTTTGAATTTCGGGAGTTTATTAATATTAATTCATCATCATTCTCCTACTCTTATCCCAATTACTTGGGGTCGATACAATATGTACTCTTCTTTCATAGTACATATTGTAAAAGTTATTGCCAATAGTTTTATGACCGGCCGTCTGCCAGACGTCAACCCTCCTTGGGAATATGATTGTTGATTATTAATATTAATTATTCAAGTAAATACATACTAAATTATATATGTGTTACCAATAATAATAATTGCAAACATTACTAGACGCAATTAATTTTTGAATGTGATTTTACTTAAAGCTAAACTGAAAGTATCGTATGAGGCTAAATATGATCTACTTTTGTCACTTTTTATTTGGTGATGGCAAGGTTAAGTCGATTATTTACCTGTATATAGAATTTCTGATCACGTAAAGCCTTGGTGCTAGTAATTCCAGTTACAATATATATTATAAATAAAGTTGTTATTGAAATATATGTATGTACTTATAAGAAAAAGATTTTATGTGTAATTTTATTTTTGTTGTTTTGTTTTTGTTTCTCTTTTTTATCATGTTAAATGAGTAAGAATATAAGGTCAGCTATTTTCACGTTGCTGAAAGATGACGGAGAAATGCGAGCAGGAAACATTAGTGCAATCTTGAAGAATCTTCCATTTTAAACCTATGCCATCTCGTTTGACAATCGTGGTATACTTAGGTCAATTTCTCTTCGATTATTAGAGGATGATTGAATCCAACAGTGGAACGTAAATAAGCTGAGATGATGATGACTTGCTTTTTCTATGCTTTTAAATATGTAAATATAAAAAAGATAGCGAAAATTCTTCTATAGATATCACATATTAGGCATCTTTCTCTCGTTAATAGATTCAAAGAAATTTATTATATTTAACTTCAGTCTAAATCACAAAAAGTATTTCTAATTATTAACTACTACTACTAACTAGTTCTAGTAGCACGTGTATTTTTCTTAACATAATATATAGAGTTTATCAAACTATATAAGGTGTAAAAGAAAATTAACGAGCGAAGCTCGATCGCCCACATAGGTAGTACTTGAATGATAATACATATGGGTAGATATCATAAAAGTCGGCTAATCAGCTACACCGATCTGTTCTAATTCCACCTAATGGCGTTTGGTAAATGATACCATTTTTTAAAGAGATTTAATGTTCGGTGAGAGGCTGTTCGTGTAATTGACAATACAGACTCTATACTGCAAGTTTTGTTGTTATTCTTTCTATGTGTGTTAGAGAAAATCTCATAAAAACTAGTATAATGTCAGGAGAATGGTTAAAATATACATAATTGATATATCTATTTAATTTATACAGAGCATGCTACCAGATGGTGGAACTGTTCGATGAGAGTAAAAAAAAATCCAGGGATTTTACATCTGGTCACGGATGTCAAAGAAGCGGTACCAGTGCCCCAATGGCGATGGGGAGGGAATACGGTAGGTTAAGAGGCCACAGGTCGCCTTTCCGTCGCCTCCGATGAGGGGGACGTTGTGTGCCCACACCATAGCCTACCAAAAAAAAGGGATTTTACATCCATTCAGACTTAAACCACTTAAACATAATATTCCACCAAAATCTTTCTAGAGGTCTGGGAAGGCTCCAGTTACATAAAAATGTGTCGATAAATTATAGATATGCAACAAGTTTCAAGTTAGAGCAATATAATACTTTCTATACAAATTGTTAACCCACTTTTTACTACTTTAAAAAATTAATTTATAAAAATGTTGAAATACCGTTTATACTTAGTCTGGCCATAAATACTGTCATAATTAAATATAAACAAAATATTACATTTGAATTTGGGATCTGTCATTTTTATATGATTGTTCATTGTGTTTTCACATTTTGGAACCAATACATTGTACAATATTTTGCGATATAAAAGTAGAGTGGGGTGATAAAAACGACCGAATCGTTGTGATTGTATTTAACAAAGTAGGTATGGAGCCAACTGCAATTTTTAAAGCTCTCCATACGCTTGGTATTAGTAAAATGTTTGTGTATTGGGGTATTAATAGGTACAATGAGACCTCCACTGTTTGTGACAGAAACGTAGATCTGGCCGAACGTTTCGAACTTCATCAGAGCTGAAGACTGGCCGTCGTCTAGTCCCGATCTTAATCCGCTGGATTATGATTTATGGTCAGTTGATTGGCAGTGAAGAATTTGCTCATGGAAAGAGTGCGTGCTTCTATTGATAACTGGCCTCAACGTTAAAACAGTTACAGTCCGTATTGCAGCCAATGGAGACCACTTCGAATAGGCTTTTTATATTTTAAGTTGTTTTATATTTATGTATTAAACTAAGACTGTAATAAATATTATTTCGAATAGAATTTTTTTCTTTGTTACAGTATATAGGGCCAGACTAGGTATATTTTATTTTTATTAGATTGGTATTTTCGCAAAGTTTCAACAGCTTTGACCCTATAGAAGAATTAAATACCTACATAAAGATTACAACTCAGTAAACTTTATGTTACCTAATGTCAATTGAAAGAGCTGTCATTGTCCAAACAGTCAGAGTCATCATTACGGAACAACATAAAGATTTACACACAAAATTCATGTGAAATACTCTTTTATTTGATTTTTATATTAACGTTGATATGCAATTTAAATGTTGAATAAATGGTGGATACAGTATTGTTCGTAGAATTTGTAAAACTCAATATTAGTATTTAAGTGCAATAAAAGCTATATCCATGTTCGGAGCTAGTAAGAATTTATACTGACATTATTTTACGCCATAAGTCGACCATATAGTGATGTGATGGCTTTTCTTTTTGGAGTTTACTCCTTAAGAATCGATTTTCATATAAGGCGCCCGGTATGAGAAAAATTTGAAGAGTAAAATCTAGTGATCGAATGACCTCGTTACGTTTTTGGTGCGCAACCTATTCTGCGCACCTTTCATTTTCTGACGTGAGATAATACTTCACTGAACAGTTTTAATAAATGTAAATAAAAATATTTATATTATTTTTAGTTAAATGAGCTTTTTTGCGCCTGTTTTAAAAATCGTACTTAAGGAGTAAACTCCAGTCGTGCGTCGGAGCTGACACACACTTTTTTTTTAATGTTATATGGTGGTAAACGAGCAAGCAGCGCACCTGATTAAAAGTGTTACTGCCGCCCATGGACCTTTGCAATACCAATGGTCACTGCCTACCAATACAAAACCCAAACCCATCCAGTTGGGCTTCCGGCTCTCTCGCTCACCGAACGAAGCGCAATAGCACATTACCATTACTCAGACGACGATCTTCTGCGAGAGTGTGGTACTACCCCGGATGGACCGGCTCGCGGCTGTAGACAGAGAACTGTCAACAGCGTGGTCCTTCCACTAATAAAATAATTTTCGTATGGTGACGGAGGATGGATACAATTCACTAGCCCCTATCGTACCTATGAGTGTCGTAAAATATAATTGAGGAATATAATATGCATATAACATATATTTCTTGCGAGGCTATAGGATAAGAATAAAAATTGTCTCCATCATACTTGGCCTAAATAATCCCCAGTTAACCAATTTTTTTAAGAGCCGATTTTTTATGATGCCTCAGGGAATAATAATATTAATAATTTCATTTATTTCAGACTTACATAATTATGCCCATATAAAAACTTAACTATTACAGGTAGAATACTATACTATTACAGGTAAATTAAATTAAAAAAATTAAGTTTCTTTGTTCATTTATGAAGCAGATTGTTACATGTTAATTACAATTAATATCAATAAGATTAAATATAATAAAATGTCAGAGTTTAAAAGGAATGAAAGTTAATAAAATTTGAATAAAAACCGGTGTAAGTTTTCACCAGCGGAATGGGATGCATCTCTTTCCTAGGAAACGTATAATACTCCACTGCGATTACCAACACGCTTGTCAAGCATGGCTATTACGGGGCTATACCCTAATGTGTATGATGGAGGCCTACATCCAGCAGTGGATGGCGGGGGTACTGAATGATGATGATGATGGAGAGAAGTAAACTCAAATAAAATTCTGTATCCATCGTATTGTATCGTTAATTTTCTTTTATTGAAATGGGGACCCGACACCGTTAAGATAAGACCTATATGAGTTGAGAAAAAACTATGTAAGGGAAGGAAACCTCGAAATAACGCCATACCAACCCGTGATATAGTATTTTTTTTCTCCTACTGTGGTGGAGACTCGCGCCCAGCAGTGGGAAATATATGAGCTGAGATAAATTAGTGATGGGATAAGAACACAATATATCAATACATCGTACTTTTTATGTCGGAGTATAAAACCGGCTCAAGGAACACCAGGTGAATAGGCAGCAGGGAAACATAGATAAGTTGTACTTATGGGAAACATAGATAGTTGTAATTATAGATAAGTTGTTGTTGTACTTATCTCATTGTTTATTAACGCAATTTTTTAGAAACGTTTTATGCGATTTCAATGTTTTCTTTTGTTTTCATCACCTCAATACTGGTGTGGCCTAAAAAAATTTAAAGAGAACAGCCAAAAATGAAATGTAACTTTACAGAATTATTATTTTGGAATACCTTCAATAGATGGCGTTTGTAACGGTATTAACATTTGAAGGCTGCATTATTCTTATAAAAGCTATTAATAAATATTTAAATACGAAGAAAATATATTTATATAGATACCTATGTAACTCATTTTAATGTAAAAACAATAGAGCAATTTTGTTAAACTAATACCTACAGTCCTACAGCATTGTATAGTTTCAGACTTTGCTACTAGATGGCAGTAATATATCATTGTTAGCTATTTTGAAACAAAAGACATCAACACGTCTGGCAAAGGTGGGATAGTAGATTTATTTATAATTCATTAAGTAATTTCTTTTTTAATGTTTTTTTTTTGCGAAAACCTTTTGCGTATTTACTTATCACTTTTCTGACGTTTCCAAAACTCCAATAGGTCATTGTTATTATAAATAAAAATAATAAATTAAATTGAATTTTGACAGTTTTGATATAAATTCATTGTCAATAAAAATAAATAAATCTGTATAAAAAATATATAGGTATTTTTCTTTCCTTCGTTTTGTTAAAAGGGAAAATCTTGGCAGTTTACAAACATATAACTAATGGACATAAATTACACCAAGACAACAATTTGTAGATCGCTCAGTATAGTCCTGTGTGGTAATCGAAACTGTGACATTTAGTACGGTAGGTCAGTATATTTACCGCTACGCCATCTGTACAGTCATATTATTTTGTTCAGTTATTATTAAACATTAAATGTGTGGTAATACTATTGTAATATTATGATAATTTATTAATTTAAACATGATGAATCTAATATGTCCTCTACATAAATCTTAATATAATTGCCTGGTAATTTTTTGCTCTCAAAATTGGGTAAGAAAATAGTAGAAATGTACATGAACAGCTAAGGAATATGCTACATCGACAAGAGTAACTAATACTTTGTGTTATCTGTAACTTGGTAAAGGTCAAGCTATCCCTAGTCAGCGTAAGACGTTCACATCATAATATAGGGTCCGAACATGTATGTTCATTGAATCTTGTTTGTTTGTGAAGACCTTTTGTGTAGATGGTATGTTAATTAATATTATGCATATCTAGCAATTATTTGATTACTGTAGTTGAGAAGATTCTAAGTTTAATATTAGGTGTTTTTAATGATGGCTTTTTATTCGCAGATGGAAATAATATCAACAAGAATTGGTGTGTAAGAATGAAATGTAAGAAAATTGCTCGTAAGTGTTCCAAAAGACGACTAAAAGCTTTGTATAGACTTGAATTTGATGTTGTCGGGTCAACAATTACTTTTCCAAAGACAGTTGACTGAGATAGGCAGTCAATCATAAAATTATTGTGACAAAACTTTTGCAATTTGAACAATAGATGATGTCTAATGTTTACGCGAGTATTACACATTTGAAATAAAACTACTTTTACGGATTCTATCGCATTTGTGTTTGATTTTTAATTACCCGACGTTTCGAACACTTTACAGTGATCATGGTCACGGGAGGATTGGTAGCTAAATAGTTTTGTTAGTTTTTCTACAATTGAAAATTGCCACAATAATAATTATTATAAATTAAGTGTTTTAATAATAACAGATCATAAACCATGTAAAATTTTATATATAGAATCATTTTCTTTTTGTACTGGCAATGAATTTGTATTAATTTGTATTAAAAATGTGGGTCAAAATTTAATATCTTATAGGGTAGATATAAACTTCTGTGATAACAATGACATATTGGACATATGACATCTTAGTTCTCCCGTGATAATGATCACTATAAAGTGTGCGAAACGTCGGGAAATTAAAAATCTAATACAAACGCGATAGAATCCTTGAAAGTAGTTTTATTTTAAATGGAAGAAGAATACATATTTAGTCAATCCGAAGTATTTGGGATAAGAGCAGTATAATGATGATGTCATTAACTATTTTTTTTTTTTTTTTTTTTTTTTTTTATTGCTTATGGCGGCAAACGAGCAGACAGCACACCTGATGGTAAGTGTCACTGCCGCCCATGGACCTTTGCCAATGGTATAGCTAGGCCGCTGCCTACCAATACAACCCTGAACCCACTCCAGTTAGGCTTCCGGCTCTCTCGCTCACCGAACGAAGCGCAATAGCACATTGCTATTACTCAGACGTCGATCTTCTGCGAGAGTGTGGTACTACCCCGGACGGACCGGCCCGCGGCTGTAGACAGAGAACTGTCCACAGCGTGGTCCTACCACAATAAAGAAGTGGAATATCTATAACCTAAAATTTCTTCTTTTTAGGCTATAGATATTCCACTATTAAGCACGGCGTACCTCCAGAAGAAAAAAAATATCCCACACAACCGCCCCTGATTAGGGTAGGCACACAGTTTTATTTCGAGTTTTCTTGTTGCAGTTAATGTTATCTGCTTACCCCGATATATCCTATTATTGAGAAATACGATACCTACTGGAAAGGATGGACTGGTTAACCATCGTTTGGTAATCATTCTTACTGCTTAACTACCCGGAATAATAATTTATTCAATCAATATTATTTTTACTTAATTTTTCATTTTTAATTAAAACATTGAGTACTGTGTGGTAGCGGCTGCGAATACTACCAACCCATTCTTTGCTCATGGGTGTCGTAAAAGACGACTAAGAGCCTTATAATGACCTGGGCTAACTTCATCTGATGCCGTTTGGTCAACAATTACATTCCCAAGGAGGGCTGACGTCTGGCAGGCGGCCGGTCATAAAACTATTGCCAGTGACTTATACAATATGTACTATGAAAGAAGAGTACATATTGTATCGACCCCAAGTAATTGGGATAAGAGTAGGAGAATGATGAATTAAAACATTGACAATTTTAGTTGTTTTATTAAGCATTTCTTTACGTAGTTACAATCATCCTCATCATTCTCCTGCTCTTGTCCCAACTACAGCGAGTCGTCGCAATATGTACTCCATTTCGATCGTATATATTGCAAAAGTTAGCTTTAGTTTTACAACCTCCTACCTGCCTGATGTCAAGCCTGCTATGTAATTGTTCACCAGACGACATGAGAATGATTTCTCAGATCAGAATTGGCTCAGGTTTATTTAAGGCTCTTAGTCATCGTTTACGATTCCCACGAGCAAATAAGGGTTGGCAGTGTTCGTAGCCACTAACACACAACAGTTTCTGAGACTTACGATAGAACATTAATTAAATGAGCATCGCTCGACGTATCAGTTCGTCCTCCATGGTGATGAAAGATTCGCGAGTGGATCGCGTATCGAACGACGCAGTGTTGGCACACACCCCATTAGGTGGACCGACGACTTGGTGAAGATAACCACGAGTCATTGGCTGCGGGTGACATAGAACCATATTTTGTGATGTAGTCTGAGGGAGGCCTACATCCAGGATTGGACGGCAAAAGGTTGAATTTTAATTATGACTCATTAAATTACTTGAATAGTTATCATTAAATTATTTAGTTATCATTAAATTAATTAGTCTCATTAAATTATTTTGAATGAAGCTGCTAATTGGCATTTTATAATTCATACTTTATGGCCGGCATGACCTTTGCGGTCATACTTGACATTATTACAGATTCTAAGGAAAAGACAAGAACATTTGTTATGACACCGTTTAACTCTATTGTCTTATCCGTGTGATGATGGAGTAAGAATACATTTCACCACCTCCGTGGATGATCGTAAGCGACGACTAAGAGATATAAAATGCATATAACATATAGATGTATGATGTGCATAGGCAAGAGAAGGAAAACTCGAAACAAAACCTTTTACCAACACGCCTGACTAGTGCGGTATCATCATCATCACATCATATATGTCCTACTGTTGGGCTCAGACTTCCTGCGTAACGGGAGGGAAATTAACCTACAATACCGCGCTGGTCAGACGTGTTGGTATAGGGTTTTGTTTCGAGTTTTCCATCTCTTGCATAGATGTTATATGCGTTTTATATCCCTTAGTCGTCTCTTACGATCACCCACGGGTAAGATAAGTGGTGGTGAATTGTACTCTTACTCCGTCACCACACGGATAACATTAGTACACAGTACGGTATAGTAGGTCAATTTTCCAATTATTATGGAGAAGTCTTGAGCCCAACAGTGGGACATATTCATGACACTGAGATCATGATGATGATAACTCCATTGTCTATTAATTTATTATAGACATAAACTTTTATGCTTTTGCTGTGTATTAGCTGCTAAGAATACTACCAACCCTTACTTTGCTCGTGGATGTCGTAAAAGACGAATAATAGCCTTATAACGACCTGGGCCAACTCCATCTGATACCTTTTGGTCAAAAATTACATTCCCAAGGAGGTTTGACGTCTGGCAGGCGGCCGGTCATAAAACTATTGCCAATAACTTTTACAATATGTACTATGAATGAAGAGTACATATTGTATCGACCCCAAGTAATTGGGCTAATAGTAGGCGAATGATGAATGTTGATAAACTTTCATGCTTATCTTTATTTGTTCTATAGTAATTAGTTACAGCTTCTCTTGGTGAAAAGGTCATGGTCTGTATTATTAGTCAACACGAGAAAGAGTGATTTGAGTTCATACAAAAGATACAATTATTAAGTTTTATAATAACCTCCTCATAAATTATAACTTTATTCGTAAAATGGTCGTTTGTAATTAGTTTGATGGCGTATTTTCTCAAGTTAAGCCTTTAAGCGCCTTAAATTGGTCCGCAGAGCAAAATTATTGTAAAGAAATTTTAATGTTTAAGACGTTTTAAGTTCTCCTTACTTATCTTACAGATGTTTTGTGGCTTATAAATCAAGTGTCACGCTAAGCAAAATAATTATATTTTATTTCTTTGTTGTCAAATAATTGGATGATTGCTGACTTTGAAGATCCAAATTTGAAATATAAGATTTATGTGACCCGATTTAACTAGGGTCTGGATCAATTAATAAATAATATATTTATTTACAAACTATAAGAAGAATAAAAAGTAGAAATATTATGGGGTTATGAGTTTTCTTATATGCATACTCGCTTTAATTGCTTACTTTAAATGCTCAGTTCATTGTAATCAAATTTTTCAAACACGTCGTCAATAGTACATAAAATGATAGGGGCGTTCCTAGGGGTTATAAAAAATATTTATTTTTTAATCGATCTTTAGGAATAGCACGCAACTAACAACGCATAAATATGAGCTACCCTATACCACTTAGAGATGGTTACGAATACTGTCAACCCTAACTTTTCTCTTGTATGTCGAATAAGCCGATCCGTTTTACAATGGCCAGTCTCAGTTTTATATATTACCAGATGCTCAATAATCATATTTCAAAAAGGGTTACTACCGCTTGACTGTTATTGTAAAACATTAAACCTTAATATAATAAATATACTGAGTAGCTTATTTAATTATTATTTTTGAAATTCTGTTTTCAACATTTATATTCGTAAGGAGGATTGCTATCATTCAAGAGATTTATAAAACTTAACCAAAACTGTATGTAGCATGTTCTTTTTTATTCATTATTTATGGTGGTAAACTGGCAAGCAGTATACCTGATGCTAAATTTTACTGCCGCTTATGGACCTTTACAATACAAGGGGTATAGGCAGACCACTGTCTAACAACAAAAGTCCACATAAAAACGGGCTTCCGACTCTCTCGCTCACCGAATGAAGCGCAACACCACATTGCCACACTACACAGACGTTGATTTTCTGCGAGTATGGTAGTACAAAAAACTGTCAATATTAGTAGACAAAAAACTGTCAATATTTTGGCCCTACTACTGCTAAATGTTTTGCTTTATTTCCATTTACGCTATACAAACTGTCCCCGCCGTATTGTATAAGTATTATTCCGATCAGTTCAGTAGGTTTTTCTGTATAGCTGGAAACAAACCGGCCCTCCATTTATTAGTGTGATGGAGATAGAGAAGACATGCTGTGTTAATTCCATAAGGATGAAATAGGGACATTCCTATTAACATTTTTCATACAAAAATTTATTTCATATAATAAATCTCAGCTCACACACTTCCCACTATTGGGCTCGAGCCTCCTCCAAACGGGAGGGATTTATTAACCTGCTATACCATGTTCGTCAAGCAGGTTGGTATAGGGTTTTGTTTCGAGTTTTCCGTTCTTGCATAGATGTTATTTGCGTTCTATATCCCATAGTTGTCTCTTACGATCACCCACGGGTAAGATAAGGGTTGGTGAATTGTATTCTCACTCTGTCTTCACACGGAATGTGATGTGATGGTGAAAAAAGATATAGTAAAGCACCATCTCCGGCATCGATCCAAAGTCACACATAAATGAAATAAGATCATTCAAATTGTCCGTATCAATGGAAATAATATGTACACAGTTATGTTAACTGAAGTGTATAAGACGATAACTGGAATTAATATGCGCAGAAAGCAATAACACACGTCCGGTACAGATAAGCATTTTTACGCATATCAATATGCGTAAAAATGCTTATCTGTAATAATTAAATTAATTATTTAATATATTGAAACGCGCTGCTAGATATTGTTGATAGGTTGAGAGTATAATAAGAGTGTGTTAATACACCCTACTTTCTGTGAGAGGAGTAAAAACAGATTAGTAGATCATGTGAAGAATCAGCACCAGTTTTCAAGCTCCAGGGCATTTCTTACAATAACTGGGTTCGACAAATTGCCTGTTTTTATTGAAAATTTTATCCTTTTGTTTAGGGCTGTGTTCTGTAGCAAAAGTTGATAGGATGATAGATAGATGATGGATACTGCTAGTGTTAGATGGTTGTCTGTAGGTACTGTAACGAATATCAGTCTAACATTATATGTTAATCAGTTTTATTCACTTACATTCCACCTTTATATAAGTAAATTAGCCCTCGCCAGTGGTTTTCGTAAAATACAAACAAATTCGAAACAAAACACAGACTACATAGATGGCTAAGATACTGATATTCCGTGCCAGTGCCGTGAGTTCACAAAAAATAGGATAAAATATACATTAACACACACAGAGAAGGAAAACTCGAATAAAACTCTATAACAACACGTCTGACCGGCGTGATGCAGTAGGTCAATTTCCTTTCCAGTGTAAAGGAGGCTTGAGCCCAACAGCGGGACATATATGAGCTAAGATGATGATTTCAAAATGAAATCATCATTTCTGAAATCTCCAGAAATGAGGGGAATGAGGAATTATATATTTGCAATACGAAAATGAGGTATTATACGTTTTTCAGGCGAAAACTGCTTCCTACACACTTGTTGAGATACTTAGCTGATTTTTATCACTCCAACGGGCAGTAAGGTGTGGCACCAACTGTATTCTTATGGCGCCACTATACAGCGCTTTTGTGAATACATACACATGAATTATTTAATAATTAATTATAATTAATAAAATTTTAAAACTACATTAACTGGTTATGAATTAAAACGAACAGAGAATTTTTAAAATTTATTTATTAATAATATAATTACAATATCTCGGATACGATGGAGAGGTTCAGAAATATCAATCATGCATTATTACCAGTAAAAATACTAGGCTTTAGTGGATAAGTTCTTGGACTATTTCTCTGATTTTCCAGAGCTTGCGAGTTGAGTAGCCAGAAAGGTTTGTATTCATTCGGCAGCTTGTTCAATTTGTTCACCAATTCTGTATCACCCAAAGCTTCTAGAGGTAATTTTGTAGTAGTTCTAGTACTGTCATCACCAAGTCTTAAAACAAAAAAAAAAAACGAATAATATAAGACAAACTTTTTTAACTAAAAACTACCAGCTAAGTTTATAATCTATTTTTAGCATGCTCGTGTATGAAAGGCGTATCCTTCGAGTGAGTGCCGCTGAAAAGGTAAAAAGCGGGTGAAAGCCTATATTCTCACGTTGCGATCGGACTGAGGTCAGACAGATCATTGCCCGCCAGCAAAAAAAATATAAAAGAGGCATTGTCACATCATAATCATAATGTGAACCGTAATTTAAATGATATTAAGTTTCATATGCTTGTCTTTTTATATATATATATTTTATTATATTACTGTATAAAGTCGGCTATGAATTTTAACAATTCTGACGAAGACTAAAATTTTAACATAAACCTGAACTAATTCTATTTGATATTGTCTATTCAACAATTACATTACCGAGGAGGGTTAATGTCAGGCAGATGGCTAATCATAATACTTTTGACAACATACCAAAGATCATGACAAACAAGCACACTCGAGATAGATTTTTAGATTACTGCAAAAATGTAACTAAGCAGGCAATCATAAGAAATAAGTAGGCGCACGAACAGAAATTTATAAAAAAGCCCGATTGTACACGGACCTGCGAGTCCGAAGATAATGATTTAAAAAACTGTATGCATATTATAATATAGAAACATAAAAATAATGTTATAATAAAGAACAACAAATTAATTACACAAATTAAACAACAAAATTAATCCGTGTGGTGACGGAGTAAGAATACAATTCACCACTCCCTATCTTACCCGTGAGTGATCGTAAGAGACGACTAAGGGATATAAAACGCATATAACATCTATGCGAGAGAAGGAAAACTCGAAACAAAACCCTATACCAACACGTCTGACCAGCGTGGTATAGTAGGTCAATTTCCCTCCCATTATGGAGGAGGCTCGAGCCCAACAGTGGGACATATATAAGCTGTGATGATGAAAGAACAACAAAACCCCGAAGAGGGGCATGAAAAACTTAATTACCCATAGACAATAAGCCACCTGTACAGCAAATCTCTGATCCATTCAGAGGCATTCGCGGGCCGGGTCATTGCACCCGGGACAAAAAAATATTTTGACAAAACTTTTGCGATATGTACAATGAAAGAAGAGAAAATATTGTGTGAACTCCAAGTAATTGAAGATAAAAACAGGAAGATAATGATATCAATTTTTATTATGTTGGCATGATATTTTCTTGCTACAGTTAGAAGATGATCAAAATATGCTGCATACTGTATTTCAGCTTTGGTTCAGTTCTACTACTAGTCAAGCAGATCCTTCTCATCAATTGATACTGATTTTAACTATAGAGTTCTTATTTGTCTTTTACGATGCCCCCAAATAATTTAATTGTATTTATAAACTTCACCACGATAGAGGCAGGTGATTGAGGTCCCCTAGCCGAGGCCGCGGGTGACTGGACCGGGGAATTAGTCCGTCACCCGCCGAGAGGCTGACCGCGCGAGGAAGGAACGACGTCCGCCCCGGGGGGGGACGTCGCTCAAGGGGAGGGTACCTCTCAGGGGGTATTCCATCGGGCCGGCCACTGACGACAAGTTCACGCTGCTCCAGCGGCCGGTCCAACGACGTAGGCGAGGTTCGTGGGTGGGTTACGGGTATGCGTGCTTACGCCCCTCTGTCGCCCCGGACGGAGTGGTGCGAAAAGAGCGCCGACCATAACCCACCCCAAAAAAAAAAAAAAAAAAAAAAAAGGTGATTGAGGTCGAAAAAAGTCATTAGCATTAGCTGGTGTTAAAAATATAATATGATATTATATTAATAGTACGTTGGTCAACAGGTCCAGCCATTTCTGAGACTATTGGTAAAAGTAATTCTATAATTTGTCAGTTTTGTTGAGATTTATACTCCGAATTCTATTCTTGTATAGGTATACTTTGAGCCGATTTACGGTCCTATGTGGTTAATATTTTTGTTTGTAGTGGTGTCCTATTTCAGATTTATTTAGTATTCGAGTATTTCAATAGGAAGTACGAAGATTGAAATAGTTATAAGTTATTCCTTTTGTAGGAGCTAAATAATCTTGAATCGTACAAATTTGACAATCACATAATTGTGTGTTTGGATATAAATTAATAATTCAATCTAAAAAGAACGATCCCTTCTAGGTTTTTTACAAAAAAAAATATTACGTGAGAGTTGAACTCTGAACACTTGAGGTTGATACTAAGGTTATTATGACTTCCAAATGCTTGTTTAACAGTAATAGGCTTTACTCTTCTACTTTGGGCTTCTAATAACGTAATGCATTTTCAAAATCTAATATTACTAATGAAATAATAATTTGTCTGCGTTATTTAAATGTTTGTAAAGTCCCCCGCAATACAAGGAGCATAGCAAGGAGGATACTTCGTGCAGCATGGTGTTTAAAAAAAAATATAATTTTACTAACATTAGATTTTGTTTTTTTTTTCATTAAGTAAATAATCTAATATTACTAATTAATTATAATACTGCAGTATTATTTCAAATTATACAAAATCTAATATACGTTTCAATTGCAAAGATATTATTTGGTCAACTGCCCTTTACCTTACAAATTAAGAAATATTCATAATATTTCGTATACTTCATTGTGAAAAGTTCAACACATTATTATGAACGCACTCATAGTTAAATTATTTTACCGTTATTAAATAATAATTTATACTTTAAAAACTACTTAATGTTTCATTAACCTCATAACTTTAGTAATTGGATGATAATAATAGACGTGACTTTGAACATTTGTCTAGGGAGGCCTAGTAATATTCCGTAGCCAGCCGTCAAAAAAAAACAAGAACAAAAAAGGGAGGCCTAGTAACCGGGCCGGCCACAGATGTCAAGTCAATTAGTACTAGTGGTTCGCCCCAATGGCGATAAGAAGGGAATACGGTGGGTATGGAGCCACAGGTCGCCATTGTATCGTTCCGGACGGAATAAGTGTAGTGTGCTCAGACCATAGGCTACCAAAAAAGGGAGGTGTAGTATATAAATCGGCAGTATAAAGTTTTTGTCTCCAATATCGACTTCATTAAGAAACTGCCACATAGATTGCTACTGTCTCTACTGTCTCAATTAGTGTGTCAGTCCAGATAGTAGACTACCATTTTATACTATATCCATCAATTCGTGATCATCATCATCATTATCTTCCTCCTACTCTGATCCTATTTACTAAGAGTCGAACCAATATATACCATCCTAATAATGTCATCATCGTTCTCCTACTCTTATCCCCATTACTTGAGGTCGATACAATATATACTCTTCTTTCATGGTACATATTGTAAAAGTTTTTGGCAATAGCTTTATGACCGCCTGCCAGACGTCAACCCTCCTTGGGAATGTAATTGTTGGCCAAACAACATCAGATGGAATTGGCCCAGGTCATTATAAGGCTCTTAGTCGTCTTTTACGACATCCATGAGCAAAGTGAGGGTTGGTAGTATTCGTAGCCGCTAACACCATCCTACCAATGTATATATTGCATAATTTTTGGCTGTAGTTTTATGACTGGTCGTCTGCCACATCAACTCTCATTAGGAATATAATTGTTAACCATAGCATGAGATGAAGTAGACCCACATTGATATAAAGCTCTTAGTCATCTTTTACGACATCCTTGAGCAATGTAAGGTTTGGTAGTACTCGTAGCTCTACATACCACTCAAATCGTTATTCCAAAATATCTCTTTACTAATGCTTATAGATTCGTTAGGCAATGAAGCCTATGATGAGTATAACTATCTTACCAACTACCATATTTGAGGTTATATCAACTAAATTTACCTGTCGCTCAATACATTTGGTGTAGTACTACTAGTAGTAGTGGGTTCCATAGATGGATATCCAATAGGTCTTCTTCCAGCATATGGCGATCTCTGAGCGATACAGCTCAAAATAATAGCAGAGAGAATAATTACTACCTTCATTATGGATCACGAAAAATCTGTAATAATGAGAACAAATTAATAGTTTCATGAATTTTCATGTTATCTTAATATATATATGTATATATAAAAATTACACGTCACGTTGTTTGTCCACGATGGACTCCTAAAGTACTTAACCAATTTTAATCAAATTTGCATAGCATGTGTAGTTTGATCCAACTTAAAATATAGGATAGCTTCCATCTCAATTTATAGTCGCAATATTATTTTATTGCAAATTATTTGTCCATTATTCGACAGTCACAATTATCTGTTATCTCCAAACGATTCCAACAGATGCCGGTATCTGTTAATTGGATTGAGTAAGTATTTAATAGATGGCGCTATGTTAAATGTACAAACGTTTCATATAAGCTACAATTTATTAGCATAACCACCACGTGTTACTGATGCTACCTTAGCCACAGCAACGCGTGGCCGGGTCTGCTCGTTAAATAATAAATCTTTCTATTGCTAGAAACTATAAATGTGTTACGGGTATGTGTTTGTTGTACATAATTATGATAATAATGATTATTTTGCACAGTACAGGTGTCGTTAATGATAACTAAATAGATAATACCACAGCAACGGACGGAAAACTAAAAAATACCCTATACCAATCTTTTTAACATATTTACGTCCAATCGTAGAATGTATTTGGGTCGATAAGAGGAATAAGAAATTATATCATCATCATCATTCTCCTGCTCTTATCCCAATTACTTGGGGTCGACGCAATACATATTGTATAAGTTATTGGCAATAGTTTTATGACCAGCCGCCTGCCTGACGTCAATCCTCCCTGGGAATGTAATTGTTGACCAAATGGCATTAGGTGGAGTTGGCCAAGGTCGATATAAAGCTCTTAGGCGTCTTTTACGACATCCACGAGCGAAGTAAGTATTGGTAGTATTCGTAGCCGCTTACCGGCTCCGCGTCGCGGCGCGAGCCGACGACGAGCAAGACTCCGTAAGGGGACTGGGCAGAGCACTGGAAGTGGCCCGAAGGGGAGTCATCCGGCGGTGGAAAGAAGAACTGGAGTCCTCCGTAGCAGGGCGGGGGACTGTGGAGGCGGTTGCGCCGCATCTCCACCGCTGGATTAATAGAAGGCACGGCAGCCTAAGCTTTAGGATGGTGCAGGTGCTTACCGGACACGGGGTCTTCGGTAAGTACCTGCACAGAATTGGAAGAGAAGGGGCCCCAGGATGTCACGAGTGTGGTGCGCCAGTAGACGATGCGCGTCACACTCTGGAAATATGCCCCACCTGGGGGCCCCAGCGCCACGTCCTGTCGGCGGTCATTGGGGGAGACCTGTCGCTGCCGACTATCATTTCGAAGATGCTTGGCAGCGACAGATGCTGGTCGTCGATGGCCTCCTTCTGTGAAGAGGTCATCTCTAAAAAGGAGGCCGCAGAGCGGGCACGCGAGGCAATCGCGTCCGCAGACTCGCTCCGCCGGCGGCGGCCAGGCAGGAGGAGGCACCGGTATGCGCACCTCCTTCCGCCGCCTTGAATGGTGACAGGGCGTGGCCAGAAGGCCAAGCGTTGGGGCATCGGGGATCGAATGTCAGTAGACGATCTCTCCGGCGTCCCGTAAAAGCGCGGAAGGTGCCGCTGTGGTTTTAGTGTTCCGGTCAGACTGTTCAGTTGGCCGGTGAGTCCCACACTCCCCCCCCGTCTGTCACAGGCGGGGCATAGCGTGTAAATGCGTTTCCACAGCGAGAAAAAAAAAAGTAAGTAATGGTAGCCGCTACCACACAGCAAGAATCAGAAATTATACAGGGTGAAAGGGGACCGCTCCCGAAAATAAAGACAGGTAACCTTTTTTTTTTTTTTTTTTTTTTTTCTTCACAAGGTGGATCTTCACCATGGATGTGGTCGCGCTCCGGCAAATCGGCCCGGGGCGACGGAAGAGGCGGCGCGCAACCCCATGGACCCACCCTGCAAACACCTCTCTTCGCTGTGCGAGCGGACCACCGGTACCCGATCTTTGTCTTCGGTGGCCCGCCCGGCGATATACCCTCTCGGGTTCCTCTATCGTCGACGCCCCGACAGCTTTCGCCGTCGAGGCGTCGCCCTCACGCGGTGGCCTCACGTCGGGTGACTGGACAATTCCCCGGTCCGATCACCCGAAGCCGGCCGCGGGTGGCGGCCCGGGTCACGGGAATCCTCCCGGACTCGTTCCGTCGCCTCCTTCTGCGAGATGACAGCCTCGCAGAAGGCGGCGACCGCGTCCCAATTCCTGACGCTGTCGACCATCGCTTTCACGACAGCCGGCAGCGCCAGGTCGGCACCGATGACAGCGACGAGGTCACGGCGCTGCCCGTCCCAGCCCGAACATACCTCGAGCGTATGTTGCGCCGTGTCCTCGTCGCTACTGCAATGGTGGCAGGACGGAGTCCACTCCCTCCGCACGACCGTGTCCAGGTACTTGCCGAAGCAACCGTGCCCCGACAAGACCTGCACCAACCGGAAGGACAGCACTCCGTGCCACCGCTCTATCCACTCCATCAGTACGGGCCGGAGGGCCTCGACGGTAACAATACCGTGTCTAGGCCTCTCCAGCCGCGTAGCCCAATGGGCGATGACTTGTCGGCGGGCGTCCTCGCGCCAGGTGGCTATCTCGTTGAACGATGGGGAGCCACCCTCGTCGCGCATTGTGGTAACCCGCCGGTAGAGGTCGGAGAGCATCTCCGCCTCTAGGTCTCACGGGGGTGTCCCGGCCAATAGGCATGCCGCCTCGGTAGACACCGTGCGGTACCCTCGAATGGCTCTGACCGCCATGGCTCGCTGTGGCCTCCACAGTATAGCTCTGAGCTGGACGTTCAGAGCCCTCGCCCACACGGGTGCGCCGTACATGGCCATTGAGCGGATCACCCCCGCATACAGCCGTCGGCCCTCGAAACTGGGTCCGCCCACGTTCGGCATGAGCCGAGAAAGGGCGGACGCCGCGCCGACCAGCCGGGGAGCAATTTGACGGAAATGCTCCCGGCACCACCATCGCCCGTCGAGCACCAGACCCAAGTACCTCATATGGGCCTGGATACTGATGTGGATGGAGTTGACGACTAACGAGGCGCCGATGGGCAGCCTCACACGGGGCCCATGGAATAAAAGGGCCTCCGTTTCGTTTAGGGCCACCCTGAGCCCCAGCGCCTCGATTCGCCTGACCATCTCCTCGGTGCCGAGAGTGGCCAGGCTCGCCGCCTCTTCGAGTGTCCTGCCCCGGGCTGTGACGAGCGTGTCGTCGGCATAGCATATAACGCTCAGCCCGGGGGGGGAGACTCCCTCTCAACGCCCAGTCGTAACCGATGTCCCACAGAGTCGGCCCCAGAACCGACCCCTGCGGAACACCGCACGACATGGGCGTCCGCACAATGTCCCCTGCGGGGCTCGCGTAGAGAACACTGCGCCCCTCCAAATAGTCTGCCACCAGCCGCCGGAGGTACGGGGGCACTCCACGGAATCGGAGCGCCTCCCTGATGCAGCTGAATGGCAGACTATTGAATGCGTCGATGTCCAACGACACCGCCAACAGCACTCCTTTGCCAGCGACAGCCTCCGCGGCCGTCTGCCTCAGGCGTAGCAGGGCCTCGATGGTCGAACGCCCCCTCCGAAACCCAAATTGAGCGTCCGACAGATCGGGCCCCAACTCCTCCAGGTGCCGGACGATGCGGGCAGCGAGGACACGCTCCAGCAGCTTACCCACATCGTCCAGAAGCACAATGGGCCTGTAGGCCGACGGCGAATCCGGGGGCCGTCCCGGCTTTGGCAGGAGAACCAACCTCCCTTCCTTCCAGCACTCAGGGAACTGTCCAGACGTCAGACAGGCGTTGAACAGTTGCCTGAGGCGAGGCTCGAAGTGCTCGAGGAGCGACGTCAACACCCGGACTGGTATTCCGTCCGGGCCGGGGGCCGTGGTGGCGGAACGAATCTTCGCCACAGCCGCCCCCACTTCCGAGTCCGTCACAGGCGGAACACTCTCGTCGGCCTCCCGGTCGTGATCTGGCGAAGCCATGACCGGGGGCGTGTGTTCCGACTGCCGCGGGAACAGCTCCAAAGACAGGTAACCCTACTAGTCCTACTTGTAATGATAGGCTAGAAAAAAAATCGATTCGGATGAAAAAAAAAAAAATTTTTTTTCATTACGCGAGGTTGTTGATCTCTTGAACATATGATCGTGAGTTTTGAATAGATTGCGTCTTTTCTCATCTGAGTATAGTTACGTATTTTTTATAGAATTATCGTTATATGGCACTGTCCTAATACGATGGAATGTGAAAAAAAACTTAAAATTCGTTATGAAAAAAAAAATTTTTATCTTTATTTTTATTTTTAGATTAGGAAATCGATTTTCTTTTAGCCTATCATTACAAGTAGGACTATTAGGGTCACCTGTCTTTGTTTTCGGGAGCGGTCCACTTCCACCCTGTATATAGATACAATATCATATGAAAATATATAGGACATTAAAAAGTTAATGACATATTATAATAACTTTGTGGTAAACAATATAGAATAGAACTCGTCTAGCCATTGTACGATAGTCGATCATTTTAATTGCTTTTGCGTGCCTCTACCCAGACAGGCTTCTAAACTGTGAGCTTGTTGTTATGAATTTATAATGACCGAGGTAATTTGTAGAAAATCACGGCAACAACATTTTATTTCCTCGATACAATATTGAAAACCCAAGACTAGATCGCTAGCTAGCTGCATACTTATACCATTGAAGCAACGAGGCAATTAAAATAGAACATGACGTGATTAAAATATAAAAATAAGTTATTTTGTACTTTTCAGTTTTTGAAGTCGGTTTTTTAAAAGTAGTTTTTTTAATTTTTTACTTTTTAGTGTTACAGACACACATAGGTTGTTCTATTAGTAGCGGGACTTGAACTACTCGTTCATTTGTCGCACTGATACTTAATGCTATTTTTATATGGTTTTCTCATGGATGCCATTGTCAGAATTGGACCAAATTGGATCACACGGGAAGCACCAGCTTTCAAATAAAAGAATCAATAAAATCGCTTTGCTTTGTCGAAAGTTATGAGGTAACAAACCTAAAAAAAACAGTCGAATTGAGAACCTCCTCCTTTTTTGAAGTCGGTTAAAAAAATCTCATGTCATTAAACAAATGAGATAGTTAAAATAACTATTTTAACTATCTCATTTGTTTAATCGATATCGTTATTAGAAATATAAAAACTCAGAATTATAAACAAGAGTAATTAAGAGAACAACTATGTTAATGAAAGCAATGTTAAAAGTGGTTTTATTACAAATAAAGTAATTATTGAAAACGAGTTATAAGGACCGAATTTTTTTTCATTGTTTAAAATGTTGTTAATAACAAGTTGAGTCATTAAAAAAAATAACAGGTATATTAATGTTAGTTATAATTAATTAAACGTGCTACATATGACGAAAATATCTTCTTATTAATTAATATATACTATTTTCCGTGTCATGACGGAAAAATCATCATCATCACAGCCCACGTAAGTCCCCACTGCTGGGCTTGGGCCTCCTCCGTAATGGGAGGGAAATTAACCTACTATACCGCGCTGGTCAGACGTGTTGGTATAGGGTTTTATTTCGACTTTTCCTTCTCTTTTCTTATTCTTACTCCGTCACCACACGAATAGATAAATAATATATATTAATGCATTTCACTATCCCCTATCTTACGAGTGGGTGATCGTAAGAGACGACTAAGTGATATAAAATACATATAACATCTATACAAAAAGAGGAAATCTTGAAACTGAACCCTATACCAACACCAGTGCTGTATAGTAGGTCAATTTCCCTCCAGTTATGGAGGAAGCTCGAGCACAACAGTGGGAAAAATGCCATGAGCTGAGATGATAACGATGAACATATTACCCGTGAGACAAAGTTTTGCTAAATCAAATGGACAAAGCAGGGCTGACAGATAGATTATAGAAAAAGCTAGAATCCAATAATGGGATGTGCTTAAGCTGAATTGAAGAAGAATTATACACGCAATTTACATAATCTTAGCTCGTATATGTTTGTCTGCTGGACTCAAGCCTCAGCCAAAATGGGAGGAAAACTGACCAATGTACCACGTTAGTCAGACTGGTTGGTATAGTGTTTTATTTCGAGTTTATCTATTTTTGTTATCTATATATTCCATAGTCGTATATTACTACATCTATGGGCAAGAAGGCGGATTGCATCACACACACTAAAAATATCCATGAAATACCCATATTGCATTAAATACTATGCAATTCGAAGGCAGTGTTTTGATTACTGCATAAGGTCGAGTGTCGCATAAGGTCGAGTGAAAGTACTATTAGGTTTTTCCATCACGGAATTCTCCATAACAACTTCTGTTGGGAATCACCGCTAGTTGATTGGAAGTTATAGCCGCGCGTACTATAACTTTAGATTAAACTTTTAAACGTGACAAAATTTGGGTGTATGTATGTCCTTGTATTGCCCGTGGAGATATAATATTCATATAATATTTATGCAAGAGACGGAAACTCGAAATAAAACCTTATACCAATTCGTCTGATTAGCGTGGTATAATAGTTTAATTAACCTCCTGAGATGATGACGTCTTTGTCTACACCTTTTGAGATAATCACTTTGAAATATAATTTATATCGCCTTTTGTATAAAACAAGCAATCAGCCCACTTATTAGTAAGTAGTACTGCCGCTCATGGACCTTAGTAATACCAGGGATGTAGTCACGGCCCTGGTTTTAGTATAGCCCTGCTTATAGTATATCAATATATACTGAAGCCGAAACCTCATGGTCTCAGCTTCTAACTACTTCACTCATCGAAATCAGTCGTTCATTGTCTCCAACAGTGTTGTACAACCCAAACGAACCATTGCATATATGGTTGCACACAGAAAATTTCAATAGCTTGGTTCTACTATTAAAACTAACACTATAGAAAGAAAGAGAGAAAGAAATTTTATTTTGTAAACCTCGTAAATTAATTTAAAGACCAGCGAAAGAAATAAATATTTACTAAACACACACACAAGTCCAAAATTTGATGACCGTCTCAGCCTATAACGCAATTGATATGATACTACAATGCTCGTATCCTGACGTGCCCGCACAATGAAGTCAATGAAATCAAGCAAAAATAAATATATGCATAAAAAGTATAACAATATCATTTAAAACAAAAACATTAGAATAACATGTATTAATACTATAAGATTTCACACTCTAATGATTTCTAATGTTTACGCGAGTATTACAACATTTGAAATAAAACTACTTTTACGGATTCTATCGCGTTTGTATTTAATTTTTAATTGCCCGACGTTTCGAACACTTTACAATGATCACGGTCAGTCAGTCCACTCGTGATGATGATCACTGTAAAGTGCTCGAAACGTCTGGAAATTAAAAATCAAATACAAACGCGATAGAATCCGTAAAAATAGTTTTATCACACTCTAATTTATAATACATATCATAATTGTTATGTACAATTAATTCAACTCAATCCTTTCATCCTATATTTAAACCTTAGACCTTTCACCCTAAATTGTAAAGGACGATGGGCAAGTCCGTCACTACACATAGAGAAAATTAATATAATTTAATATTTACTTACATTGGTTATTATAAAATATTACTTCGATATTAATAAAACGTACCAAAATTAAAATTTTAGGTGTTCACTTAACAAACGTAAACAAACTAATGATATTGGCGTTTAAGCACTATATAAATATAAACTAAATTATTATACGAAGCGGTATATAAAAGAGATAGCGAATCATTTAGTATAAAAGATAGAAAAGGATAGTATTATATCGTGTCTGCATGACGCATAGTATGTTTTTGGGCTTTTACGATATTTCTACATACTATTTTTGAGGAAGTCATAACTAGTTAATCCAAGAGACGCTGTTGTGCACAAATTAAAAAAAAAAATCAGAATTATTTGAAATCAATCGCAGTGCCACCTATTGGGTCAAGCATTGACTTACGGGTCTCCAAATTTAGCTCAATTTAACTCAAAACAAATTAGCGGTGTAAAACCATCTTCATATTATTGCCTTTCTAATCAGTTTCGATAGTTTTAAAGTCTATAACAGGCATATAAATATTTTTTGTAGTACCTATATATACCTACCTATATAGATATTCGTATATTGACATATTAATTCTACGTTATATCATCATCACATTACATCCCATATATGTCCCACTGTTGGGCTTGGGCCTCCTCCGTAATGGGAGGGTAATTGGCCTACTATACCACGCTGGTCAGACGTGTTGGTATATGGTTTTGTTTCGAGGTTTCCTTCTCTCGCATATATGTTATATGATTTATATCCCTTAGTCGTCTCGTACGATCACCCACGGCTAAGATAGGGGGTGGTGAATTGTATTCTAACTCCATTACCACACGGAAAACGTTATAATTACAACAATATTTCACTCGTAAATTTCATGTGTAGTAAATATAATGTATTTTTTTTTTAAGTACGTAATCCTTGTATTGTGGGGGACTTTATAAATATACAATTACCGCAGACAAATTACACTAAGACTCAGAGCAACAGCTTGTCCTACGTGGGAATCGAAACCATGGCACTGGTACGAAAAATATTAACTACTACACCATCTATGCAGTAGTGTATTAAACCATATAAGATATTATTAATGCATTCGATTTCTTTATACCAATTACTTGTAGCAAAGTTAATTTCATTTCTTTTTTGGATCAGGCTGTAAATCCAGTCATATTTCGACCATATTGGACGGAGCAGCGGTAAGAACGACTTACAACTGCAAAATTCAACCGTAAACGTACCTGTTTAATATTTTTGCAGTCAATCATTGCTATTGAATCCTCTTCCGAATTTTTCCTGGCTGTTTGCTTGCTGGTTTTTTTCTGACTAGTAACATCATTTCTGGACAACTTATAAGATCAATCGTTACAGTCAACTTGGTAGTTAAATATGGCGATTGGTATTATCCCTTCTTTCATGAGAAGGATTACATCTAATAGTGGATATTGATAGTTTAATAGTTAAATTGATAGATATCGCTAATATCAATTTTGAATGTATCAGATAAAAATTACACAAAGCAGTCACGAGGACTGGCGACAGAATTGAAAACTTAAATCTATGAAATAAAAAAAAATAAAAGCGTGTCTCAGGATGTATGTATGGGTGTGACCAATTGTGTATACACATTATATTATTAGTGCCTCTCCATTTTTTTTTAGGGTTGGGTTATGGTCGGCGCTCTTCTCGCACCACTACGTCCGGGGCGACAGAGGGGCGTACGCACGCATACCCGTAACCCACCCATGAACCTCGCCTACGTCGTTGGACCGGCCACTGGAGCAGCGTGAACTTATCGTCAGTGGCCGGCCCGACGGAATACCCCCTGAGGGACACCCTCTCCTAGAGCGACATCGGTCCCTTCTTGCGCGGTCAGCCTCTCGGCGGGTGATGGACTAATTCCCCAGTCCAGTCACCCGCGGCCTCGGCTAGGGCGGCATTAGGCGCAGGTAATTGCGCCTACGCCGCCGCAGTCGCCGGCGGCGGTTCGCGTCGTCGAGGAGACGCTCCTCGCGCACGCGCTCCGCCGCCAAAACCTGCACCAGTCGGAAGGAGAGCACCCCGTGCCGCCATTCCAACCACTGCATCAGCACCGGCCGGAAGGCCTCCACGGTCCACACACCGAACCGAGGCTTCTCCAGCCGGACTGCCTAACGAGTAATGACGTCTCGGTGGGCGTCGACGCGCCAGGCGGTGAGCTCCCTCAGTGAGACCACACCGCGCTCCGCTCGCACCCCCGACACCCGCCGATACAAATCGGCGAGCATTTCCGCCTCCAGGTCCCACGGGGGAGTCCCGGCCAACAGGCACGCTGCCTCCGTCGCCACCGTGCGGTACCCGCGTACGGCCCTGACCACCATGGCCCTCTGTGGTCGCCACAGAAGAGCCCTGAGTCGGACGGTCAGGGACCCCGTCCACACCGGTGCGCCGTACAGGGCCATCGACCGGACGACCCCCAAGTACAGCTTTCGGCACGTAGCGCTCGGTCCACCCACATTCGGCATAAGCCACGAAAAGGCGGACGCCGCGCCGACGAGCCGCGGAGCGAGCCTGCGGAAATGCTCCGGAAACCACCATAGCCCGTCGAGCACCAGGCCCAAATACCTCATATGGGCCCGGATGCTCATGTCAACCGAAGTGACGGTGATCGAAACGCCGATGGGAGGACTCATGCGGGGCCCATGGAACAAGAGGGCCTCCGTCTTGTCCAGGGCCATCCAAGCCCAGCCCTCAATCCCAGCGCCTCGATCCGTCTGACGATCTCTTCGGTGCCGAGAGTCGCCAGTCTTGACGCCTCCTCCAGCGTCCCACCGCGGGCTGTGACGAGCGTGTCGTTGGCGTAACAGATTACGCCCAGCCCGGGTGGGAGGCTCCCTCTCAACGCCCAGTGGTAGCCGATGTTCCACATGGTAGGTCCGAGGTCCGACCCTTGTGGGACACCGCACGTCATGGGCGTTCGCGCAACGTCCCCTACTCGGTTGGTGTAGAGGACACTGCGCCCCTCCAGATAGTCTGCCACTAGCAGCCTTAGGTAAATTGGCACTCCGTGGTATCGGAGCGCCTCCCTGATGCAGCTAAATGGCAGACTATTGAATGCGTTGGCGATGTCCAGGGACACCACCAACAGCACTTCTCCACCGGCGACGGCCTCAGCCGCCACGGCCCTTAGGCGCAGCAGAGCCGCGACCGTCGAACGACCCCTCCTGAACCCAAACTGGGCGTCCGACAGATCGGGCCCCGTGCCGACGAGGTGCCGCTCGATGCGGGCATCCAGCAACCTCTCCAATAGCTTGCCCACATCGTCGAGCAGCACGATAGGCCTGTAGGCCGAGGCCGACTCGGGAGACCGTCCCGGCATTAGTTCCTCTCCTACGGTCTACTCTCCTCCTGTCTTACGAATTTCCGATCAGGTCACGTATACTGACGCGAGTTTAACATTTTTTACCTATCCCAAATAGTGCACAATGTCGCTAAAGCAGTTTTCACTTCTAAAATATAGGTATCAAAACTGTTTCGTGTTAGTTTTAATGGCATTCATCAATTATTATATTCAAATATCGTTTGTATCAAAAGGTATAAATAACTTTTTACTCACAGATGGGGCGTAGCATAACTCTTCAGAATATTGGCATTTATCTCAGTCTCCCATTTTTGGGGCTATTACACGTGTGCGTTGCTGATTTCATTGCTATGTATTTTTTTGTTCCTATATCTAAAATATTTTTCATGTTTCATGATCACATAAAGACTGATATAGGACGATCAAGTCATAATTATTACATAGGTTTTTATTTATATTTATCAAAAACCCTCGAAAATCAGTGTAATTATCAGAAAAACTAATAAACACTTTTTTTGCCGACCAATCATTCAAATTAAACATCTCATGATCATCAAAGCTCATATGTGTCCCACTATTGGGCTCGAGCCTCCTCCATAATGGGAAGGAAATTAACCTACTATACCACGCTGGTCAGACGTGTTGGTATAGGGTTTTGTTTCGAGTTTTCCTTCTCTTGCATAGATGTTATATGCGTTTTATATCCCTTAGTCGTCTCTTACGATCACCCACGGGTAAGATAGGGGTGGTGAATTGTATTCTTACTCCGTCACTACAGGAACATCTCATGATATCAGAAGAATATTCTAATTACTGAAATTCAGCAATTAACATGCTGGATTATTTATAAAAACTTGATTATGAGGAAAAAAATGAATGTCACATGTGGGACTCGAACCCACATCTATTGAAATACGTCGTACCTCTTAGACTTTTTTTACATAGATACATACATATCATCACGCCATATCTCTTGCAGGGTAGGCTGAGAGAACAGAGTGCCAGAGAACTCCATCCTTGCATGCTTCACTCGCTTCCATACAACATTCATAATTATAACATAACATTCATAATTCTCTTCATACACGCTTACCGGTTTCGGAGACTCTTGACTTCACCTTCCTTCAGTGCATGACCAATTTGGATGTTTTTTTATCAGTAGAATATTTGAAATATTCGTCTATCGAGGCAGATAATATTAATTGTCAGCAAAAAATATATTAATGTTATAGATTTATACAATAGAATATCATATTTACGATATTCTTATTGGTTACTTATTATTAACATGGATTTGTGATAATTACTATATATAAGTATATTTATTATTTACGCTGTGTGGTAGCGGCTACGAATACTACCAACCCTTACTTTGCTCGTGGATGTCGTAAAAGACGACTAAGAGCCTTATAACGACCTGGGCCAACTACATCTGATGCCGTTTGGTCAACAATTACATTTCCAAGGCGGGTTGACGTCTGGCAGGCGGCCGGTTATAAAACTATTGCCAATAACTTTTACAATATGTACTATGAAAGAGGAGTATGTATTGTTTCGACCCCAAGTAATTGGGATAAGAGTAGGAGAATGATGAAATATAGTTATTATTTGTATGCACAGATGGCGTAGTGGTTAATTAAAATACCGACCTTCCATGCCAATTGAATGAACCCACGGTTCGATTCCTACGCAGGGCAATACTTTGTGCTATCCACAAAGTGTTGTTCCGAGTGTAATTTGTCTGTGTTAATTACATGTTTGAAAAGTCTCCCGCATTACAATTATTATTTTCTTAGTGCATCTTTTATGAAAAAGTAAAAAGAAATAAAATATTATGATAATAGACAATAGTTCAGCAAGCTCCAATAAGTTCACTGTTCTGCTAGCAATTTCTTTTCTTCTAGCACAGCTTTTGGTCACACTCGCATATCTGTTGATGTAACCTTTTGATTCGCCTCAATAGATACTGAAAGAGAATCGAACAAAACATTTTAGGTAATACATGTTAATATAATTACGTTGGCGAAATATCGCTAAAGCGTAGATAAAAAAGAAATATACCACACTAGATATTTTTGTATGAACATAATTGCATAAAAATTACTGAAATTTAACATTTCATATGCTTAATTATTTATAAAACCCGATTACGAAGCGAAAAATGATGTCACAAGCGGGATTCGAACCCGAGCCTATTGGGATTCCGGCCCAATCGTGCTGCCACTACACCACCGTGTACTGTAGTTGGGCATGCAAATCTCGCTTCGTATCATATTTACATCTTTAAAGTGACGTGCGCCATCTACCCGACAATGATTGCACATTGTTATAGGCTTAATACTTCAAACTTTGCAGTTAGAATTGTATTAAACGATGACACAACCTTGTTATTCAAATTACTGAAATTTAGCATTTAATATGTTTAATTATTTATAAAACCCGATTACCCGGGCCGGAATCCCAATAGGCGCGGGTTCGAATTCCGCTTGTAACATCATTTTTCGCTTCGTAATCGGGTTTTATAAATAATTGCATAAATAAAATATCCTAATAATGAATGAATCATTCTCGTAAAGAAATTTACAGGAAATGTCGTGTCACTTTGACATATGCTATGTATTACAACGAAGCGCATGTAAAAAATTTTACGATTTATTTTAATTTAAATTAGATTCCCTGTGGTGACGGAGAAAGTATACAATTCACCACCACCTTACGGATTAATAACGGTATCCCGATTATGTATTTCTTTTTTTATTATTTCACCAACTTTTTACACTCATAAAACACGAATATATTTCTTCTACATTAAAATCATCATCATCTCAGCTCATTTATTTATGTTCCACTATTGAGTTCAAACCTACTCCATAATAGGAGAGAAATTGACCTACTATACCACGCTGGTCAGACGTGTTGGCATTTTTTTTTTTTTTGGCGGTGGGCTACGGAACGGTCACGCCCGCTAATCCGTCCGGGGCGACAGGAGAAGTTGCGCACGACCCCGTAGACCCGCCCTACAACATACCTCTCTACGCATTGCGGGAGGGCCACTGGTACGCGTTCTTTTCTTCAGTGGCCCTACCCTTATCTACCCTCACGGGTATCCTCTCGGGTCGACGCCCTGCCATCTCGACTAATATTATGTCTCGAAGTCAGGGCGTCGTCTTCACGCGGTGGCCTCTCTCCAAGGGTGATCAGACTAAACCCCGGTCCGGTCACCCGAGACGTGTTGGCATAGGGTTTCGTCTCGAGTTTTCCTTCTTTCGCATAGATATTTATGCGTATTTGACTCTTAGTTGTGTTTTATGATCACCCACGGGTAAGATAAGGGGTGGTGAATTATATTTTTACTCCGTCACCACACGGATCTTTTTCATTAAATTTGTATACATTAATTAAAGTATGTAAACAAATGATATAATTGCATGAGAAGAAAAAATAGTACCAAAAATATTGTTACATGTTAAAATTTCTAAATTATAATATCGGATTGTAATGCAATAATACACCGGAACATGTTCAATTGTTCATATTGCATAGTGAAACGTATATGAGCTGAAGGAAGAAGAGTAAGAGAAGCCTCTCGGTGAATTAAATAGTTGTTTAGAAATCTTACATACATTTATTTATTTATTTACTATAAAACTTACATCTATCATTACAGGCAAGCCTAATGCGACAGAGTAGTGAACTATCATAAATCTATATTATACGTTATGTTTCTATTATCTAAAAAAAGAAAACAAAAAATAATTTAAGAAATAAAATAAAACATCTTACTCTAAACTGCAGAGGAAATAAGCAGCCTTGGTGAATACGTTCAGTGAACACGAAAACAGATGTATTCGGTCGGACAGTGTGTTGAGCACACGCAGCGTTCGCACGAGCAGCGGTGCGCACTGCAGGAGTTTGGTGCGCGCGCGGGGCACCGACAGTAACGGCGGCTGCCGGCGACGACCTCTGTTTTCGTCCGTAACGCACAGCTGAACCTCCCTTAAGATACACGGATTGTGAATCTTACCGCGCATTAAATTAAATATGTAGGTGGCAAGAGCTACTTCCCTTCTCACTTCGAGTTAGTAATATCGCACCATACTCAGAATAAATAATGAAGGATACAGCGATACATGTGGATACATATCATCACGCCATATCCCTTGCAGGGTAGGCAGAGAGAACAGAGTGCCAGAGAACTCTATCCTTGCATACTTCACTCGCTTCCTCAACATTCATAATTCTCTTCATCCACGCTCGCCGGTTTCGGAGACTCTTGACTCCACCTTCCTTCAGTACGTGACCAAACTGGTCTAGGTAGGTGAGTCTCGGTCTCCCCCGGTACCTACATCCTTCCACTTTCGCATTGTACATCTTCTTAACCAGACGTTCGTTCGGCTTTCTTTCCACATGTCCGAACCATTGGAGCGCATCTTTACACCAATACTCTCTTACATACTGACTCGCTCTCTTACGTCGTCGTTGCGAATGCGGTCGGTCAGCCTAACTCCACAGATTTTCCGTAGAGATCGCATTTCGACCGCATTAATTTTACTTTCATGCTCTTTTCTGCATACCCAACTCTCGCTTCCATATAGTAATGTTGGGACAAGCACTGCGTTATGTATTGCTACACGTGCCTTCTGGCTGAGGTGGTGGTTGTCCCAACGCTCCGTTCACTCTATTTCCTGCATTTACTCTTCGCTCTATATCAGTGGTGTACCTTCTTGTTCTAGTACATCATTACCTATTGTTACTCTTACATCTGTTCTAGCTTCATCTCTTTCAAAGACCATTATTTTGCTTTTGCTCATATTCATGCATAAACCCCTTTTCTTATAATTTTCTGTCATTGTGTCGACTAGGGTATGCAGGTCAGTCGCTGACTGCGCTAGCAGGACTGCATCATCTGCATAAAGCAGAGCACTGACCACTGAGTCGCCCATCTGAACTCCCACATTCATATCGTTCAACCTTTAGAGACTTAGACTTAGAAATCTTAATTCTGTTATTATTATAAAACTGAAGAGTTTAAACGTGATAGTTTTAAAAACTGTCTGTTGGTTTCTAAAAATTATTTTGTCACAGATAGCTTGTCGAAATAGAGCATATAAATAATGCTTTTCTATGTAGGGGTGGTATAGTCTATAAGAGTCATCTGCAGTTGCTGTAGTCATAATGACTGTTGAGACAACAAAGATTGTGATTGATGTATTATGGATATTGTTAATGTTGATATTATTACTAATGACTGATGGCACCCAACGACGTGGTTATTTTTTTTTTATAGCTTATGGTGGCAAACGAGCAAGCAGCACACCTAATGGTAAGTGTTAATGCCGTCCATAGACCTCTGCAATATCAGAGATACAGCTTGGCCGCTGCCTACCAATAATCTCAAACTCAACCAGAAAGATTGACTGCCGGCTCTCTCGTTTACCGAACGAAGCACAGCAGCACATTGTCGCTGCTAGAACGTCGATTTTGTGCGAGGGTGCGGTTCTATCCTGGACCGTGGTTGTAGACTGAGAATTGTCAACAGTCTGGTCCTACCACGTACAAAACGACCTAGATATTAAAATAAAAAGACAAACCAGTCATGAGACTCATGAGGACTGTTGACAGAAGTGAAAACTTGAACCTATGAAAATAATTAATATTATAAATTCAAATAGAACAACAAGTACGTATTTCAGCTAATTTCACGACGCTCGCACTGTTTACTTCGCTTCATAGCAAGAATAACACGCGCATGTGCTTGGGATCTACCAGCTCACTCTCTTTCTCTCTCCTACTTTCTACCTTTGTGTATCTTTCTTTCTCTCTTCCTCTTGCGTTGGAATGTTGGACGCTACTCATTGCTAACGCTCGCGCTGGCCTGTAACAGGTATACTACGCGCATGCGTTCGAATGCCATTGCGTTCAACGTTCAACGCAACCTTGTTGGAAGTCACATTAGAAGTTTCACTTCAATAATAGTATTAAGTATTCAATTAAACCAAACGAAGCGTCTAGCACATCTAGCAAAGTAAAAAAAAAATATTTCGTTAACAATATTTTAACAAAATAGCAGGTGAACAATCAACTTTATATTCGTGTAATAATAAATTCATTATATAGGCAAATTTCTAGCATTCATCTTTTCTTAAATTTAATAAGCCCTGTTGATGAGCACCGGCCCGAATATTATAACATTATGATGGATCCTACAGTTCATTGTGCTAAAAATAAAGCGTATTTTGCATTTTCTAGACATAATGATGTTTTATATTTATTTTGAGTGTAACCAAAAATAAAAGTGTTGTGACGGATTAAGAATACAATTCACCACACCCTATCTTATCCGTGGGTGACCGTAAGAGACAACTAAGGGATATAAAATGAATATAACATATAGATGTTGTTTGCGTTTTATATCCCTTAGTCGTCTCTTACGTTTCTTAATATACGAGATATTATTTGCATAGGCAAGAGAAAGAAAACTCGAAAACAAAACCCGATACCAACACGTATGACCAGCGTGGTAGAGTTGGTCAAAATTACTTCCCATTACGGAGGAGGCTCGAGCCCATAGTGGGACATATGTAGGCTGAAATGAAAACCAAAAATAAGGGAAATATATGTTTACATAAGTCTGGGTACAATTTATGAATTCATATACGAACAAATAGTTAAACATACATACATACATAAATATCATCACGCCATATCCCTTGTAGGGTAGGCAGAGAGAACAGAGTGCCAGAGAGCTCTATCTCTGCATACTTCACTCGCTTCCTCAACATTCATAATTCTCTTCATACACGCTCGCCGGTTTCGGAGACTCTTGACTCCACCTTCCTTCAGTACATGACCGATCTGGTCTAGGTAGGTTAGTCTCGGTATCCCTCGGTACCTACATCCTTCCACTTTCGCATTGTATATCTTCTTAACCAGGCGTTCGTTCGGCATTCTTTCCACATGTCCGGACCATCGGAGCATTCCCTTTCGCATCTTTACACCAATACTCTCTTTCATACCTACTCGCTCTCTTACGTCATCGTTACGAATGCGGTCGGTCAGCCTAACTCCACAGATTTTCCGCAGAGATCGCATTTCGACCGCATTAATTTTACTATCATACTCTTTTCTGCATACCCAACTCTCGCTTCCATACAGCAATGTTGGGACAAGCACTGCGTTAAAGTAAATAGTTAAACAAATAGTTAAACCGAACAAATAGTTAAACCGAAGGAGAAATTTCGTGGAGATAAAGTTTTTTTTACAACTCTTTGGTTCATGTTGTTTTGAAGATACCTATATTTTTTTTTTTTTTTTTTTTTTTTTTTTTTTATTGGTGGGCTATGGGTGCGTCTCGCCCCGCCAAATCGGTCCGGGGTGACGGAGAAGGCGGCGCGTGATCCCATAGACCCACCGTAAAATCCTCTCTCTTCGCCGTGCGAGCGGACCACCGGTACCCGATCTTTGTCTTCGGTGGTCCGCTCGGCGGTTTACCCTCGCGGGTTCCTCTCGTCGACGCCCCGACAGATTTCGCCGTCGGGGCGTCGCCCTCACGCGGTGGCCTCGCGTCGGGTGACCGGACAATTCCCCGGTCCGATCACCCGAGGCCTGGGTTAGGGCGGCATCAGGCGCAGGTATTCGCGCCTGCGCCGCCCCGGCCGCTGGCGGCGGCCCGGGTCGCGGGAGTCCTCCCTGACTCGTTCCGCCGCCTCCTTCCGCGAGATGACAGCCTCGCAGAAGGCGGCGACCGCGTCCCAATTCCTGACGCTGTCGACCATCGCCCTCGCGACAGCCGGCAGTGCCAGGTCGGCACCGATAATAGCGACGAGGTCGCGGCGCTGCCCGTCCCAGCCCGAGCATTCCTCGAGCGTATGTTGCGCCGTGTCCTCGTCACTACTGCAATGATGGCAGCCCGGAGTCCACTCCCTGTACACGACCGTGTGCAGGTATTTCCCGAAGCACTGTTTTGAAGATACCTAATGTAAAATGAAAACAATACGCAAGTCCATACGTAATTTCCTGGGCATGCTGGCCGATAGATAATACTAGGCCGCTAGTGAAATGGGGTAGTTTCGACATTTTATTAAGATAACATTTAAAGTTAAAGCAACACCTAAGACCTTCTAAATATATGACACTGATCTTGTATCATTAAACCTACACGGTTGATTTTTTTTTAAATTTTATACAATTGTGTCTTATCGTTTTACATCCGCAATTTCATTTTAATTCTTGAAAAATGCAAATGTTTAGACGTGTGTTAACTTTTAAATTAACTTTTAATTTTCAATTTTGCCTGTGCATTAAATAAAATATGTAACTAGAAGATAAATGAATATTGTGTTTAAAATTGAACTGTATAGAAACATACAATAGAGTAAAATTCTGTAGAACATTGCATGTATAATTAGCGACTATCCTTCACTTTAACAGCAAAATTGGAAATGGTACACTTTTGCTTAAACGTTAGAGAATAAAGGGATCATATATGTTTTAAAAAAACCTATCAGCGTAGTATACACATATGAAGTGGATACTTTTTCACTTCAAAAACTTATAAACATTATTTTTGGTATATTAAGGAATATTTTTATCAACGTGTTAATATAGAAATATAACTTTCATTTCTGGGCCGTATGGACTTTACAAATTATCATTCAGCCTTTTGCTGTTATCCTGCCTTATATTTCGCCACAAAGTGCAATCCTATGCTGTCCACATCCAACAACTCCCGGCAAACTTCACCATGTCGTCGGTCCATCTGGTTAGGAGGCGTCCAGAATGCAATGGGTACGCTACATCACTCGACGTACGTCGAAGTGGTTCAGCGTGCTATTTCTTCGTGCTATATCGGTTACATCTGTTCTTTTGCGGGATTTTCGTACTACGGATTGTATTTCGCAAAAAATCCTGAGCATAGCTCGCTCTATAGAACGCTTTTTTTTTCTTTCTTGCGGTGAACTATGGAGGTGGTCGCGCCCCGCCAAATCGATCCGAGGTGATGGAAGAGGCGGCGTGCAACCCCATAGACCCACCCTGCAAGAACACCTCTCTTCGCCGCGCGAGCGGGCCACCGGTACCCGATCTTTGTCTTCGGTGGCCCCTCTATAGAACGCTGAGTAACTTTGAGCTGAGCTAGAGGTCATCACTATGTAATTATAAAATCAACAGTAGAAAACTATTAATCTTATTATTACTTTGAAATAATGAAATAGTTTAGTTAGATCTATTAAATTAGGTAGATTCATCTTAATTTGAAGCCTTGTACATAATACGCCTCACACGCGTTTGTGACAATACTTATGATCATTTAAACTTGAACAGTGAATTTAATTATCTTCTCTTAACCATAGTGTAGACGTAATCAATATAATTTGCAAGTGGTTTTGAAATAAAACTTAAAAGATAGAGACATTATTACATTCAGCTATTTCATCATCATTCTTCTACTCTTATCCCAATTACTTGGGGTCGATACAATATGTTCTTTCATAGTACATATTGTAAAAGTTATTGACAATAGTTTTATGATTGGCTGCATGCCAGACGTCAACCCTTCTTGGGAATGTGATTGTTGACCAAACGGCATCAGATGGAGTTGGCCCAGGTCGTAATAAGGCTCGTAGTCGTCTTTTAAGACATCCACGAGCAAAGCAAGGGTTGGTAGTATTCGTAACCGCTACCACACAGCTGAGCATTACATTAAGCTATTTATATAATTAAATTAATTTAAGACAATCCTTTTATAGATACATAATAGTTTCAAGTTTCAAGAAGAGTGTGTAAGAGAAAAGTATGCAGAGGGTGTCCGAGAACGGCTGACGATGGCAAGCCAGCCGCAATCGGATATTGAAGAATGCTGGAGAGTATTGAAAGAGAGTATGGTAGACACAGCGAAAGAAGTATGTGGAAGTTCAAAGAAGCATAGAAACACAAATGGTGATGCATGGTGGGATGCGGAAGTGGCAGCTTCCGTAGAGCAAAAGAAGAAAGCGTGGCTGGACTATGTCTCTTCTTTGAATCTGAATGACAGTATGACTGAACAGAAGAAAGAAATATATCGGCAATGTAAGAATGACACCAAGGCCTTAGTGAAAGAGAAACGTGATAGAGCAAGTATGAGTGCAGAAGATAGGCTGACTAAAAACTTCGAGGGTAACACCAAACTCTTTTGGAGGGAAGTGAAGAGGTCTCGGGGTGGTTGGTCAGCCTTCAGAATGAATAAAATAAGGTCTAAAGGTGGAGACATACTTACACAAACACAAGACATGTTAAGCCGATGGAGTGAATATTTTGGCGATATGTATGCGGATACTACGGTTGGCGCCGGTGTCGCATGTGGTATAGTAGATCAACATTTGGCGACGGCGTCCTCCGATGGCATCAGTATGGATGAAGTTAAATGGACGATAAGAAGCTTGAAAAATGGTAAGGCAGCGGGCATTGATATGGTGTCTGCCGAGATGATCAAGCTTAGTGGCTCCTGTCTCCGGGAGGCGTTCCTGTTGCTCCTCAATTTATGTTGGACCTCGGGAATGGTTCCCGGGGACTGGAATAGCGCAGTCATCGTGCTTTTGTTTAAAAACAAGGGTTCACGTCATGACTGTGCAAATTACAGAGCCATAAGCTTGACCAGTTTGGCAGCAAAAGTGTATGGTAAAATTATTGAAAGGAGAATGAGGATGGTGTCCGATGGTTTACTGTGTGAGACACAAGGAGGTTTCAGGAGTGGAAGGGGATGCATGGATCAAGTGTTCTCTCTGCGCAACATTGTGGAGAAGCATCTGGCCCTAGGTCAGAGGGTTTTCTGCAGTTTTGTGGATCTGGAGAGAGCATTTGACACGGTTGTACGAAAGGAACTTTGGGACATTTTACCGGGGTATGGTATTAACGGTAAACTGCTGCAGGCTGTGCAATCCAGTTACATGGGCTGTAGAGCCTGTGTGCGGCTGGATAATGGAATGTCGCCTTGGTTTGACGTCAATATCGGCGTCAAGCAGGGCTGCGTTCTATCAGCCAGGCTGTTTATCATATATCTGGATAAATGTCTCCAAAGGTTGAACGATATGAATGTGGGAGTCCAGATGGGTGACTCAGTGGTCTCTGCTCTGCTTTATGCAGATGATGCAGTCCTGCTGGCACAGTCAGCGACTGACCTGCAGACCCTAGTCAACACAATGACAGAAGATTGTAAGAAAAGGAGTCTACGCGTGAATGTGAGCAAAACAAAAATAATGGTCTTTGAAAGAGATGAAGCCAGAACAGATGTAAGAGTAACAATAGGTAATGATGTACTAGAGCAAGTGGATGAATTTGTATATCTTGGATGTGGATTTAGCCGAGATGGACGGTACACCACTGATATAGAGCGAAGAGTGAATGCGGGAAATAGAGTGAACGGAGCGTTGGGGCAACTTCTCGGCAGCCACCACCTCAGCCAGAAGGCACGTGTAATACATAACGCAGTACTTGTCTCAACATTACTGCATGGAAGCGAGAGTTGGGTATGCAGAAAAGAGTATGAAAGTAAAATTAATGCGGTCGAAATGCGATCTCTTCGGAAAATCTGTGGAGTTAGGCTGACCGACTGCATTCGTAACGACGACGTAAGAGAGCGAGTGGGTATGAAAGAGAGTATTGGTGTAAATATGCGAAAGGGAATGCTCCGATGGTTCGGACATGTGGAAAGAATGCCGAACGAACGTCTGATTAAGAAGATATACAATGCGAAATTGGAAGGATGTAGGTACCGAGGGAGACCGAGACTAACCTACCTAGACCAGATCGGTCATGTACTGAAGGAAGGTGGAGTCAAGAGTCTCCGAAACCGGCGAGCGTGTATGAAGAGAATTATGAATGTTGAGGAAGCGAGTGAAGTATGCAGAGATAGAGTTCTCTGGTTCTCACTCTGTTCTCTCTGCCTACCCTGCAAGGGATATGGCGTGATGATATGTATGTATGTATGTAATAGTTTCGAAACTAACCTATTATATATTATTCTTATCAGACTGAGAGGAATCCCAAAAGGAGAGTTGTGTGTGTAACCTGTATATATGTATGTGTTACTTTATTGGCTCGTAACTCCTAACCGGCTCTATGAATTTTAATTAAAGATATTTTATTGCATTCATCTTAATGGCACTACTGAATAGTTTTTTTTTTTTATAATCAAAATGGCAAATTGTATATGCTTTAATATTCGGGCTAGGAAATTATTTTTCAAGGCCTACGAAAGAAAATAGGGGGTTTTAAAAGAGGAGTACGACTTATATTTATCTGCGTTAATTTCTTACAATATATAAATAAAAAATGCTTTCAATAATAGTCATTGCGACAATCAAACGTCCCATGAAAGTCGCAGGCGAATTTTATCATGATTTTATTATTAAAACAATAGAGTACTAAACGAAATACATGGCTAAAACCTATATAATTAAAAAAAATATATATTTTATATATAATTAAAATATATAATTAAAATAAATATTTTATCTTGTGTACAGACGTCCTAATGATTAAGAATCGCTCGAATTATTTCATAGAATTACTCAACTTTATACAACATAAATTAGTTTCTAATGGGAAACAGCGTTCATTAAATAGAGTACCGGTATCCATAAGACAGATATACTCGTACATACACGTATATCAATATAAGCTACAAAATATAACTGGTATAAGACACTCTTTGCAACTTAAGACCATATAGGTATTCCAATATCGGGTACCAATTTTCTCCAAAATAGGTAGATCTACTATAAAACTTGTTTTATAGATGAAAAATGATATACGTGGGGCTACTCTTGTCTAAGATGGCAAGACGATTGGAATGGATTTCCTGTAGATGTGGCTTGAAATCCCACATGTATCATCAAATTTAATGTCATTAAATTAGTTAAATGTCATTAAAATAGCCCTAAATGAATTAGCATTAAATGCCAAATATGTTATGCCATTAAATTAGTTCGACGGAATTCATGTTGATGTACTTGCGTATGTCAAAAATAAACATCTACGAAAATCTACTTTTATCCGAATTCAATATAAGTACACCGAGGACAAAATGAATGGAAAGCCCGAAGATCTCGCAAATTAATCATGTGTGTAATTGCTTCGAGATTAACTATTGGCAAGGATGGCTTTCAGTGTATTGAAAGGTCAAAGGATTAACGCTATATCGATCAAAGTGTGGTTATGTTAGAACTTTATTTATTTTCATTAGCCTCCAGAATTTAATATCTATTATATTACAAAAACCTGAGCCGATATTGCGTTCAACGTAGCGTGAGTAATAGGTTATGATTTTTATATATTAAATAACTATTAATCCGTGTGGTGAAGGAGTAAGAACACAATTCACCACCTCCTATCTTACCCGTGGGTGATCGTAAGAGACGAGTAAGGGATATAAAACGCATATAACATCTATGCAAGAGAAGGTAAACTCGAAACAAAACTCTATAGCAACACGTCTTTTTTTTTTATTTTTTTTTATTGCTGTGGAAACGCCTTTACGCGCTAGCCCCCGCCGGTGACAGACGAGGGGGAGTGTGGGACTCACCGGCCAGCTGGAACCCTACCGGAATACCCACTAAAACCACAGCGGCCCCTTCCGCGCTTTTACGGGGAGCCGGAGAGATCGTCTACTGACATTCGATCCCCGGCACCCCCACGCTTGGCCTTCTGGCCACGTCCTATCGTCCCTCAAGGCGGTGGGAGGAGGTGCGCATAACGGTGCATCCTCCTCCCTGGTCGCCGGCGGCGAAGCGAGTCAGCTGACACAAGCGCCTCGCGTTCCCGCTCCGCGGCCTCCTTCCTTCTCATGATGGCCTCGCAAAAGGAGGCCATCGACGACCAGCACCTGTCACTGTCAAGCATCTTCGAGATGATGGTCGACAACGACAGGTCTCTCCTAACGACCGCTGATAGGACGTGGCACTGGGGCCCCCAGGGAGGGCATACCTCCAGAGTGTGACGCGCATCATCTACTGGCGCACCACACTCGTGACATCCTGGGGCCCCTTCTCTTCCAATTCTGTGCAGGTACTTACCAAAGATCCCATGCCTGGTAAGCACCTGCACCATCCTAAAGCTTAGGCTGCCGTGCCTTCTATTAATCCAATGGTGAAGATGTGGCACAACCGCCTCCATAGTCCCCTGCACTGCTACGGGGGACTCCAGATCTTCTCTCCACCGCTGAGTGACTACCCTTCGGGCCACTTCCAGTATTCTGCCCAGTCTCCTTACGGAGACTTGCTCGTCGTCGGCCCGCGCTGCGACGCGGAGCCGGTAGACCTCAGCCAAGGCCTCGGCCACAAGTGGCCAAGGTGGGTCGCCCGCCAGCAACGTCGCTGCGGTCCATGACACGGTACGATAGTCCCTAACAGCCCTCACCGCCATGGCCCTCTGAGGGCGTCGCAGAAGGGCCCTGTTGCGGACGGTGAGGGAGTCCGCCCAAATAGGGGCACCATACAGCGCCATAGACCGCACCACTCCAGCGTATAAACGTTGACAGGACGACCCAGGACTTCCTGTGTTTGGCAGAAGCCTACCTAACGCCGCGGCTGCCTTGACGAGCCTCGGAACGAGTTGGGCAAAGTGCAGTCCGAAACTCCACCTAGAATCAAGGTGCAGACCCAGATATTTCATCTAGGCCCGCACCGGCACAGCAACGCCAGACACACTGATGTGTGCTCTTCGGGGGGAGACCTCGACCCGGGCCATGAAATAGGAGGGCCTCGGTTTTATCCACCGAGACCCTCAGGCCCAACATGCTGATCCGGCTTACGATGAGCGCAACCCCCTCTTCTGCCAATCGAGCAACCCCCAGGAAGTCAGGCCTCCTCACCGTGACGAGGGTATCATCAGCATAGCAGATGACCCCCATCCCGGAGAGAAGCCGACCCCGTAGGAGCCAGTCGAATCCGGAGCCAAGGACCGATGTCTGTCGAACGCCGCACTGCACCCGATGACGATGTATGCGCCCGTCGCCCCCCTCCCAGAGCCCGTGCTTTCCCTCGAGGTATGCTTCCAACAGTCTCCAGAGATAAGGAGGCAACAGTGGCCACAGCAGCCACTGCACTCTTCTTTTTGTCCGCAGCTAGAGGCGGACGGTTCACCTTAGCGGGGAGAAGGCGATCCTCTAATCCCGCAAGCCGGGCGTTCATTATCTCCCCAACTGACTTCACAATAGAGGATTTGATATCCTCTATTGTGTCTAGCCCCATGCCAGACGAAGAAGTAGCAGCCCTCATTTTTGAGAATTCGCGGCGGTATGCTTTCAATTCCGCCTTGAGGGCTTCTACTTCCTGGCGCTGTCTGCTATTCTCCGCTCTCAGTCTACGTGTCTCCTCCGCCTCCGATTTTGAGCATAAAGCTTCGATAATAGCTTGCATTTCTGCTGCTGCATCTCGTAACTTTTTTATAAAAGGACCTTGGAGGTGGCCAGATTTCCGCCTGACCTCAAGGATTATGGCTGCGTTGTGACCCTCACGGGCGCGTATCTCCTCCAGTCCAATAGCGGACAGGTTATCTAGTGCAATACACTCCGACGCCGAGGTGTCCGCTGAGTCCAACCTTGATTGTACAGCTGGTTTGCGAAAAGCACGACTTCTGAGCACAGGCTCGTATTCAACCTCTTCGGCTTCAACGTCTCTCTTTTTGAGGTCCGCCTTAGCACGTGTTAGTCCCACATTATGGCCCCTTTGTGCTGCCTTACCCCGACGCGAGGTATTTACCTTTGATTTAGGCTCCACTTCAGTGTCAGAGCCTTGTCCTTCCACCCAGAGTGACAGGCCTTTGTATAGTGAGGCTTCCTCCCTGTGGGGGTGGCGTCTGTTTCACCCGTGTCACATTCGATAGCCGATCGTGCGTCCGTGTCGCATTTAACAGCCGATTGCGCGTTCGTGTCGCAATCGACAGTTGATCGTGCATCCGTGTCGCACTCGATAGCTGATCGTGCGTCCGTATCTCCTTTAGATTCGTCGTCCATTTAGTGAGACGAAGTTTCACTAAATATTAATTTTAATTATCTCAACACAGCGGCTGAATCGCGATATTAGACATTTTCAAACAATATCAGCACGGCTGAATCGCGATATTAAAATTTTTCATCAACTTTATATACACGAACCAGTCACGACGAGCAACTGGTCACAACTTTTTGAATACCGGCCGACGGCGACAACAGAATGATCGCAGTCCCGGTATCTTCCTAAGTGACCCCTCCCTACCCCTCCCTCAAATATGACGAGACAACGACACAACACGACAAGACAACGACAAGACAAGACAATGACAACAACCCGACAATCCAATTCGATGACAAAGACCGACCTAACCCAATACTCCATCCAGTGCACACGTCTAGGGTTGCCACCATTTTTCTTTGCGAATAAAGTACATTGGTTATTATGGGTACGAAAAAAAAGTACGCGGTATCAAAATAAAGTACAATTTATTTATATTTATTATTATGTTTAAAATCATATTTTTTATTGCTTTTTGCATTTTGCCTTTATATTCGTTTAGTGGATCATTAATTAACTAATCACCATGTTCAATTTCCCCCTGATTTTTATATTTCTGCAATAGTCTATTTTTCTGTATTGTTTTTTTAAACATTTTTTCGGTGTAACATATTCACTATCTATTTGCTTCATTTCACTATCGAATTTGTGTTTGAAGGTGTATGAGGAGTATTCTTGTCCATGATTTACCATGACATAAATCTATGAAACTTTAAATCGTATTCTTAGTGCACTCAAACCGTTTCGCACAAAATCACCAAGAAATTGACATTTGGGGTTAAATTGCGTTCAGAAATTATTAAAAACGAGTACTTAAGTGAAGTGGCGCTGGCGAATGGCGGTTAATTTCGTTAATGAAAAAATACCTACGACTAAACTTTACAAAATCCCAAAGAAATCATATCATACGAAATAAAATATTTTCGTGTACTTTATTGTTCTCATAAAGTATAGAGTACATTTATCTGCAATAACGTACAATACTTTATAATAAAGTACAGGTGGCAACCCTACACACGTCCGACCAGTATGAGTGCCAACTGGCGAGTATAGCAACACGTCTGACCAGCGTGGTATGTCAATTTACCTCCCCTTATGGAGAAGGCTCGAGCCCAACAGTGCGACATATATGAGCTGTGATGATGATGATGAAATAACTATTGCTTAAGAATATTCCATTTTAAAACCTTAGCCAGTGTGGTAGGAGCTGCGAATACTACCAACGTTTACCTTGCTCATGGATGTCGTAAAAGACGACTATAAGTTATATATCGACCTGGGCCAGTACCACCTGATGCCGTTTGGTCAACAATTACATAAAGGATTGACGTCAGGCAGGCGGGCGGTCATAAAACTGCCAATAACTTTTGCAATATGTAGGAAGAGAAGTACATATTATTGCATCGATCCCAAGTAATTAGGATAAGAACAAGAGAATAATGATGAACTTGAATTAGTTTTTGACCGAGTTTTCCTTGACTACGGTGGCTTTGAACCGGTTACTCATCAAAGCACTGTAATCTCGATCTCGTGCAGTAGATCTCTCTGCGGCAGCAGTCAGAAATAGAAACACAAAATAGACTAATTAAATAATATAATTAATAAGTGATAAAGTACGTAAAAGTGCCTTATATTCTCACATAACCGTTTGCTATAAATAGAAAATTATTACGCAACAATACAATTTTATACAAATATTCATCATTAGCCTTGGAGATTTTTTGCCAATATTTTTCTTAATTTCCTGATGTATTTATAACAAAACTTGTATTGTAATATATATTTTGATTAATAGTGTTAAAATTCATATTACTGAAATTTAACATTTAATATGCTTGATTATTTATAAAAACTAGATTACGAGCGAAAAATGATTGTCATCCTATGTGTGACAATCCTTTTTAGCAAAAAATTATTGTCATCCCATGTGTGACAATCATTTTTCCCTCGTCATCAAATTTTTAGTGTTAAGATTGTTTTGGTTTTTTTTCCAAATATTTTTAGCTGTTACAAAATTACCTTTGTCGTAAAGACGACTAAGAGCCTTATAACGACCTGGGCAAACTCTATCTGATGCCGTTTGGTCAACAATTACATTCCCAAGGAGGGTTGACGTCTGGCAGGCGGCCGGTCATAAAATTATTGACAATAACTTTCACAATATGTACTATGAAAGAAGAGTACATATTGGATCGACCCTAAGTAAGAGCTAGAAAGACCCTAAGAAAGACCTGGGCCAACTCCATCTGTTTCAGTCCGATCAATACTTTCGTTTCCAAGGAGGATTGATGTTAGTAAGACGATTGGTCATAAAACTATTGCAAAATCTTTTGCAATATGTACGATGAAAGAAAAGCGTACAATTACTTCAAGTCCAAGTAATTGGGACTAGAGTAAGCTAATAATAATAGATGAATTTTAAATGACCTTTTTTATTTTTTAATAATACTAAACCGAGTAATAGGGTATAAATTCGTATGTGAGGACTTTACCAACAATTAACGGATACAAATCACACTCATACTTAGTATTTTTTCTGCTTGGGTATAGAAACCATGATACTCGGCATTAGAGGTCTCTGACTACCGACAGTAATATCCCTCCGACATCTGTGTAATTATCCCAAAATGTATATATAGAACATTATTATTTTCTTCATATAAAAGAAAAATCGAGTGAAATTATTATATAATCCCTAAAATGAAAATAAAACAACAGTCCTTTTGAACTTAATTGATTTGAAATACGAAAGAAGTATTTACTCTTTGTAAAAAATAAATTAACGTTTCTGCATTTGTTAAGTTAATAACCAGCCCTAAATTCCATTTGAATTTTTATGGTTAATAATGTCGTAAAAAATTACCGGTATCTCGAAACCCTTCTCGTAAGCGATTGCAAAATTTATCATGCTATGAAGTAAAGAGTATATTAACTCGTATAATTGCGATATTCCTTTTAAATTAAAGAAGAAAATATATTTTTCTCAAATATGCTTGGAAATTTGAACATTATTTTGACAACCTTCTTCGAGATTAATCGAAATCGCTGTACTGACCAAATACATGCGAGCAGCGGCCGGCAAAAAATTTAAGCAAATCCATATCTGTCGTGTTTTAGTGGTCAAATAAATATATATGTAGGTAAATTCATATCTATCGTGTATTTTAAAAATGGAACGATTTGTTACTTCAGATTCTAATCATATAGGCAACTTGTCAGAGTTTTATTTAAATTTGGAACTGGCTTGAAAAGATAACTGTTTGATAATGAAAGAAAAACATATGAACACTGTAGCACGTGAAAAATGTTGTTCGTTGTTCGTCATGTATACAGTTCTACTTAATACTACTTAATTTTAGTTTCCGCGCATTATTTGAGAAAAGCATTATACACGCCTTGGCCACAACTAGGAATCGGTGGACTTACGCATGTATGCCTCGGCTACGCCTCGGCCCACATTTACACCTTCGTCCATCAATACCTCTTTTTCTGGCCGCTGCAGTAATCGTAATAATAGCAATTGGTCTTGTGGATCTTTTTATTGAACGAATTGAATGAGAAATGAGTGCATGTTAGAAATATGCTAATGGTGGATGGTAGCAATTGAGAGTGTAGATAATAAGTATTACAGCCACGCATGGACCATTGCGATACCAGGGGTTCAGCTAGGCTACTGCCTACCAATGAAAACCCCGAACCCACCCTGAGGGGGCTGCCGGCTCTCCCGCTCACTGCAATGCTATTACTACCATATTGCTATTACTCAGACTCGCGAGAGTGTGGCACTACCGCGGACGGACCAGTCCGCGGCTATGGACAGTAAGCTATTGACAGCCCTACCACTGTAAAATATAAAATAGAAGAAGAAAGAATGAAAGAAGTGTTCTTTATTTATTTTAACAATACACGAAAAAACTAACATATCAATTAAAAGTATTTGAATTATTTTAGACGAATGAATGGGGACTATCATACTGTGGCAAAGAGGAGTAATAATAGATGTTTGGATTAAGTTTATACAATGTTTTATCAGCTCAGCTCATATAAGTCCCACTGCTGGGCTCGAGGCTTTTCCACAATAGGATTGAAATTTACCTACTATACCATGCTGGTTAGACGGGTTTATATAGTTTAATGTGGAGTTTTCCTTCCCTTGCATAGATAATATAAACATATAGGGGTTCGTGAATTGTATTCATATTCCGTTACCACGCGGCAAATATATCCTAATGTATATAATTTCTTGTACGTGTGTTTGTCACCTATTTCCTCCTAAATGGCTGGACCGAAGTGTGCATATTTCAATAGGTTCCTATATGGTTTAAAAATGAAATTGGACCCAGTATTTGGCATTGATGTCGGGATGTTACCAAATTTATCTGCTGCAGTATTGATAAAATTACAAAATACATATATTGCTGCTTTTCCGGGCAGGACAAAATTTGCCAGGTACGCCATTCAAATCAAATCAGTAAGTAAGATTGTAAGTGACAGCTGTTGAACAGAACAGCGGTCACTTACAATCAAAATCAAAAACATTTGATAAACACTATTAAACAGGCGAAATATTAATAAGACGTAGAAATATTTACTGTGATTTGTGTTCAGAGTGGCGTGAATATCTCTAGGTACCGTGTTGAAGATAAAGTCATGGGACTACAAAGGCATAAGTATAAAAAAAAACTTTACTGAAGTTTACCCTGTGTGGTAGCGGCTTCGAATACTACCAACATTTAATTTGCTCATGGATGTCGTAAAAGACGACTAAGAGCCTTATAACGACCTGGGCCAATTCCATCTGATGCCATTTGGTCAACAATTCCATTACCAAGGAGGGTTGACGTCTGGCTGGCGGCCGGTCATAAAACTATTGCCAATAACTTTTACAATATGTACTATGAAAGAACAGTACATATTGTATCGACCCCAAGTAATTGGGATAAGAGTAGAAGCATGATGAATGATGACTGAAGTTTACCTCTCCTTTTGTGAAGATGAAAAACCAGAAAAAAAACCAGATTGGTAAATATGCTTCTCTGTCACAATTTTCTACCAAGGTGTAAGAAGTTTATGCTAAACAGTGTGATCTTAATGGGCTGCGGAGAAGAATATAAGCTAATTTAATTATATTACAGGTGTTACTGTTGAATAATTAAAAAAATATATAAACAATAAAACGGCTAATTTTTTATTTTATTAGTTATGTCAAAGATATTGTGGATTCGGTATTATTTAATTATACGAGCTAATAATCCATTATTTTCTTATCAATGGAGATACAGATTTGTCGTGTTATAAAATTTTATTTAAGCAACCTTGTAATGTGCCATCTATCGAGTCCCAAAGTAAAATGTGGAGGTTTACGTCAAGTCTTAACTCAAAAATGCATTCAAAATTGCCCAATTCTAGTGTTAAAATTGCCATAACTTGATACTTACTATGGGAACTTAATAGTACGCCTTTTGGTACGTTATTATTTATTATTTGTTAGGTTACGTACCTAATATGTATCTTAATTTATATGATGTTTTCTGATGTTTACGTGAGCTGAAATGTATAGCATTTGAAATAAAACATTACGTTATGTACATATATGGTGTGTAATTTCCCAACATTTCGGACACTTTACAAAGTCCATAGTCACGGGAAGACTAACGGGTCCTAGACATGAGACACCGTCTAGCCGAGGCATCGGGTGATCGGACCGGAAGATGCATCGACTCGAGAGGAACCCACGAGGGTAAAATGCCGGGCGGGCCACCGAAGACAAAGATACCGATGACATGTGGAAAGAATGCCGAACGAACTGGTGGTCTGGTTAAGAAGATATACAATGCGAAAGTGGAAGGATGTAAGTACCGAGGGAGACCGAGACTAACCTACCTAGACCAGATCGGTCATGTACTGAAGGAAGGTGGAGTCAAGAGTCTCCGAAACCGGCGAGCGTGTATGAAGAGAATTATGAATGTTGAGGAAGCGAGTGAAGTATGCAGAGATAGAGTTCTCTGGCACTCTGTTCTCTCTGCCTACCCTGCAAGGGATATGGCGTGATGATATATGTATGTATGTGTATGTATAATTAATATAGTGTGCAGCAAGAATATTCTGAAAGTAATCGCTGTTAAATGCCATCTATCAACCTTTCGCCGTTTACTAATGGACGTTCGTCTGATCCATAAAACGCCAAATAGTGCGCTCTTGTGTCGTCTGCATCCAATTCTCTGTCACTTACATCAAGTCTATGAATCGATTTTTCATTCGTGAGTATTATTAGCTTAACTATTTGGTGACGGTGTAAGGAACCATGCACCACTCCTTTCTTGCTCGTGGATATGGTAAGAGCCTAAGACTACTAAGGGATATATATGTGGTTAGCATTTACGCAAGAACAGGCAAACTTGTAAAAAAACCCTATACTAACCCGTCTAACCAGCACGATATAGTGGGTCTAGTTTCCTTCTCATTGTAAAAGGGGCTCAAATCCAGCATCATCATTCTCCTACTCTTATCCCAATTACTTGCGGTCGATACAATATGTACTCATCTTTTATAGTATAGTACATATTGTAAAAGTTATTGGCAATAGTTTTATGACCGGCCGCCTGCCAGACGTCAACCCTCCTTGGGAATGTAATTGTTGACCAAACGGCATCAGATGGAGTTGGCCTAGGTCATTATAAGGCTCTTAGTCGTCTTTTACGACATCTACGAGCATAGTAAGGGTTGGTAGTATTCGTAGCCGCTACCACAGCAAATCCAGCAGTGGGATATATATGAACTGAAGTGATGAAGATAAATATAAAGAACAAGAAGTAAATTTAATTTTACGGGAAAATATTTTTTTAAATTTATTTATTAAAATTCAATTTCTGGAATTATGGTTTTGTATGGGATAAGTCCGCAATCCTAAAATAGATTTTGTAACTCTTTCTGTAAGCCCAAATAATGGGAATAGATGAAATTAATGGGCACCCATTACATGAAAATCTCATTATGCGGGTACGGCAAAGGCTCAGGTGAGGCTTATGGGGTTTGTGATAAGTACTGCAGGTTTTCTTCTAGATCTATTGGTCATATTTTTTTGAAATTAGTTGTTTGCCCGTGACATAATTTTTATATATTACATTAACAAAATTTATTTTTAGCATTCTTTATAAAATAAATATTACGATATAGCTGCAATTTCAGTAGCACATTGAATATCTTTTTGGAGTTTACTCCTTAAGAATCGATTTTCATATAAGGCGCCCGGTATGAGAAATATTTGAGGAGTAAAATCTAGTGATCGTATGACCTCGTTACGTTTTTGGTGCGCAACCTATTCTGCGCACCTTTCACTTTCTGACGTGAGATAATACTTCACTGAACAGTTTTAATAAATGTAAACAAAAATGTATATATTACTTTTAGTCAAATGAGCTTTTTTTGCGCCTGTTTTGATAATCGTACTTAAGGAGTAAACTCCAGTCGTGCGTCGGAGCTGACACACACACTTTTTTTTTATGGGAGGGTCATGCCACACCTCCTTCAAATAGATGGGTTGGTAGAAAGGACGGCCTGCAAACGCATAACCTGCCACACACTCTTTCTTCACTATTTGGATAGGCTGCCGGTATCTCTTAGCCCATTAAATATATTGTTTTTTTTTGGCAGCGAGCTACGGTACGTCGCGACCCGTTAATCCGTCCGGGGCGACAGGAAAAGCGGCGCACGACCCCGTAGACCCGCCCTACAATATATTCCTCGACGCCGTGCGGGTGGGTCGCTGAATCCATTAAATATATAGACTTGATTTCATTAAGTAAACATAATATTTCTCTTAGATTTTGATCTTCCAAAATCGTACAAATATTTGAAATCACATTTTACGACAGTTTCAAAAAGTATAATTTCCCGTAACATTTATAAATACAATATTAATTCATTGTATTATTTACTCACAAATATTAATATATTTTAATGAATTATCTACGGAGCTCAAAGGATTAATTTTACATTTACATGGAGAATCTACAACACTCAGATAGGAAATTCGCCACCAAATTACTACGCAATCTTTAGCATCAGTTTATATTAAAAATGTTCAACTATTTCATTTTTATTTTATTCTATTTAGACACATTATATTATATTAGGCAGCTCGTTGACACCTGAAGTTAACCTCATGTAATATTCATGCAACAGGGTCACCTCCCTTTGGGCAGATATAAAATGCTATTTTGTTACTAAATAGCCTCTCAGTAGCAGACACGAAACGTGTCTTCAACATTTATAGTACTTTTATGAGCAGAAAAAGGCAAAATTATTTTCATTTTTATCAACAACGATTTTCGCAAATGATTACTTATATAGAGTATATATTACTATTACATATATAATAAAATGCAGTATAGAAATGTATAAAAATTACTCTCTCTCATATTTAAAATATTCCATGCTTGGCATTGGACGTTTTTAGAAAATTTGTGTACCATAGCACAATACACAATGAGTTTATAGACTTTTACATAAAAAAAATCTTCTCTTATCATTTTAAGAGATATTATAAAAATAACATATCACTATTTTTATTAAAAAAATAACTTACGCTCATATTTAAAATGTTCCACGTTTGAAATTGGGCGCTTTAGATGAGGAAAATTATTATATTTTAGAACAGTGGTCAGACGAGTTTACAACGGTTTTTATTACGAATTTTTTTATCTGTTAACACTATAAGCGTTATCGTAAGTGAACCTTTTAAAATTTCAAAGCCCAGCCTGGGCTTTGAAATTTTGATCCACAATCATTTTGAATGACGTGAAATTTCCAAGAAAATGTTTGAAGAGCTTAAGGGACTGTATACGCGTATTCGCTATACATTTTTAAACAGTCATACAGAGATTAGTATTGTTTTTTTAGAGACTTAATCGCATTATCATCATTCTCCTACTCTTATCCCAATTACTTGGTGTTGATACAATATGTAGGTACTTTTATTTCATAGTACATATTGCAAAAGTTTTTTGACCGGCCACCTGCCAGACGTGAAACCTCCTTGGGAATGTAATGGTTGACCCAACGGCATCAGATAGAGATTGGCCCAGGTCGTTATAGGCTCTTAGTCGTCTTTTATGACATCCACGAGCAAAGTAAGGGTTGGTAGTATTCGTAGCCGCTACACTAACATTTACCGATTATTATATTTTTTTAATGGTGGCAAACGATCAGCGTATTTCTTAAACCAAAAAATAAGACAGAATTTTAAAAACCCATGATGAAAATGAATGCCGCCTCGGTCGATACCGTGCGGTACCCGCGAATGGCTCTGACCGCCATGGCTCTCTGTGGTCTCCACAGAATAGCCCTGAGCTGGGCGTTCAGAGTCCTCGCCCACAAGGGTGCGCCGTACATGGCCATCGAACGGATCACCCCCGCATACAGCCGTCGGCCCTAGAAGCTAAGCCGTGATAGGGCAGACGCCGCGCCGACCAGCCGGAGAGCGATTCGGCAGAAATACTCCTGGAACCACCATCGCCCGTCGAGCAACAGACCCAAGTACTTCATATGGGCCTGGATACTGATCTGGATGGAGTTGACGACTAACGAGGCGCCGATTGGCAGCCTTACGCGTGGCCCATGGAATAATAGGACCTCTGTCTTATTTAAGGCCACCCTGAGCCCCAGCACCTCAATTCGCCTGACCATCTCCCCGGTGCCGAGAGTGGCCAGGCACACCGCCTCTTCGAGTGTTCTGCCCCGGGCTGAGACGAGCGTATCGTCAGCATAACATATCAAGCTCAGCCCGGGGGGGAGACTCCCTCTCAACGCCCAGTCGTACCCGATGTCCCACAGATTCGGCCCCAGAACCGACCCCTGTGATCCCACGGGGGTGTCCCGGCCAGTAGGCATGCCGCCTCGGTCGATACCGTGCGGTACCCGCGAATGCATCTGACCCCCATGGCTCTCTGTAGTCTCCACAGAATAGCCCTGAGCTGGGCGTTCAGAGCCCTCTCCCACACGGGTGCGCCGTACATGACCATCGAACGGATCACCCCCGCATACAGCCGTCAGCCCTCGAAGCTGAGCCGCGATAGGGCGGCCGCCGCGCCGACCAGCCGGGGAGCAATTCGGCGGAAATACTCTCGGAACCACCATCGCCCGTCGAGCACCAGACCCAAGTACTTCATATGGGCCTGGATACTGATCTGGATGGAGTTGACGACTAACGAGGCGCCGATTGGCAGCCTTACGCGTGGCCCATGGAATAATAGGGCCTCCGTCTTATTTAAGGCCACCCTGAGCCCCAGCGCCTCGATTCGCCTGACCATCTCCTCGGTGCCGAGAGTGGCCAGGCTCGCCGCCTCTTCGAGTGTCCTGACCCGGGCTGTGACGAGCGTATCGTCAGCATAGCATATCAAGCTCAGCCCGGGGGGTGACTCCCTCTCAACGCCCAGTCGTACCCGATGTCGCACAGAGTCAGCCCCAGAACCGACCCTTGTGGAACACCGCACGACATGGGCGTCCAAACAATGTCCCCTGCGGGACCCGCGCAGAGGGTACTGCGTCCCTCCAAATAGTCCGCCACCAGCCGCCTCAGGTACAAGGGTACCCCATGAAATCGGAGTGCCTTCCTGACGCAGCTGAATGGCAGACTATTGAATGCGTTGGCGATGTCCAACGAGACTGCCAACAGCACTCCTCCGCCGGTGACAGCCTCCGCGGCCGTCTGAGACGGAGATTGACCTACTATACACGCTGGTCAGACGTGTTGGTATAGGCTTTTATTTCGAAGTTTCCTTCTCTTGCATAGATGTCATATGCATATTATATCCCTTAATTATCTTTTACGATACCCACGATTAAGATAGGGGGTGCTGTATTCTTACTCCGTCACCACACGGATTTTTATTGAGAATTATTATTGAGAATTCTATTGAAATTTTACAAGACATTCCGGCTTTTGTCAACTATGCTTATGCTACTAGATTAAGATTAAGTAGCTATTTAAGCAAGCTTAATTTGAAATAACTTCTATATATAAATTTTCAATTATACTTTTCTTTCAAATTACTAAAATTTTAGCATTTAACATGCTTGATTATTTATAAAAACTTGATTATGAGTGAAAAAATTTAGAGTATTAAATTTGTATCTAAACATTGTAGGCTAAATGGCATACGTCGCCTTTAAAAGAAACGAAAATATAATACGAGGCGAAAATTAAATGTCATACGACAGCTCACGCTGGTGTAAGTGGTAGCACGATTGGAGCGGATTTCTAATAGGCGTGGGTTCGTATCCCATGTGCAACAATCATTTTTTGCTCGTATTTTTATTTCTAAATATAGAGTATATTTGTCATTATGAAATATTTATCATAATATTACATCAATTTTTATTATTAATACACCCTTTGAAGATTATTTTCTCTTGTAATGTCTAAAATTAATTAAAGTTTATTCAAAACATCAGTTCATTCTCGCACATTATCAATCTTTGAGAATATATTATTTATCAAAGTATACAATCATATCGTTGCTAGGTTACAATTACGTACGCAATAAATTCTCTATTAATGGTGCGAAGTATTTGTACGGGTCATCTAATAGCTTATTTTGAACTCAGATCATATTTCAAACTTAACAATTTCAATTACTATAACATTGAATCTAAGACTATGTTATCTATAACTATGATTTGTATTGAAAACTCACTATATTAATATAATATTATCAAACCTTTGAATATTCTACATCACACACTATGAAAAGGCATTTGTGTTAAAGCGCTTTTCATATCAATACGTCTAGTTGAAAGATATTATATTTTAGATTATAATGCATATTGCCTTTAAAGTAAAAGAGAATAGACTTTTACAAAGCAAGTACACCACACCACAAATATTATATTGCCACTAAACATCAAGTAGAATCTATTTAATTTATATGAAGCTGAAATATGCAATTTTAAACATTTATTTTTAGTAGACTCGGCAGATCTATACGACAGATATAAAAACCATTAAAAAATCAATTTTTGTAGTTTTAATATATGATAAAGATAGCTTTTCTTTAATAATTGTTAGTTACACGCAAAAAATATAGTTAACATTCATATTGGACGCAAGTTGGCCTTACATTCGTACTTTGTTTTTGTAAGATTATATTCAGCTTTCGCATACCTTAATATGTTTAAAGTTAACTTACATACATACATATCATCACGCCATATCCCTTGCAGGGTAGGCAGAGAGAACAGAGTGCCAGAGAACTCTATCCTTGCATACTTCATTCGCTTCCTCAACATAATATATTTCATTTCATCATTCATTCATAATTCATTCATTCATAATTCTCTTTATACATGCTCGCCGGTTTCGGAGACTCTTGACCTTCCTTCAGTACGTGACCAATCTGGTCTAGGTAGGTTAGTCTCGGTCTCCCCAGGTACAAACATCCTTCCACTTTCACTTTTAAATTTTATTTATATTTACGTAAAATTAATTTCCTTCGTTCGTTTAATAAATAACTTAAGTAATGTTTAGAAAACATAGTAAAATTGAAAAGTATTCATGAACATGAAGCTAACAGTATCAAAGTAACGAATATTTTATCTTAATTGGAATTCATGTCGTAAATACGTGATATTAATAATATATTGTAAGAACCGTTCTGCTTATTATAACATGACTTTCTTGTTCATTATTATAAGAAAATGGAATACTTGTTGCTGATTTTTATTGCAGTAAATAGTGAGTAATTTATAAACAACATTTTTATCAATAATATTATTAATCGTGCCAGCAGTCATGCTAATAACTATTAGGTCTTGATTCCAAAACTAATATATGCAATATAAATAGAAATGAAGCCCTTGTAATAAATAGATATGCCATTTTGCACGTTGCATATTATAGTCTTCTGGCCTTCACTCTATATTCTTATTCTTAAAACAAATATTTTTATATCTATAATAGTCTATTTATTCTGATATTAAATTATTTTATTTTAAAATAAAGCAATATTAAGCATAAAAACGTGAAATGTTACCAATATTGTGATATTTTCGTTTGCCGTAAGCTCAAGTACTTATTAATATTTAGTTAAAGAAAAATTTGCATTTGAGCGTTTCAATTCACCTCGCGTGGCTGTTTTTCTTTTGTAGCAAAAATAAACTACTCTTTCATTCGGGTGTAAATTCATCCATATTTATATATAAGACTTTATATGAATGTCAGTACTACTTAGTAATCAATTTCGTAAAGTATTTTGTAATTTGCCTAGAAATTGTAATTGCGTAACCTTTGGTGGGGTAACAGAATGAGAAATTAATTTTCACTTGCACAAGTATCTTATAAACTGTAAATATGATTGATGTAAGAGAAGAAATCTGGAAATAAAACCATACCTCAACTTATTTAACGGTGTGGTATTGTAGTATAGTAGCAGCAATTGTCTTCTCCTTGTGGGCGAAGCATTAGGCTCCCATTAGGAGGTCCTATATCCAAAATTAGGCTATAACAGTCTGAGGAAAGAATAGAAATATATTTGTACATGATTATTCTTTGATGATGGCAATAATATTCTTTCTTTGGCGTTTAATTTATTTTTAGATATTATTTAGCGCAACGCATCCAGTATGCAAGTACCTCGAAAAGAACACTATTGCTTCTATTCGTCGTGTGATGGTTATGCTTATAACTGTTTGACACAATAATGCCGAAAGAAGAAGAAGATTGTACACCTTAAAGTGTGACAATCATAAGCGGGTTTTTTGGATATTATTTCGTATCATCTCAGCTCATATCTATATGTTCCACTGTTGGGTTCGAGCCACGCCGGTCAGACGTATTGCTATAGGGTTTACTTTCGAGTTTTCCTTCTCTTGGATAGATATTATATGCCTTTTATATTCCTTAGTTGTCTCTTACGATCGCCCACGGGTAAAATAGGGGGTGGTGAATTGTATTTTTTCTCCGTCACCACACGGAAAATTTATTTATTATTTTGTATGGATGGCAATTTCTTCAGTCGATACGTCGCATTCACGCGATGAGCTTCTCTACGTGTGGCGGATTAATACCTGATTGAGCCACTCTTAGCCCACGGCTAGCGCGGCAGCAGGCCCAGGTATTTGAACATTATCAACTCTAAGCCAGAATTATAAATCTATGTTCACCACTAAAGGTCGATAGGTTTATGTATAATAAATTCATCCAATAGGTAAAATAAACTAAATTGTCTAAAATTTATTTGAACAGTAATAAACGCGAAATGTGAACATAGAAATATCAACAACAAAATAGACCAGATATGCAACATAACGTGTCCACAGGGAAATGGTGAAATGAAATGTGGATTTGAACCTGAAACGCAAAATTATAAAATGTTCTCTAGTCAATGTGCTATGAACTCTTACGCTGATTGCCACAACATCAGTAAGTAATTAAAATCTAGTGATTTTTTTATCTAAGATATTTGTTATCGAAGATACATTACACTTTATAATCGTTCTTTCTTTCTTTCTACCCATTAGTATGAGATATTCTCTCTCTGTATCCTCCTGTCATGATTTGTTGGTTTTAGAAGTACATTATTGGAACCGATTTTCAATCAGTCAAATACCTGATGTCAAATACGCGTTTTTTTTACTAATGGTGGTAAACGAGCAAGCAGCATACCTGATGATAAGTGTTACTGCCGCCCGTGGACCTTTTCAATACTAAGTGTACAGCTAGGCCGCTGTCTACCAAAACAAACCCCAAATCTACCTAGTTGGGCTTCCAGCTCTCTCGCTCACCGAACGAAGCGCAATAGCACATTGCCATTACTCAGACGTCGATCTTCTGTGGGAATGTGTGACCCCGGCTTGACCGGCCCACAGCTGTAGACAGAGAACTCTTCTCCTACTGTTACCATGAATGTGGCTAGTTATTTGAGTTGTCTGGATAGCCACAAAAAATACAATAGGAATACAATACTCGTATCATTGTGGTGATGTAATAAGGATACAATATGTCACCATACCTTACGTGTGCTGGAATAACGTCATTGGAAGATAAAATACCAACCAATATCCAAATCAACTCATCATCATTCTCGTACTCTTATTCCAATTACATAGAGTCGAATAGTTTTATGACCGGCTGCCTGCCAGACTTCAACCCTCCGTGGGAATGTAATTATTGACCAAACGGCAGCAGATAGAGTTGGCCCAGGTCTTTATAAGGCTCTTAGTCGTCTTTTACGACACCCACGGGCAAAGTAAGGGTTAGTAGTATTTGTAGCCGCTACCGCACAGCTACAAAATATTCAACTCAAGTATTGAGACATATTAGGTTAGGTTGTGTTACCGATAGATGGCGTACATCTCTCATAAAGACGGCAATACGAGTGACAATTTGACTGACATAAGTCAACGCACACTTGTCTAGTTAGTAAGAGGACTGGAACGTATTTCTAATAGCTATGGTTTCGAGTCCTACGTATGGTAGTCATTTAACGCTTGTAAACAAGTTTTTAATTATCCGTGTTACAAGTTATCCGTGTGGTGACGGAGTACAATTCACCACTCCCTATCTTACCCGTAGGTGATGGTAAGAGACGACTAAGGGATATAAAATGCACATAACTTCTATGCAAGAGATGGAAAACTCGAACAAAACCCTATACCAACACGTCTGACCAGCGTGGTATAGTAGGTTAATTTCCTTTCCGGGATGGAAGATTATATGACTGTGGAGGAGGCATATGACAAATTCGTATTATGACTAAATACAATTCACCACTCTCTTTCTTACCTATAGATGTAAAAGACGGCTTAAGGATATAATATGCATATAACATCTAAAACCCTATACCATCCCGTCTAATCAGCACTGACTGACTTCATCAATTGCACTTCTATTGGAAATGATTTTTAAACTCCAGATTATAATGAAGATATTCCTAATAGTGTCATGTGTATTAACTGAAGAGAAAAAAATCCTAACATCAGAAATCAGTATAATACTGATACTGTATAGATAAAAAAATATTCGTTGCAGTATAGATAAATTATCTACTTTCATCATCATCTCAGCTCATATATGTCCCCCCACTGTTGGGCTCGAGCCTCCTCCATAATGGGAGGGTAATTGATCTACTATACAACGCTGGTCAGACGTGTTGATATAGGGTTTTGTTTCGAGGTTTCCTCCTCTCGCTGTTATATGCGTTTTATATCCCTTAGTCGTCTCGTACGATCACCCACGGGTAAAATAGGTGGTGAATTGTACTCTTACTCCGTCACCACACGGAATTATTTACTTTAGTAACTTAGTCATATAAAAAGAAGAATGAATATATTATTATGTACTTCCATAAATTTTCGGTACTTTAAAAATAATAATAAAATTCAGCTTATATTGACCAATTTGTCTATACATTCTTTGCGTAATGGAATATTATTGGCCCATCGTAACATTTTATTATTATTTCTCGTTATAAAAATCGTAACGACATCTTTTTCCCTTCCCCAAGGCGCGTTTAAGGAGATTTCATACGAATATTATAGTGTTTTTTAAAAAAATAAGTTCATATTTTTCAAAACTTATTTTCAAGTTTCATTAAAACGCCAATTAAAATATGCATTAATAAAATTTAAGTATACAAATTTTCGTATATTTTTCCAGGCTTCATTGAAACGCCAATAAAATTCTGCATTCAATACCTATTGAAACCGATTAGGAGAGTCTACGGCGAATCATGTCCAGTCTTCTGCCCAACACACTATCGTCCTGTATGCGGAGCGTCCCAGATTAGATCGTATAAATACAGGACTTTCAATAATGGTTGTTATTTAGATATGTTGAATTGCAGGGGTGATGAAGATGATGGTAATACAATATTTTTAATTAATACTTAAATATATATTATGATTATGATATCATCCTATCACCACATTATATATCTATCAGCACATCCCAGATAGGTCACGTACTGAAGGAAGGTGGAGTCAAGAGTCTCCGAAACCGGCGAGCAGGTATGAAGAGAATTATGAATGTTGAGGAAGCGAGTGAAGTATGCAAGGATAGAGTTCTCTGGCACTCTGTTCTCTCTGCCTACCCTGCAAGGGATATGGCGTGATGATATGTATGTATGTATGTATATCATCTTTCTTATGGTGATGAAGTAAGAATACAATTCATTACCCTTTTTCTTACCCTCGAGTGTCGTAAATATAATTAAGAGACTATATTTAGATAATATCTATATAAGAGAAGGAAAACTTAAAATCCAATCTATCTGACCAGCTTAGTACATTATGTCGATTTCCCTCTCATTCTAGTAAAGGTTCGAGCCCATTAGAAAGAAGTATAAAATCTGATGATGCTGATATCGTAGATATCAAAATCTCCAGAAGATATAGAATCTATTGCATGTGCAACTATAGACAATGTAATTAATAGAATTTATATAAAATTGCTTCTGTGTGGTGACGGAGTAAGAATACAATGCACTACCCTCTATTTTACCCGTGGATCATCGAACAAGATGGCTAAGGGATATAAAACGTATATAACATCTATGCGAGAGAAAGAAAACTCGAAACAAAACCCTATACCAACATGTCTGACCAGCGTGGTATAGTAGGTCAATTACCCTCCCATTATGGAGGAGGCTCGAGTCCAACAATGGAACATCCATGAGCTGAGATAATATAAAATTGAAGAAATTGTTTTTGTTGAATTCGTGCATCTCAGTAATAGTGCTACTAACTACTACTGAAAAACAACCGTGTATTACATGGAAAACGATTGTACAATCCCGTTGAGCCTATTCATTCGGAAGGGTAGCTACACTACGTAAACCATAAGAATAATTTATTTTATACAATGTAAAATATATTCATTTTAATAAAAGTCATCATCATTCTCCTACTTTTATCCCAATTACTTGGGGTCGACGCGTGAATGTGAACAAAACCAAAATGGTCTTTGAAAGAGATGAAGCCAGAAGAGATGTAAGAATAACAATAGTTAATGATGTACTAGAGCAAGTGGATGAATTTGTATATCTTGGATGTGGATTTAGCCGAGATGGAAGGTACACCACTGATATAGAGCGAAGAGTGAATGCGGGAAATAGAGTGAACGGAGCGTTGGGGCAGCCACCACCTCAGCCAGAAGGCACGTGTAGCAATACATAACGCAGTGCTTGTCCCAACATTACTGTATGGAAGCGAGAGTTGGGTATGCAGAAAAGGGTATGAAAGTAAAATTAATGCGGTCGAAATGCGATTTCTGCAGAAAATCTGTGGAGTTAGGCTGACCGACCGCATTCGTAACGACGACGTAAGAGAGCGAGTAGGTATGAAAGAGAGTATTGGTGTAAAGATGCGAAAGGGAATGCTCCGATGGTTCGGACATGTGGAAAGAATGCCGAACGAACGTCTGGTTAAGAAGATATACAATGCGAAAGTGAAAGGATGTAGGTACCGAGGGAGACCAAGACTAACCTACCTAGACCAGATCGGTCATGTACTGAAGGAAGGTGGAGTCAAGAGTCTCCGAAACCGGCGAGCGTGTATGAAGAGAATTTTGAATGTTGAGGAAGCGAGTGAAGTATGCAGAGATAGAGTTCTCTGGCACTCTGTTCTCTCTGCCTACCCTGCAAGGGATATGGCGTGATGATATGTATGTATGTACTTGGGGTCGATACAATATGTACTCTTCTTTCATAGTACATATTGTAAAAGTGATTGGCAATAGATCTAAGGCGGGCCGCCTGCCAAACGTCAACCCTCCTTGGGAATGTAATGGTTGATCAAACGGCATCAGATGGAGTTGACCCAGATCTTTATAACGTTTTCAGTCGTCTTTTACAACACCCACGAGCAAAGTAATGGTTGGTAGTATTCATAGCCGCTACCACACAGCTTATTAATTTGTTTGCGTTAATTGTAATTTTTAAAATATTCCGCAATACAAGGATTATTTCCTTAGTGCAAAGTGGTGTCTTTCTGGGCTGATCATGGATGTCAAGTGTCAGTGGCCGGCCCAATGGTGATGAAGAGGGAATACGGTGGGTTATGGGGTCAAGCGCCACCTAGACCTTAGATTTATTTTAATAAAAGTATTTTAATAAAAACAAATTTCAGGTTACGTAGAAGTTCCATTAAATTTTTGTCAAAGACATTTGATGAAAAATATATTCAAAGAACAAGTAATAGTATCACGTAATGAAGATTACAAGGAGTATCAAGACTATTAAAAAAATATTATAAAGTTATAAAATAAACATATCATTGACTGCAAGTGTTATTAAATTGATATATATTCAGTTCAAGATTTTTTTTATTGCTTATGGTGGCAAATGAACAAGCAGCACACCTGATGGTAAGTGTCACTGCTGCCCATGGACCTTTGCAATACCAAAGGGTATAGCTACGCCACTGCTAACCATTACAATCTCCAAACCCACCCTGTTGGGCTACTGGCTCTCTCGCTCACCGACCGAAGCGCAATAGTACATTATCATTAAACAGACGTCGATCTTCTGCGAGAGTGTGGTACTGGAGAGTGTGGTAAGAGTGTGGTAACCGCGGTCCGCCAGTCCATCCACCCTGGATGGACTGGCGGACCGCGGTTGTAGAATGAGAACTGTAACAACGTGGTCCTACTACTATTTAAGTTTTAGATTTGATACCTGAACGTTTCGAGACATTTTTCTATCCTATGTTAGTTTTGATATTTAATACGAGTTTTAAACCATCATAAATATTTGTTAATTCAGTAGTGGTAGAGCTACACAGTAAAAGAAGGAAAACTCGAAACAAAACCCTATACCAATACATCTGACCAGCGTGGTATGGTAGGTCAATTTCCCTCGCATTATGTAGGAGGCTCGAGTCCAACATTGGGACGTATATGAGCTGAAAGAATGATGATGAGAGCTACACTGTTGAATTTTATGTCTATAGCCATGGGCCGGTCTGTCCATGGTAGTATCTCACTCGCAGAAAATCGACGTCTGACCGGTGCGCGGTGGCGTTGCGTTTCGTTAGGTGAGCGAAAGAGTCGATTGACCAACTTTCTCGGTTGGTTTTCTTAAGCAGCGGCAAAGCTGTATCTCTGGTATTGCAAATGTCTAAGAATACCAGTAACACTTACCAACTGATTTGCTACTTGCTCGTTTAGCATCATAAGTAATAAAAAACAAAATTGCTATTAAAATTATCGTCATTTGCTCTGTAGTACTCAAATGCAAATCTGATGACGTTAATGTTACAATATGTCACTGTCCCTTGATATCCCTTGGGAACCGTAGAAATTGGTTGCAGGAGTATCAGGTGAAAGTACATCAATGTGTACTCGCCTAGGAATCTTACTACACAGTAATGCCAAAGTCGCCTGCCAAGGATGGTAAATCTAGCATTATTTCCTTTACAAGTGATCAACACTGGATTTTAATAACCTCATAGATCGATTTACTCTTCTATCATACTGAGCTGTATATATTGTTTGGTAAGCAAAAATAAAGAACATAATTGGAACAGTAGGTATATGCCTTTTTTTTTCTTGCGGTGGACTATGGATGTTGTCGCGCCTCGCCACGCGGTGGCCTCACGTCGGGTGACCGGACAATTCCCCGGTCCGATCACCCGAAGCCTTGGTTAGGGCGGCATCAGGCGCATGTATTCGCGCCTGCGCCGGCCCGGCCGCTGGCGGCGGCCCGGGTCGCGGGAATCCTCCCGGACTCCTTCCGCCGCCTTCTTCTGCGAGAAGACAGCCTCGCAGAAGGCGGCGACCGCGTCCCAGTTCCTGACGCTGTCGACCATCGCCCTCGCGACAGCCGGCAGCGTCGGGTCGGCACCGATGATAGCGACGAGGTCGCGGCGCTGCCCGTCCCAGCCCGAACATTCCTCGAGCGTATGTTGCGCCGTGTCCTCGTCACTACCGCAATGGTGGCAGGCCGGAGTCCATTCCCTATACACGACCGTGAGCAGGTATTTCCCGAACGACGTAACGAAACTGTGTCTAGGCCTCTCCAGCCGCGTAACCCAACGGGCGATGACGTTTCGGCGGGCGTCCTCGCGCCAGGTGGCTATCTCGCTCAACGATGGGGAGCCACCTTCGTCGCGTACTGAGGTAACCCGCCGGTAGAGGTCGGAGAGCATCTCCGCCTCTAGGTCCCACGGGGGTGTCCCGGCCAGTAGGCATGCCGCCTCGGTCGATACCGTGCGGTATCCGCGAATGGCTCTGACCGCCATGGCTCTCTGTGGCCTCCACAGAACAGCCCTGAGCTGGGCGTTCAGAGCCTTAATTAGGCGAGGGCCTAGATTTTAATCTAAATGTTCCCTTAGATATTTTCACAACAAAATATGTTATATAATATATGTACGTAGCTTAATTATAATGACGTAACTTTGCCCCCATTGTGACATGAGAGGGCGCATCATGAATAAAAATGACATATCACTTTTAAATTAAGAGGATGACGCACCTACGTGTCGCTGCGTAACCTAAGCTTGCTATCACCTTTACGGAAGTACTGCCTACATTTTTAATCATTGTATGTTTTTTTTTTATATAAAACAACTTTAGACGAACTCTTTATATTAAATTATACATAAGTATTATAGTAATGAAAGACGATGAAAATACATGGCTTGTTGATTATTAAGAAGACGTGAAGAAAAGAAATTTAAAAAAGAAATCGTAAACATATTAACTTTTTTGTTTATAGGATGTTAACGCAATATAACACAATGATACGATATTAAATATATTATGATAAAATGATACTAATATTGGGAAATACCTCACGAAAAACTTTAATTTGAACGTTCTACATTGTGTCACGTTATCAGAATAGTAATGTCAATTTTAGAACTAAATCTTCAGTTTGGGCATAAGAATTTTCGTGTTATTGAGGAGTATATTAAATACAGTATTTATTCTTCGCTCTAATAAATTACTATGTAGTTGTTAAAAAATGTATGTATATACATACATATCATCATGCCATATCCCTTGCAGGGTAGGCAGAGAGGACAGAGTGCCAGAGAACTCTATCCTTGCATACTTCACTCGCTTCCTCAACATTCATAATTTTCTTCATACACGCTCGCCGGTTTCGGAGACTCTTGACTCCACCTTCCTTCAGTACGTGACCGATCTGGTCTAGGTAGGTTAGTCTCGGTCTCCCCCAATACCTACATCCTTTCACTTTCGCATTGTATATCTTCTTAACCAGACGTTCGTTCGGCATTCTTTCCACATGTCCGAACCATCGGAGCATTCCCTTTCGCATCTTTACACCAATACTCTCTTTCATACCTACTCGCTCTAAAAATTTATGTACTATTCTCAAATTCCCAAATTGAAATAAATTCTTTTTATGCTATGATTATTACTTCTTTATGAAGCCTGCCTTGCATTTAGTCACACAAGTTGACACTTCCATTTCGCCCACAGTATTTGGCGAGGTACAGACCAATGTATATATATATATATATTATCGTTCTCGCAATGCCCGTCGCATGCATAAAGCACTGCCGGATCCCAAGCACTTAAGGTACGATTTCTCAGTTTCAAATCTCACAAGGTAGTTTCAGTGAGGTGACGCATCACCTTCTAGAAAATTCTATAGTATCTTCTAAAGGTTTATGGTAATCTTCCGCTGGAGTATAATATAATATATATCTACAATATTGCGGTTTGTCGAGCTAATTACATTGCCAAACTGGTATCCAAGGAGCTATCAATCGTAGAACTCCCACGTAGGGCATCTTATAGAAGATATCGGTTCCTTTAAAATTTTGATGTAACCGGCCAAGGGGTTAAACATTATTTTGGAGTAAATGTATTTAAGTGGCGTACCATGGGCCTACGTCCAGTAGTGGACGGCGATAGGCTGAAAAGATGAATGATGATGAAATGTATTTTTTACGAATTTTATCGATAGTGTTTGATGTTTACGTATTGTTTTGGAGTAAAACTATTTTTACAGATTTTATGGTATTTTTCTTTTCTGATGTTTCGAATACTTCAGCGTTCTTGGTTACCTTATTTCATATGTATAATACTCATAAAAATCATAAATCATTATTTTTTATTATCATTATTTCATTAGCCTAGGAATCAACTTGCAGGAATAAGATCTAAAGGATCCAAAGGACCATTGGTTGTCTAGGACTTGTAACTAGTCAGTATTGTCGACAATAGAAGTAGTAGCAAAGCTAAAAGTTACTTAATTTCCTATACATAATCACAAATAATATTCTTTTTACATAAACATTTTCGTCAATATTTCTTAAACGCTAAACTTACTTTTTATTATTAATTCTTCAACCACGACTTTGACGAAGAATTCATTTAAGATAATAAGATTAAATTTATTACTTTCCTTGTTTATTTTAAGTAGCTTAAATATAAATGGGCGCTGTCTATCTATAATATTAATTAATTAGTCTTATATTTTCTAAGTTAGATAACGTAAATTGGGCTACTAAGTACTTTGAACAAACGGGTTGGCACAGAGTTTTAATACGATTTTTCCTTATCTCTCAGCAGTGTGTTCTTTTTGTTATCTCATACGATACCCGCAATAAAAGAAAAATATGGTGACATGTACCTATTCCATCCCAATTAATATTATATAGTCTATCTGATCTGTTGCTGTGTGGCAGCGGCTTCGAATACTACCAACCTTGTTTTGCTCGTGGATGTCGTAAAACACGACTAAGAGCCTTACAACGACCTAGGCTAACTCCATCTGATGCCGTTTGGTCAACAATTACATTCCCAAGGTAGGTTGACGTCAGGCAGGCGGCCGGTCATAAAACTATTGCCAATAACTTCTACAATATGTAATACTAAGAATAGTACATATTGTATCGACCCCAAGTAATTGGGATAAGAGTAGGAGAATAATGAGTCTGTCTGATCTTATCCCATATCAGCTCATATGTTCCTTCATTGGGCTCGAGCCTCATCCATAATAGGAGAGATTTTTATTGATCTACTATACCACGCTGGTCAGACGTGTACGGTTTTGTTTCGAGTTTTCCTTCTCTTGCATAGGTGTTATATGCTTTTTATATCCCTTAGTCGTCTCTTACGATCACCCACGGGCAAAGGCGTAGTGAATCGTATTCTTACTACGTCACCACACGGATAATCTATCTGATTTAGATTTTGTTAATTAATATAGGTATTGTTAACTAATCGTCATTTTGTAATAAAAAAGAAACAATAGAAATGTTTGAAATAGATGTAGTGGTTAAATTAGTTAGTGGTTATTATTTGTTTTTCTTACTTTTCAATGTTATCCGGTTATTTCTCTTAATCGTCTCGTGCGTTGCTTTTATTACATTATTGATATAATTCCTTGAACTAATTTTGTGTACTTATATTACTAGCAATATCTTCTTCTTTCTCCCATGCTTATCTTAATTACTTGGGATCGACACAATATGTACTCTTTCATAGTACATATTGTAGAAGTTATTGGCAATAGTTTTATGACCGGCCACCTGCCAGACGTCAACCCTCCTTGGGAACGTAATTGTTGACCAAACGGCATCAGATGGAGTTGGCCCAGGTCATTATAAGGCTCTTAGTCGTCCCTTACGACATCCACGAGCAAAGTAAGTTTTGGTAGTATTCGAAGCCGCTACCACACAGTCAATATTACTAGAAATATATTGATCCTTAATATATTATTTATAAACCTTTATTGTTTAGTTACAGAATTAATAATAAGGATTGACTTATATGCACCTCTTTTCTCTTTTTCATAAGATCACTTTGGCAATGACGATTTGGTTATGTAAATTTTCATAACTTTACCTTTCTAGTTTGCTTTAAGTACACAAGGTATGTTGTTATATTCTTAACATAAATTTAAATCGAAAAAAAATAGAACGGTTACACTTCGGATAAATTATGACCACGTTTTGGTGAAGGTTCAGGCTAAAAGCAACCTACCCGAGGGGACACCCGCGAGGGTAGACCGCCGGATGGGTCACTGAAGAAAAGATCGCATCCCAGTGACCCACCCGTACGACATCGAGATGTATGTTGTAGGACGGGTCTACGGGGTCTTGCGCCGTTTTTCTTGTCGTTCCGGACAGATTAGCGGGGTTTGATGTACCGTAGCTCGCCGCCAAAAAAGAAAAGAAAAAAACTAAAGCAACCTAAACCAGACAATAATGGATAAGAATGTGATAAATGTGAATAAAGTGAAAGAAATGTGTCAGAATCTGTAACAGTTGTAATAAATAGTCTTCGCCCACTCATTGGAAAATAAACTGATGTAAATACTATGTATATATGCAATTTATAAGAGATCTATCTTGGTTTCTTTCTGTGATATTTATACCGTCAATTTACTTAGAAGGAAGTAATTATAAGAACAGAATGTATCATGTTCATTACAGATTATGATAGCAGTGTATATAAAAAAAATATAAATTTATAATAAAACATTTTTTTACGTATTCTATCGCGATTGTATTCAAATTTTAATTGCCCAACGTTTCAAACACTTTACAGCGCTCATGATCACGGGAGGACTAAGGTGTCACACATCCAACAAGTCATTGTTATTACCGATATTTATAGCTATTTATTATAGTATCAGTTGATATTCATCATCAGTAGTCGTGAATATGAACGCTGTAGTGTTCGAAAAGTCGGACAAATTAATAATCAAATAGATACGGGCTAAAATCCGTAAAAATAGTTTTATTTCAAATGTGTAATACTCGTGTTTCAAATGTGTAAACATCAGAAATCATTGTCCTTACATTAATTCAATTTGTTTTCAGGTTATAGTGATAAAATTGTACAATGTTGGTTGTTAAAGTAATCAGTGAATACATGTTAACTAGCTATTAGGTACAGAATACAAATAGGATCAAAAAATATTTTATTTCCCAATGACAAGCATGTTTTAGGGAACCGAATTTGGAGCAAACACTCTATGCCAATGCATATTATCAACAAGTTATAGTAGGCCAATTCTCCTCTAATTGTAGAAGAAGCTCGAGTCATACAAGGAGAAATATACAAGGTGGAGATGACAATGCGACAATAAATTAAAACACCGGCAATACTAGTGTATTTTGAAACTATCTAAAAAGTCCTCAGATGCAAATTTAAAAAAAAATATTTTTAATCAAACTTTTTATTATAAATATTGAAACAAAACCGAACATAGTTTGTAAATATTAGTTCACTGACCTATAATCCAACCGAGTAGATCTTTTCATTATGCCGCATGCTTTAGGTACTTTTAATTTTCTTATCTAAGTCTGATGACACAGTTTATATGGATCTTATTGATCAGGAATAAGGTATAATATATATTAATTTGTATTGCGTTTAACAAATACTTTAAGTGGTAAACTGATATGTAGGTACCTATCTTTATATTAGTTTATACTGATGCGGCGCGGGAGGTCTTTGATCTCTTAGTGGTAGCCTAATAATTTTAATTTTTAATACAGAGTGGAGAAAATGTTTATAATAAAAAGTAAGGTGCTGTGGCTAAACTATACGACATATTATATTAAAAGTTTGTATACATGCTGGGCAAGTCATCAGATACACTAAATTAAAATTATTGTCGTATGGTCGTCTCCACTCTGTATAAGTTTATAAGAGTACGAAGGAGAAAAGTATAAAGCACTGAAAATTTGTCTGGTTGATCACATTAAGCTCGCCTTTTGTTGCGTAGGGTTGAATGTTCCACCCACTCACTATCTTTTAATAAATAATGAACAATATATATTATTTTTTCAAGAAAATAAATTCCTTTGTTACAGAAACAAGACTCAAAATATATGACAAATGAAAACAAAAACTCAGAACAACTTTTTATGCGTTGTTTTATTTATGTTGAGTTGTGGGAATTGAAGTTTAAATGTCAACACACAGAAATGTAAAGTACGAAGTAAACACTGAAGTTTATTCCTTGTCATATTATTTCCTTATCTTATTTTGTATAATTAATCTCAACATTTTTTTTAATGCCATAGGTAACATTTGTAAGTGCTGTGTGGTAGCGGCTACGAATACTACCAACCCTTACTTTGCTCGTGGATGTCGTAAAAAACGATTAAGAGCCTTATAACGACCTGGGACAACTCCATCTGATGCCGTTGGGTCAATAATTACAGTCACAAGGAGGGCTGATGTCTGGCAGGCGGCCGGTCATAAAACTATTGCCAATATCTTTTACAATATGTACTATGAAAGAAGAGTACATAAGTAATTGAGATAAGAGCAGGAGAATGATGATGAGGTAACATTTGTAAGTTTTGACTGTATTTTTAACCGACTTCAAAAAAGAGGAAGTTCTCAATTCGACTGTATTTTTTTATGTTTGTTACCTCAGTATTTTCGACTGGGTGAACCGATTTTGATGATTTTTTTTGTTATTTGAAAGCTGTTACTTTCTGTGTGGACCCATTTTAATTAAGTTCACTGGTTACCAGTTGAAGTTGTTTTTTTTTACCCGCAATAAAATAAAAATATGGTGCCATTTTATCATCTCAGCCCATATATGTCCCACTGTTGGGCTCAAGCCTCCTCCATAATGGAAGGGTAATTGACCTACTACTATACACGCTGCTCAGACGTGTAAGGTTTTATTTTGAGTTTTCCATTCCTTGCATAGATGTGATATGCGTTTTATATCCCTTAGTCGTGTCTTACGATCACCCACGGGCAAAGGGGTATTGTATTCTAAAAAAAAAGACAATAGAAATTTTTGATACAGATGTGGTGGTTAAATTAGTTAGTGTTTATTGTTTGTTTTTCTTACCTTGCAATGTTATCCGGTTACTTCCGTTTTTTTATTTGTTAAAATTTTGATTATTATTTATTGCTTATAATGGCAAACGAGCAAGTAGCACACCTACTGGAAAGTGTTACTACCGCTAATGGAACTTTGCAATAACAGAAATACAATTGTAATAACAAAAAGAGTTGCCTATCAATCCAGAAAAAAAAACCTACCCCTTGGACCGGCTCTCTTATTTACTGAATGAAACGCAACAGCAAATTGCCACTACTCAACCGTCGAAGTACAAAAAACACCTATAAATATAGTAACTGTAATTATAAAATTTTATGTGAATCGTTAGAGTGAATTGCGCACTGAATAAAGGAACTAACATAATAATATACACTATATGTTCAGTAATAATATACGCAAGTCTGTATTTAGGTCAACTGTAACTTAGATTATATGCGCCCTGATACTGGTTAATACTATTTCTATAATCCCCAGTTCAATGTAATAGTATATATAATATTCATAGTATATATTGTAAAAGTTATTGGCAATAGTTTTATGACCGGCCGCTTGCTAGACGTCAATCTTCCTTGGGAATGTAATTGTTGACCAAACGGCATCAGATAGAGTTGGCTCAGGTCGTTATATGGCTCTTAGTCGTCTTTTACCACATCCAAAAGCAAAGTAAGGGTTGGTAGTATTCGTAGCCGCTACCACACAGCTTGTTAATTTGTCTGCGTTAATTGTATTTTTAAAATATTCCGCAATACAAGGATTATTTCCTTAGTGCAAAGTGGTGTTTTTCTGGGCTGGTCACGGATGTCAAGTGTCAGTGGCCGGCTCAATGACGATGGGGAGAAAATACGGTGAGTTATGGGGTCACACACCACCTAGACCTAGACATAGCCTGCCAAAATAAAATGGTTGGTGTCTTTAGAAAAAAAAAAGAAATGTGGTTTTATGAAACCACGGTAAAAGTGAAACGTTTTTTCGCATTGTAGACATTTAACTAAAAAATTTTGGAAAATATTCGATTTTGGGTATTAAAATCGCATCATCAATCTTAATTTTATACTTGGCAAATGGGAATGATTATAAGAAATGATAACTAGGTCTCCAACTAACATTTTAATTTAACTCATATTGGCCTCGGCTGCTCTGTCGAGCGCCTTTGACTTTACCCCTACTCCGTGGCCGACCGTCACGCGACATGCAATAGATGGAAGAAAAAGATTGGGGTGATGTAATAAAAGTTTCACTTTAAAAAGAAAGAAAAGAAAGAAAGAAAATATTTATTTTGCTCTCGTTAAAAAATAATGAAAATAAACAGAACTAAAGAAAATAACTTCTGGTAAAAAATTACATTAACGAGAAACAAAAAAGGCTATTGGCTCAGCTTTGGCTATTTTACATTTTATAAAATAGCGCTGATATTCTGCCATCACCTGGTACATTTTAAAGTAATTATAAAAAACATGACTAGTATAAAAGTGTGAGTGTGTGTGTGTGTGAGTGCAACGATGTATGATTTTTAATATAAGTATAACAACATTGCATACATATATAATACAAATAAAATTGACATTATTTAATAATAATATATATATATATATATATATATATATATATATATATATATATATATATATATATATATATATTCAAAAGTATCGAAATTTCGCACTAGATAAAACAGTGAAATTGCGCATTAAGTAAATGTTATTTTAAAGTTTTGTTAAAAATAAAAGAGACACTTATGCTGTAGTAAATGGTCTCCCGCATAGATGTGTCTCTGTTTAAAAACTAATTACTCTAGTATTACCTGTCCGGTACTACTAAACCTCATTGTCGATTCATTTAACTAAAAACTCTGTCATTTAGTGATTTGTTTTTGATTGATCCAAATTTATTCTAAAAGCAATCGAATTTATTATCATCTATATAATGTTATGTCATAAGTATAGCAGCATTATGAATTCAAGCATATGCCTTTCTCATTAAATATTATGTCCAATTTTATATATCCAGTAGATAGCTCAACGATTTTATTGCTTTGCTTGCAATTGCTTTTATTTTGTTGTCCTATTCGTTTTTGAGGTACATATTTCTTTGTACATATTTTCTAAAATACGTACGTCTACGTACGTAACGTAAAGTGTATTTTTTAGTGGACCGTAGGCCAACTGGGTGAATCTAAAGTAGTCATATTTTTAAAAACTGACTGTTTAGGCAATCAATAAGTGGCCAGTTCAAAAACAAAATGGAAATGTTTTTAATTATATTTATTTTGCAGTTATTATTTAGTCTTCTTATAAAATATTTATTAGTGGTAGGACCACGCTGTTGACAGTTCTCTACAGCCGCGGGCCGATCTGTCTATGGTAGTATCACACTCTCGCAGAAGATTGACGTCTGAGTAATGGCAATGCGCTATTGTGCTTCGTTCGGTGAGCGAGAGAGCCAGAAGCCCAACTGTGTGGGTGGGGTTGTAATGGTAGGCAGCGGCCAAGTTATACCCTTGGCATAGCAGAGGTCTATAGGTAGCAGTGACGCTTACCATCAGGTGTGCTGCTTGCTCGGCTGCCGCCATAAGCAATGTAAAAAGAAACATTCGCGGGAAGTATTGAGAGGGATGGTAAATTATATTATCATTCCCATTATCACACGAAGGACTACATCTAACGTAAATATATAATTTGAAATCATTTTTTGAGTACTAGTTTGTAACAAATATAAATAATCTATTTTGTATCTAGTCTGACAGTACGTTGCAATAATAACTTCCAGAACATACAATATCAACACAACGAGTTTTTGGCGGGAATCTAAAACGTTATGTGGTGCTCTTGTATTATATTCGATATCTTAGTGTTTTAACGTGTTATATTAGATAATTTTGATGGCATTTTATGTAATGTGATGTGACGGAACTGCTGAGATGTAGCGAATATCATATAAAAGTGCTTTACAACGTTTTCGTTTTTCATCAAAATTCTCACAAGATACCATTAACAGTGTGGCCATAGCACTGTTGACAATTTGACTTACTGACGGACATGACTAATCTGAATACACTAAAAACTTGAAGAGAATTATAACTCGACACTGGCAACAATGGCTCATTTAAGTAGCTGATTGCCAATACATAAAAATAAGAAGAAGAATATCAACACAACACATAATTAACAGATACAAAATACTGAATGGCTTAGAAGAGTCATTTTAATTTTTGGATTTAAACCTAGCAGGTTTAAATAAAAAAAAATACCAGGCAAACCTGGCAGTTTTAAATCAAAAGAAATCATCAGGCAAACCTAGCAGGTTTAAATCAAAAAAATTACCAGGCAAACGTAGCAGATTTAAATCAAAACAATTATCAGGCAAACCTAGCAGGTTTATATCAAAAAAATTACCAGGCAGGTTTAAATCCAAACAACATTCAACAAAACCATTATAAAATAAAAAATACTTGGTGATAAATAATATTTCTAAACTTTAAGTAAACAAATGATATACAGGAGTAGCAGGCTGAGTGTCGTGCAATCAATTGGTAAGATCATTAATTACACAATGTCGCTGAATGACATTATCGCTATTCACAGTCTCACACGCTCACCAAAATGACCGCAAAGCCAATAACGTAATTAATAAATTTAAATCACAAATAGTTTGCGATATTATATTGAGCACCTACCGTAAAACAAAGAGCATTAAAGCACATTAGTTATTAGATAGATACTTCAGGCACACCGATATAAGTCAACTTAATTTACTACTTAAAAATAAAGAATTTTGGAAAGTGAATAAAAAAAATTGATTCAAATATCTATCTAAATAAGATCGCAAACTACTGTTTTTATTCGAAAACAAGATGGAACGCTAGCTTTAGCGATACGATCGGGGAGTGATGACAATGAAAATTATAAATGCCATCACTCCAAAGTTTCTTACTCTGATCTATGCAATGCTATAATTTTTCAAGTTTAGAATTTATATTCTTCGACGACGACCAACGACTTTTTGGTTCTATGGTGTCATACAAGATATCTCACAACAGATCGTATGATATCATTATATAAGAAAACAGTTGTAGCTAGCCATAAAAAAGGAACATTTACACTAAACATTTTTTAGCTCTTCGTATTAACACGTAAGATATTTATTAAGAACAAAAATCGTTTTGTTCTCAATAAATAAATAAAATAAAAAATATACTTGGGAGGCTCTATATTACAATGATTTCAATATTATTAGCCACCTTAGAATGGTCGGGATGTTTTTCTGCCTCGGGACCGCAACTTGGTAAATAAGTAATATCTTTTGTTTGTGTCTTGAATGCAAATAAGATTTTCAAAAATATTTAGTCTCATTTTACTAACAGATCACTTGTGATGACTCACAATAGACATGCATGCAACCTTCGCTTTTTAAATAGTCGTAGAGTACTAAGTACAGGATCTTCTGTGTGATGAAAAGGTGAAAATATAAAGGGAGCGTTGTATGACTCCCGTGGAAGTTATGAAAACTGGTTAATTTATTGTTAGGAGAGAAAGCTAATATATTACAAGACTTACTAGTACTGTACAGAAAATAAAACCTGCAATTGAACACACATAATTATTAGACCTACGATAATAATCATCATCATCATCATCATTATAGCTCATATATGTCCCACTGTTTGGCTCGAGTCTCCTCTGTAATGGACGGAAATTGACCCCCTATACCACTTTGATCAGACGTATTGGTATAGGATTTTGTTTTGAGCTTTCCTTCTCTTGCATAGATGTTATATGCGTTTTATATCTCTTAGTCGTCTCATACGATCACCCACAGGTAAGATAGGGGGTGGTAAATTGTATTTTTACTCCATCACCATACGATAAACGGTGACAATACACTATCCCATATAACATGCAGAGAATTTCAAAGATTCAAAATAATGATTTCGGAGTTGAGGATAAAAAATATTCAGACGCACCTTGAAGACAAAGAATTTAGAGAATTTGTTCGACAGGGACCCATGTCAGACACTAGTAGAACTTGGACTAATATTGCAAGTAGATGAATCAACAGTTTCAAGAAGTTTTAGTGTTAGTAATATTTCAGAAGCAAGAATATTAGGTACCATATAAATTAAAGCCGAGAAACGTCGAAAGGCGTTTTCTTACGTGTGACCTATTGCTTCAAGGGCGGAAAAGAAAAAAATATTTGCACCATATAATGACTTTTTTTCCATGTGGTGATGGAGTAAAAATACAGTTCACCACCCCTCTCTTACCTATGGTTATCATAAAGGACGATTAAAGAATATAATATGCATATATCATCTGTGCGACAGAAGGAAAAGTCGAAATAAAACCCTTTACCAACACGTCTGACCAGCGCGGTATAGTAGGTCAACTGCCCTTCCATTATGGAGGAGGCCCGAGCCCAACAGTGGGACATATGTGGGCTGAGATGAATGAACGAATGATGATGAATATAGACTAGTGGTGAAAAGAAAAAATATACATTGTGTTAATCCAGAGCGTAACAAATCATGGAGTACACCAGACCTTGAATCAATGTCGACTGCAAAATCTTATAAAATCTGCAAAATCATATAATTTGCATTTGATGGGATCAACAGGTTATTTATTATGAACTAAACAAACTAGCAATACGACTATGTATACGTGACTCAAGCTTAGCATGAAAAGAGTGCTTGGTCCCCGAACGTTTGTATAAATAAATATAAATGAAATACTAAATGGGGAAAAAAAAAAAAAAAAAACATAATAAGTTTACTTTTTATTATTTTACTATTATATTACTTACTGCAGGAAAAATGACCCATTGGTAAATACCGGTATTAATCAGAAACAGGTATTAATCAGAAATCTTTTTATTTGCAAAACGAATAATACACGGTATTATTCGTTTTGCAAATAAAAAGATTTTGTACGCACCATATGTCCATTATATAGAACTTTCTTTCAGCGTACCTACCGCAGTCGACAAACAAAGGCCTTTATTAGTACAGATCAAGTAGTCGTCTAAACCTTTGAATTTGTACTTTGTCCAAAAATGTTTAAAAGAGTTTAATTATAATTTGCAATGATTTGCATTTCTGGTGGCCTCCTCTATTTCGAAGTAATCAAATCAATCAAATTTGGTAGTAGTAGGACCACGCTGTTGATAGTTCTCTGTCTACAGCCGCGGGCCGGTCCGTCCGGAGTAGTACCACATTCTCGCAGAAAATCGACGTCTGAGTAATGGCAATGTGCGCTTCGTTCGGTGAGCGAGAGAGCCGGAAGCTCAACTGGGTGGGTTTGGGGTTTGTCTTGTTAGGCAGTGGCCTAGCTATACCCTTGGTATTGCAAAGATCCATGGGCAGCAGTAGCACTTACCATCAGGTGTGTTGCTTGCTCGTTTGCCGCCATAAGCAATAAAAAAAAACATCTCTCTTAGAAAAAGTTGAGCGTAGGGCATAGCAAATCATCATTAATAGGTGATCATTTAAATTACTGAGACTTTACATGTGACACGATGGGCTACTTACCACACGTGGTACTTGAATCCATATCTATTTGAAATCTATTCCACCAATTAGACCAGTGTGGGTTGTAGCAGTGCTTAGTGGCTCGCAGTGTAGTCTTTTACCGGGGACATATCACATGTTCTCTATTTAATACTCTAATATTTCAGTTAGAATTGTATTAAACAATTACACGACCCAATTGGGTCATGTAATTTAGATAATTATCTCAATTAGAAAGATTTATCATTTAGTTTCCTATGCTATTTACAAAAACTTATTTGCGAGCTATTTACTCACACATGGGACTTGAAAACATATCATTTAGAAATACGTTTCAACCGTCTTACCAATTACACCAGCGTGAGTGTTGTGTATAACTATGAGAAAATCATTCGTAAAATTAAAACAAAGGTAATAAAACAATAAGTCTAATCATCGATTGCCAAACAACTTCGCAATATTTACTGAATTCGCGACTAATGATGTCTTCCTTTCCCCTAAAGGAATATCATGTCCAATAGTGGTGATATTTACTATCTCTGTAATAGCCAAGTTGAAGATTTATTAAATAATAAACTAAATCAATAATTAAAAAATAAATTAAAAGCCTTTTATTTTACATTAGATTTATTCACAATCCTTAAAATATAAATGAGCCTAAAAGTAAACACGAAAGTTCTAAATACTAGGCGCAAAAAGGCAAAATTCATTAAAGTAATTAATTACTTTCAAATAATTCAAATTTGTCAAAAAATTTTAGGTTCTCAGAAGGCTAACTTGAGAAAATACGGCTGCTAACAAATTGTCAATGACTATTTTATGAATAGAGATGAAATTTATGAAGGGTTTATAATAAAACGATTTTGCTTTATAATTTTGTCGTCAGTATGAAATAGAAGATATAATAAGGGTAAGGCAGGTCTTATTTTTAATTTACAGTATTTGTTATGTTAATTTTGCATATTCTATAGGACCTGAAATATATAATATTTTTGCACTGGAGAATTTTAATTTAATTTTCTTAAACATGCTTGGAAATTTGAGCATTATTTTGTTGTTTTATTTTGACAATCTTCTTTGAGATAAATCGAAATTGCTGTACTGACCCAATACTTGTGAACAGCGAACGGCAAAAAATTTATGAAAATCCATATCTGTCGTGTTTTAGCGGCCAAATAAATATATATGTAAATTCATATCTATCGTGTATTTTAAAAATGGAACGATTTGTTATTTCAAATTCTAGTAACCATATAGGCAACTTATCAGAGTTTTATTTAAATTTCGAACTGTCTTGAAAAATAAAGCAGTTTAATAATGAAAAAAAAAAACAAATGAACCCTGTAGCACGTGAAAAATGTTGTTCGTTGTTCGTCATGTATACAGTTCTACTTATTACTACTTAGTTTTAATTGCCGCGCATTATTTGAGAAAAGCACTATACAAGCCTTGGCCACAACTAGGAATTGATGAACTTACGTATCTGTGCCTCGGCTACGCCTCGGCCCACATTTATAGATTCGTCCATCAATACCTCTTTGGCTGGCCACTGCAGTAATGTACTATTTCTCAAACATGCTTGTAAATTTGAGCATTATTTTGACAACTTTCTTCGAGATAAATCGAAATTGCTGTACTGACCAAGTACGTGCGAGCAGTGGCCGACAAAAATGTATGAAAATCAATATCTGTCGTGTTTTAGCGGCCAAATGAATATATATGTAAATACATATCTATAGTGTATTTAAAAAATGGAACCATTTGTTACTTCAAAACATGGTAACTAAATAGACAACTTATTTATTTAAATTTCGAACTGGCTTGAAAAAGGAACCTGTTGGATTATGAAAAAAAAAACAAATGAACCCTTTAGCACGTGAAAAATGTTGTTCGTTGTTCGAAATATATACAGTTCTACTTAGTACTACTTAATTTTAGTTTCCGCGCATTATTTGTGAAATGTACTATACAAGCCTTGGCCACAACTAGGAATTAATGGACTTACGTATGGTTGCTTCGGCTACGCCTCGGCCCACATTTATACGTTCGTCCATCAATGCCTCTTTTGCTGGCCGCTGCAGTAATGTACTATTTCTCAAACATGCTTGGAAATTTGAGCATTATTTTGACAACCTTCTTCGAGATAAATCTAAATTGCTGTACTGACCAAAAACATGCGAGCAGCGGCCGGCAAAAATGTAAGAAAATTCATATCTCTCGTGTTTTAGCGGCAAATAAATATACATGTAAATTCATATCTATCATGTATTTTAAAAATGGAACGATTTGTTACTTCAAAACATGGCAATCAAATGGGATAATTTATCAGAGTTTTATTTAAATTTCGAACTGGCTTGAAAAATAGTGGTGCCACGCTGTTGACAATTTTCTGTCTACAGCCGCGGGTCGGTCCGTCCGGGGCAGTACCACACTTTCACTCAAGATCGACGTCTGAGTAATGGCAATGTGCTATTGCGCTTCATTCGGTGAGCGAGAGAGCCGGGAGTTCAACTGGGTGGGTTTGGGTACTGTAATGGTAGGTAGCGGCCTAGCTATAGCCTTGGTTATAGCTAAGGTCTATGGGCGGTGACAATTACCATCAGGTGTACTACTTGCACGTTTGCCACCATAAGCAATTAAAAACATAAGAAAAATTTATAGGATCTTAAATATATACTAGTTTTGCATTGGAGAAATTTAATTTATTTATATTTGTTTAAGGGAAGGAGATCATGAAACAAAACCCTATACCAACACGTCTGACTAGAGTAGTATAGTAGGTCAATTTCCCTTCCAGCCAGCAAAGAGGAGGCTCGAGCATGACAATGAGACATACATGAGCTGAGATAATCATCATCATCATTACAGCTCATAAACGTCCCACTGTTGGGCTCGGGCCTCCTCCGTGATGGGGGAAATTAACCTACTATACTGCGCTGATCAGACGTGTTGGCATAGGGTTTTATTTCGAGTTTTCCTTCTCTCGCATAGATGTTATATGCGTTTTATATACCTTAGTCGTCTGGTACGATCACCCACGGATAAGATATGGGGTAGTGAATAGTATTCTTACTCCGACACCACACGGAGAATATGGACGGATGATATGGACCACACAGAGCTGAGATAATGATGATGAATATATTTCTTCCTGTATTCTTTAAACAATATAAAAAAATAAAATGACAGTCTAAGGACAGGAATAGAAAGAAAAGAAGGAGGAATAAAAAAACATACAATACTTTTAATCCGTTATATAATATTACCGAGATAAAAATTACCCTATGTGAATGTAAATAAAAAATAAAATACCCTATGTGAGTTAATCCAAGAAACGATCTGTATGTATGCCAATTTTCATCCAAATCTGTTCAACAGTTTACACGTTATTAAGTAACAAACATTCAAACATCCGAACATCTTCACAAATTTTCCTATTGACTGCACAGATGGCGTAGTGGTTATACCGATCTTCCGTGCCAGTACCGTGGGTTCTATAATCATACAGGGCAATTCTTTGTGCGATCCAAAAATTGTTGTCCTGAGTATAATTTGTCTACGTTCATTGCATGTTTGTAAAGTCCCCCAAAATACAAGGATTATTTCCTTAGTATTGGGTGGTGTCTATTTAAAATAACAAATAACATTTATAATATTAGTAGGATTGAATTATCTTTTTATCTTACTTATTTACCCTAATTGTGAAAATATATAATAATAATGGCATACCCCGGGTTAAGAATACATCTTTTCATCATTCCTTTCAATACCGTGGGGGTGGTAAAAATTACCTAAGCGACCATCAGGAAAATAAGCAATTCTTTCTTAAGAAACTTAGAACCAACTCCTATTAACCAACTCGGCTGCCAATTCTTCAATAATGGTACGTGATAATGGACGTAGCCTAGTCTAATAGTAGCTATTTATAGGCTTTCTCTATGGTGGCGGGTTATGGAGTGGTCACACCCCAAGATATTTACAGGCTGAAGATTAAGATGTCAATGAAATGCTAATGTTTTTCACACCAGAACTGATGAACGATCTATGTAGATATAATTATACATTATAGTTTAGAATAAGACAGAGACTTCGTTTTATCCTTAAAAAAATATTTATTCAAGGGTTTTCGAGATATAGAATCTCTGGACAAATCTTCAATTATACGAGTCAAGGCTACGGGCATATTTATCGAATTATTATAAAAAGCTTGCAAGCAATACAATAAGCAAGTCACGTATAATTGGCCTATTTATAACCATATTCCATATGCAAAGTCTATAAATACTGTTGTAAATTTACATAAAAACGTGAGTGTACATTCTAATAGTAATAAACATGAAACTTATGAGACTTGAGGGACATTTGTGACATTTTTACGGCAATGCTATTGAATAGAATTTAATGATAATTCTAATAACTCAATAATATAATTTATAATCATATTAACGTATAAATTATTACGTTAAAAAATGTTTTTTTTAATTGATTATGGTGGCAAACGAGCTAGCAGCACACCTGATGGTAAGTGTCACTGCCGCTCACGGACCTTTGCTATAACCAAGGCTATAGCTAGGCCGCTGCCTACCATTATAATCCCCAAACCCACCCAGTTGGGCTTACGGCTCTCTCGCTCACCGAACGAAGCGCAATAGCACATTAACATTACTCAGACGTCGATTTTCTGCGAGAGTGTGGTACTACCCCGGATGGACCGGCCCGCGGCTGTAGACAGAGAACTATCAACAGCGTGGTCCTACCACTATTAAACTATGTATTGTAAATTGATCAATATAAAGGGTGTTTTTTATAGAGCTATAGAATTTTGAAATGAAATAAAATAGAGATGTTTTTTTTAAATTGACACGATATTTATTTTATTTGAAAGATAATCTTCTGGTATTATAATTTAAATATGATTTCTGGCGTATGACCATCACGGCTGGCTCGGACGTAGTCTAATCTGGAAGGCCAATTTTCGATTACTTTTTAACACTTTTGGCGGTATATCGCCAATAACGCGGCGATCGTTGTCCTCCAAGCGGTCAATCGTTTCAGGCTTATCGACGTAGACTAGCGATTTCACATAGCCTCATAGAAAATAGTCTAGCGGCGTTAAATCACACGATCTTGGGGCTCAATTCACGGGTCCGAAACGTGAAACTATGCAGTTTCCAAACATTTCCTTCAATATATCAATTGTGGCACAAGCTGTGTGCATATTGCACCATCTTGTTGAAGCCACAGCTCTTGAACGTCATGGTTGTTTAATTAATGAACGAAAACGTCACTGATCATTGCTCTATAGCGGTCACCATTGACTGTAACATCCTGACCAACACAGTTTTTTAAAGAAGTACGGAGCAATGATGCTACCAGAACATAAATCACTCCAAACAATCAGTTTTTCTGGATGTAACGGTGTCGCAACATTCACTCAAGGATTATCATTACTCCAAATGCGGTAGTTTTGTTTATTGACGTATCTATTCCAACAAAAGTGAGCTTCATCGTTAAATTTAAATTCGCTTATGAAAATCGGGATCAACGGCAATCTTGTATTGGACTCATTCGCCAAAACTACGCCTTGTTAGGTGGTCGAGTAGCTTCAATTGTTGCACCAGTTGAATTTTATAAGCACGCAAACCAAAATCTTTCCGCAAAATGTTCCATAAAGTGGATGGACACATATCAATTCCTGTGCACGATGGAGGATAGACTGATTCAGATTTTCCTCTACGCTACGCTCTACAGCAGCAATGATTTCTTCTGTACGCACTATACGACATCTATTTGGATGGGTATTATCACTTACGAGTAACGTGATGCGAAAACGTTCCATAGTTAATCGAATTAATTGTTCTGATGGACGATTATGTTGACCGTAAAATGGACGTAGTGCACGATACGCATTTTAAACAAAACTATGATTTTCAAAATAAATTTGCCCTATTTGGAAGCGTTGTTCAGGCGTCAATCTATTCATGATAAAATGCCAAACCAAACTAAACATAAATCACTTGACAGCTGATAAAATTGCCGCCAGTTAAAAAAGTGTTGCCAAATTAAAGTTTTATACCTCTATAAAAACACATTTTATAAAGATAGGCGAGATATAAGCTAGAAGTTTCCTAAAAGGTTAGACTATAATTGAAGCAGTATTCTAGGTAATTCATTATCATCATCATCACAGCCCATAAATGTCCCACTGTTGGGCTCGGGCCTCCTCCGTAATGGGAGGGAAATTAACCTACTATACCGCACTGGTCAGACGTGTTGGTATAGGGTTTAGTTTCGAGTTTTCCTTCTCTCGCATAGATGTTATATGCGTTTTGTATCCCTTAGTCGTCTCGTACGATCACCCACGGATAAGATATGGGATGGTGAATAGTATTCTTACTCCGTCACCACACGGAAAACTTACAAACTTAACAACTATACTTATATCAAATTGTGTATAATTTTGTCTAGATAAATACTGTTGTCATAACAACTATTGTTATATTAAATTCGTATAGAATTAAATTATTAGTGCGCAAATATTATTTCAAATAGTTAATTAAAATTATCTTATATTAAATTTATATCTATTATAAATCAAGAATCATCATTCTCCTACTCTTATCCCAATTACTTAGGGTCGATACAATATGTACTCTTCTTTCATAGAATAATTGTAAAAGTTATTAGCAATAGTTTTATGACCGGCCGCCTGCCAGACGTCAACCCTCCTTGGGAATGTAATTGTTGACCAAATGGCATCAGATGGAGTTGGCCCAGGTCGTTATAAGTCTCTTAGTCGTCGTTTACGACATCCACGAGCAAAGTAAGGGTTGGTAGTATTCGTAGCCGCTACCACACACCAAATCTAGCATTGCAAATAAAAATAATTTGCAAATAAAATTGTCAAATAAAATTCAAGCATTGCAAATAAAAATGATTTGATTTGATTCAAATCAAATCAAATCAAATCATTTATTATGCATAAGCCCTAAAAGGGCACTTACATATTGTCAATATTACATTTTATTTTTTTAAATTAATCTACCACCGGATCGGAAAGCCGCCACAAACTGAGAAGATCCGGCAAGAAACTCAGTGGGCTCGTCATTTTTTTTTTAAATTGTATGTTTTTCTAATATTATTAGATACATGTTTAATCCCCATTAGCTCCAGTGAGATGCCCTTCGAGTAAAGATTTATTTTTTAAAAGTTAAATACACCATTAACAAAAAACACAAAAAAGAACAGAAATGGTTGGACCAGATTCCACAAGCGGCACTCGATCACGAGTTAACTACTAAAGCAGCCATCACGCCCCTCAACCACATTCGAGGGAAGGGAGAGACCCGCTCACGTAGCTACCGCAGGCAGAGACCTTTTTAGTGAGCATGACCACACCAAGATCTATAAATTACAATCAAATCGCTCAATTAAATCAATAAATAACTCGTTAGGCAAAACACGCTACACTGTACAATTTGTGACAATGATAAATATACAGAGTTCAGACGACAGTGAGGATCAGCACTAAAACAACGTAAAAGTTAAAATTATATAAAGTAATTTGAAGATTAGTCAGTTTTGTGTTAACAAAAATAAACTAAAATAAAAAGTAAATAAACATCATAAAGTGAAACATATTTCTGTGAAAATAAATATTTTAGAAAGAGAAATGTGATCATAAAAATGTCATCCACTTTTTATACTTAGTGAGCGTACAAAGCCAGATCGAGCAGTTAGTACACATACATAGTTAAATAACCTGTATATTTATTTAGTAGGAATACCTTCGTTCATCGAAGAATAAATTTTGCTAAATGACTTTTATATGATCGTAAGCAATTGCATTTCGAATAAAATGTAGCGATATCGTAAAATATTTGAGTAGATACAGTTTATTGTAACATTAAACTGTAATGTTATAAAACATCTTTAGCGAAAGTATAAAAACTTTAAGTAAGAAAACTATTATATATATATAAGAAAAAAAAACAAAATTTAACTTTAGTATAAAAACTATATCCATAAGACAATTTTAGGGAAGTTTCAAATAATGTGATTCTGCTACTTATGCTATATTAGTTTTGTTAAGATTAAAATATTTCACAATAACTGTTTTCACTTCTTTTGATAGTGTCATTTGCCTTTTTTTTCTTAAACCCTTGTTCCCCCCAAGAGATACCACCTATTTTTTAACCGACTGCAAAGGAGTGGTATTGTGTTTAAAAGTCTATGTATGTATGTATGTATGTATGTTTGTATGTTCCTTTGAAGCACTATACATCATCCATTGAAAAAAGGATCGAAGGTCGAATAAAGGATCCCGACTGTTCAGTTGTCATGTTCTATTATTAAAATATATTTCATTTTCTGCAATAGTATTTATTCAATAATATATTATGGAATTCTAGACCACCGGACATCTAAGTGCTTGTTTTTTTCTTTTCAGTTTTTTTTATTATGTACGTAGTTTTGGTGACTTTTTACGCAGTCGGGTTTTTTGATTTTTTTAATCATTTTTTTATTAATAAATATTATCAGGCCTACGTAATAGGAATAAGATATGCAAGACATCATTTTTTGGAGAGCGAAAGCTTCTTTATGAGGAATTCTTTCTTCAGACAGAATCCACAAAGTAAGTGGATCTGCATTAGGCCCGATCGCACAACAAAAATGATGTCTTAGTGATCAGGAGGATTAAAAGTGGGTGTGATCACCGCATGGTACGAGGCACATTAAATATCCACACAAAAGTCAAGCTGTCATGCTTGATGGAGTCTAACCTCCGATCTATATCTATCCAAAGGTAAAACTGCACTGGGAGATGATGGAATTACTACAGAACTTCAGAAGGCAGGCGGCAAACCAGTCTTAAAAGTTCTTCAGAAGTTATTTAGTGCCGCCGTTCTCGGCGACGTTCTAGAGTCGTGGACCAGGAATATGGTGATGTTGTTCTTCAAGAAGGGTGATAAAGCTTTTCTAAAGAACTACATGCTTATCTTATTTTTGAGCTACATACGAGTTGTTTTCGAGGGAAATTACAAATCGATTTTCGCGTAAGCTAGATGATTTCCAGTCGCCTGAATAAGCCGGTTACGGAAAAAGCTAAAGTACAATAGACAACATCCACTTACTTAGGCAGATTATCCAGAAGATGGAGAAGTATAATCGGCCTCTGTGTATATGCGTTTGTGAACTAAGAGACAGCCTTCGATTCTATCAAAACTTGCGCAGAGCTGCAGTCCCTTGAGCGGAGCTAAACCGGGCATGGTATAATAGGTGAATTTGTCTCTTCTTGTGAAGGAGACCTGAGCCTAAAAGTAGAAGTCTGTTATATGATAAGATAATAACATTTGACGGAAGAGTATATTACTTTTAAAAAGACACAGTACAGAAATCAAGCTTAAATAATAACAGAATATCGACTCCAACAGAACTTAAAACATCAAACGTATATATATATCGAACCGGTATGCGTTTTAAGCGCATCAATAAGTTTACCCTATTATTTACTAATACCCATGTATAAAAATAAATTAAGTAAAAAAAATATCTAAGTTAAATTTATCGGCAATATTTTTTTTATGTTATCAGCAATGGAGTGGAACAAATTGACAGTTTCAGTAGCCCCTTTCAATTACATTATGATTTAGTGTCTTTAAGAATCGAGTGAATAGGCAAACGTATAGACCGTAATACGAAATAACGCTAAAGCATATTTAGTGGTTTAAGGTGTAAGTACACCCTATCCAGGTATCCATAGAACAGAAGGAGGTGGCGGAACGGGCTCGGGAGGATTCCCGTGACCCGGGCCGCCGCCCGCGGCCGGGGCGGCGCAGGCGCGAACACCTGCGCCTGATACTGCCCTAACCGAGGCTTCGGGTGATCGGACCGGGGAATTGTCCGGTCACCCGACGCGAGGCCACCGCGTGAGGACGACGCCTCGACGGCGAAATCTGTCGGGGCGTCGACAGGAGAGGAGCCCGAGAGGGCATACCGCCGAGCGGGCCACTGAAGACAAAGATCGGGTACCGGTGGCCCGCTCGCACGGCGAAGAAGAGGTGCTTGCAGGGTGGGTTAATGGGGTTGCGCGCCGCCTCTTCCGTCACCCCGGACCGATTTGGCGGGGTGCGACGTCCATGGCCCACCACAAAAAAAAAAAAAGGTATCCATAGAACAGCAGGGCGCTATTGGGTTCATAACTTGTCATACGATTCTCCATCTTTTCAGCAGACTATCGGTGTTGAATATATGTGAATTTATTGCCCGCTCTATGACTTTATGTACCTAGTTATTGTTCTAATTATTTTAGATAATTCTTTCCAGGTATATGTAATTTTAATAAAGGTTTTGTCAGAACTCAATAAAATAACGATATTTTTAACATATTATATTATTATGAGAAATATATATTAATGTATTTTTTATTGCTAAAGTCAGCTTTCTGGCTTAATCAGATTGAGCTAACGTTATCTGACTTCTGTATCTAAAAAAAATTAACAAAATACTCTACGATTAAACAAGATATCAGGATTTTTGTCATAGATGTTCAGGATAGCCGAGATCGATGTCTGTATGTGCACTTTGAGGTATGGATTTCAGATATTTAAAATAAACACGATTTTATAGACGTCTTAGAAATAAAGGCTACAGTATGGGTTACAGTATATATATATATATATATATACTTTTCTCATTAATGCAAGGACATTTATAGAAGATAAGCTTATCTTTTATAAATAGACTCTACGAAACAACAAACATAAGATGATATAGACATCCCCTAGGGCTGGGTGCGACGTCCATAGCCCACCGCAAAAAAAAAAAAAAAAAAAAAAAAAAGGGCTGGGTGGAGCAATGACCTTAAAAAGAAAGCAGATATAAACTGAATGCAAAAAGAATTAGATGTTAGGACGCAAATTTTTAGGGGTCCATATATAGGAGTGGCTACAAAATAGCTGCTTTAATTTACACAAATCATCCGTGGTGAGGGTTGTGGGTTCAATTCCCACCCAGGATAGTGTTTTCCATCTACATATCTCTCTCTTAATATATAAATAATTTTGCGTCTGGTTGTTATAATAAAAAATAAGCTTAGATAAGACTAATGTAAGCTTTAATAATGAATGAATCTAAAAATGCATGGTAAACTAATGATATTATTTTCAGGATTTCCATAGCTACAAACGCATTAATATTTATAATAATATAAGTGAAGAGCATGGCAAAATAGAATTAATATAATCTTATAAATCATACTTCCAATCTATTTGTTTCGAGCCTGAAAAATATAATACTGAGCTTTTTGTTTTGTTGGACAAATTTATTTATTATTTTTCATGAGATTGTTTTCGGCAGAGGGAGATTGTCAATTTTGGCAACAACTTGCATAGTAAATATATGTATATAAAATGTATTTTTTTACAGACTATAGTCCAACCTACTCTGCCCAGAGTGACAGTAGGGTGGTATGGGCCGGCCACCGAAGACAAAGATCGGGTACCGGTGGCCCGCTCGCACGGCGAAGAGAGGTGTTTGCAGGGTGGGTTCATGGGGTTGCACGCCGTCTCTTCCGTCGCCCTGGGCTGATTTGCTGGGGCGCGAACACATCCATGGTCCCACCTTGCGAAAAAAAAGGGTGGTATGGTCCCTATAACCTGCAATATGACCTCTCTTTATTTTTTAACTGGACTATTGGTAGTGTAGTTATTTGCCCTCAGGAGCGACAGCGACCGTCGCCCCGGACGAATGGCATGTGTCCAGATCATAGCCAAAAAAAGGTGTCTGAAGGATCAATAAATGTAGGATCTATGGCCACTGAAGCTGTGGGAATCGTTAATTCTTAATATATTAATAGATACTAAGTAATATTATATTTTCATTAATTACCCTGCTCTTATCCCAATTACTTGGGGTCGATGCAATATGTCCTTTTTTTCCACACAATCCTATCCGATGTCATATCTGCGTTCACTCCCTTTCTATCCATATCATGCTTCGCGCAATCCATCCATCTTTTGTTCGATCTTCCCTTACTCCTTTTTCATTCACACCTAAAACTTTTCTCACAACAGTACATTCATCCCGTCTCATCATGTCCAGAAATGTGAATGTCTAACTTGGTGAGTCTGGCATTTATTTTTCAACTTTTCCGTCACTGGCACCACTTTCAAACTTTCTCTTATACGCTCATTTCTTATCTTATACCCAATTAATACTAAGTAATATCTAATTAGATTTCTGTGTGATATTTCAGATTCAGATTCAAACCACTATTGTAGCTGTACACTGTAGCTGTTTTTCTGTAGATGTCAAAAAGGCGAATAAAGGATGTAACTAGGTTATATCATGGTAAGAGAACAAAGTCTTGTTCCTTCCTATTTGTTGTAATGAGAGATACGTATAGGTAATGAAAAAAATATTCGATATAAATCCAAGCACTTAAGTGGAATATTTTTTTGAAAATTCCAGTTAAATAAATTTATTTTGTGACTTCAAAGTTCTTTTTGATCAATGTACGAAATTTTTATATTTAGCTTTCGCATTTATTCAACCGATATTGATATCTCTAGGAATTCTTGTACTGAATATATTTTATTAACACCCAATTAGGGAACTTCTCATTTTTTGATATTATTGAATACGAAAAGATAAATTTTATAGTAAATAAATTTACTTTATACGTTTCTGATACACGTGTATTGTAGACTTATCGATAAGTTGAGGTTATTTCTAAATATTTTTAATTATTTTCTGTCTGCACCTATTAGGAAAACATTTTGATGTTATCTCATGGTAGTTGTATAAACCCGCCGGGCAGGCCACCGAAGACAAAGATCGGGTACTGGGGCCCGCTCGCACGGTGAAGAGAGGTGTTTGCAGGGTGGGTCTATGTGGTTACGCGCCGCCTGTTCCGTCACCCCGGACCGATTTGGCGGGGCGCGACCACGTGCATAGCCCACCGAAAAAAAAATGGTAGTTGTATAATCCAGCTATGAAAATACCAGGTGAATAATTAACAGCGTCTTCTTATAACAGAATTTGCGATGGCCAAATCATCTATATGCTCATAAGTGACAGAGTTTTATCTAGAGTATTACGCTTCAAACAGGGGAGGCACCGTTTCGCCCAGTGAGATGGCTGTTTGACGGGGCGACGCCTGCTATGACGTCATTACCTGTTAGTCAATCCGACTGGAGAGGCCTAGGTTCGGTGTTCGGTCCGTCGAGACCTTCCGGCCGTTGCTAATCGAGTGGTTGGGTCGGCAGCATGGGGTCCCTTCTTTCTGACTTATGCAGGTCTTAACGGTGCATGGTTCCTTCGGCAAGGACCTGAACACGGTCGTGAGGAGGAAGAGGACATCGTCCTACCACCACGGTGATTGCGACGAGGACACGGCGCAGCACACACTACAGATCTGTGTGACTTAGGCAGAGAAGCGCCGTGAAGTGATTATGGCATTATATTACCCTTTTTTTTAGGGTGGGTTACGGTCGGCGCACTCTTTGCACCACTCCGTCCGGGGCGACAGACGGGCGTAAGCACGCAAACCCGTAACCCACCCGTGACGTCGCCTTTGTCGTTGGGCCGACCACCGGAGCAGAGTGACTTGATGTCAGTGGTCGGCCCGAAGGAATACCCCCTGAGGAGTACCCGCGTTATATTATCCTGAAAAGGCGTTAATATATCAACAGTAGAATCGCGAATACGTACAAAATGTTATTAATTAAATAAATAAAGAAACAGTTTCGATCAGAACAGAAATAATAAATAATATAGAATTGTGTTTTAAAGAAACAGATATATTATTTACATGTGAAAGGCGGTATCTATATCAATTGTAACCCGGGAATGTTATTGTCACTTATATCTGTGATATGAAGAAATATCACCGTTATCAAACATTTTTTTTTTGGTAGGCTATCTATCGCCCGGATTAACGTCGCCCGCTCCGTCCGGGGCGACAGAAGGGCAGCACGTGGCCCCATAACCCACCGTATTCCCTCCACATCGCCATTGGGCCGGTCACTGGTACCGCTTCCTTGCCATCCGTGGCACCGTTCTTAACCCTGCTCTTACCTTAAATACTTAGGATTGACGCATTATGTAATCTTTTTTCATCGTACATCGTACATTACGCCATTGGGCCGGCCACTGGTACCGCTTCCTTGCCATTCGTGGCACCAGTCTTAACCCTGCTCTTACCTTAATTACTTAGGATTGACGCATTATGTAATCTTTTTTCATCGTACATCGTACATTACGCCGTTGGGCCGGCCACTGGTACCGCTTCTTTGCCATCCGTCGCACCAGTCTTAACCCTGCTCTTACCTTAATTACTTAGGATTGACGCACTATTTAATCTTCTTTCATCGTACATATTGCTAAAGCAATAAGATGAAGTAGTAGGACCACGCTGTTGGCGGTTTTCTGTCTACAGCCGCGGGCCGGTCCATCCAGGTACTACCCGCACTTTCGCCGAAGATCGACGTCTGAGTAATGGCAATATGCTATTGCGATTCGTTCGGTAATCGAGAGAACCGGAAGCCCAACTGGGTGGGTTTGGGGTTTGTATTGGTAGGATTGGTAGGCAGCGGTCTAGCTATATCCTTGGTATTGCAAAGACCGGGCGGCAGTGACACTTACCATTAGGTGCGCTGCTTGCTCGTTTGCCACTTTAAGTAATAAAAAAAACAATAGTTTTATAACCGGCTGTCTGATATCAACGTTTCTTGGGATTGCAATTGTCGACCTAATAACATTGGCCTTGGATGAATTTAGTTTATTGTTAGCCCATTTAAAGATCTTAGCCGTCTTTTACGACACCTACGTGAAATATGAGTGTTTATAGTATTCGTAGCCGTTATCACAAAGCTTATATGCAGGAATAACTATGATATGAAGTGACTTAAATTTTGAGTTAACCTTAGTATGCAACTTAGTTCTATACCACTTAAAGTTTAGATAATTACAAAAGTTTTGTGCATGGCATAGTTTTCGCACGCAAGAGGTTAGGTTTAATCGAAGTTGTGATAGTTTTCATTGCATACTATTTAGTTAAGTTAAGATCGAGTATCACAAGGCAAATTTTGTTGTTAATAACATTCATAAGTATATGTTTCGATAAAAATAAAGTGTTAATTGAATTACATGGTAATGGAGTGAAAGTAATATAGCTAGCAAAGTTTTAATCATGAAACTTCAGAAATAACAGAATCATAAATAGAAGATTGATATATTTTTTTGAAGCAGACCTACTGATAGAGAAAGAACACACATTATGTTAATTCCAAGTAACACAAGCAAAGAGTAGAAAGATTTTTTTTATTAGAATATAAGTTAATTATTGAAATAAATAATCTATTCATTTTAATGACGAAATAATAAGATAAATCACTGTCTTACCTGTTATCATGAAAGACGAATAAAGGTTTTTTTTTATTGCCTTTGGTGGCAAACAAGCAGACAGCACACCTGATGGTAAGTGTCATTGCCGCCCATGATGGACCTTTGCAATACCAAGGGCTAGGCCACTGCCTACCATTACAATCCTCACACCAAACCAGTTAGGCTTCCGACTCTCTCGCTGACCGAACGAAGCACAAAAGGATATTGCCATTACTCAGATGTCGATCTTTTGCGAGAGTGTAGTATTACCCTGGACGGACCGGCCCGCGGTTGTAGACAAAGAACTGCCAACAGCGTGGTCCCATTATTACTCTCAATATATAAAAATCAAGGACTTTTCAAAACCAAAAATGACTGTATTTTCTCACACTATACTTATAAGATAATATTATCATACATATGTCAAGAAACAACATTCGTTTAAACGTATTTGATATTTTTAAAAAGCAATTATTTTGTTTAAGATAAGAAAAACATTGATTAAATAAAATAGTCGAGGACGTCCGTATGTCTGTCCCTATGGATCTGGCACTCTCACGACTGTAAAAATTAATGTATCGAAGTATTTTCTATTCTAAAAGCTTCATAATCACAACGCGCTGTTTTCTTTCAAAACTGGTTTGGTTATTATTTGTCGTTTAAATGAAATTAATAAAAAACTAAAGTACATAGTCTTTACTGTACTTATACCTTATGAAAATTGAGTTCGTTTACATTTTTTTTTGGTTTTTTTTTGGTTTGGTTTAATTTGCAAAACTGAGCTGTTGGGTTTAATCTCCTTGATTAAATTGGCAAAATTTCATTCAAAACTTAAAAAAAATGCATTTATCTAATCATATTTTTACTAACTTGTTCTGTATTATACATATTTCTCAGACAGGTATATTTCTCGCTAGTAAGAGTTTCGAGAGATTGTACTCTAGATTATGAAACTAAAGGAGCAGTAAGTGATGCTATGCCTTAGCTATTTTACAAATTTATAAAATTTTATAACACAAACTACGAAAATGCCTGGTCTATTTTAAACTGCGGTTAGTTAGTGGTTACTATCCGTCGAAGTATAATTCGGAAATCATTATTATTATGTTGTTCTAATATGAGTCATTCTATCATTTTATTTACCTGTTATATGCCTGAGTCATTGATTATTTTACTAAGTAAAATAACTTAGTAATATAATAAATGACTCAGGAATTCCGTTCCGTGTGGTGACGGAGTAAGAATACAATTCACCACCCCCCATCTTACCCGTGGGTAATCGTAAGAGACGACTAAGGGATATAAAACGCATATAACATCTATGCAAGAGAAGAAAAACTTGAAACATAACCCTTTACCAACACGTCTGACCAGCGTGGTACATTAGGTTAACTTCCCTCCCATTAAGGAGGAGGCCCGAGCCCAACAGTGGGACATATATGGGCTGTGATGATGATGATGATGAAGTAAAATATATTTTTATACACGATGTAATTGTCATTTAATCTCTGGTTACATAGCAATTGCTTGAAACTGAAAAGGATGATAATACTTGAAGCTGTAACTATATTACCCAAAAAAATGTAGATAGTAAATATCGATTTATTTACAAAAAATTTTAATAATTGAAATTGTTCGTACTTCTTTCCAAATATGTTTTGAAATTAGTTATTGCTATAATTGCTATTATCGATTTCAGACAATCATCATCATCAACTTGCTCTTATCCTAATTTATTTGGGGTCGACGCAATATGACTTTACTTCCATACAACCCTATCAGACGTCATCTCTGTGATCACTCCTTGTCTATCCATGTCATGTTTAACGCAGTACATCCATCTTTTCTTCGGTCTTCCCTTACCCTTAAAGCCTTCAACGTTGATGCTTAGAACTTTCCTCACAACATTACTTTATATCCCGTATCATCACATGTCCATACTATGTCAATCTTTCACTCCTTAACTTTTCCGTCACTAGCGCAACTTTCAAACTTCCATATACATATAATAATATGTTCATTTCTTATTTTATCCATTCTCGTCATACCACACAACTATCTCAATATTCGCATCTCCGCTACATGCAGTCGTCTCTCATCCGTCGCTGTTGTTATTAGGGTTTTATATATTTTGCCCTTTAATTTCAAACAATATGTAACCATATTAATTTTAAATAATCGTAATTTAAGACCAAATAAGAAACCATAATAAAGATACGTCTACTGAGTCGGCTATTTATTCTAAATATATTATAAATTTGATAGTTAAATTAGTTAATATAAACGATATTTAATTATTATTTTCAGAAACACCAATCAATGTATAAAAACTAAACAGAAGTGCTAGGACGCATTATTATAAATAATTTTACTGACTGAAATATGTTTATCTTATTATCTCTATAATGAGGTTACGTCCTTTATCAAAGAGAGATTGGCTTACTGTAATCACAACGACGAAATTTTCTAAGAAAAAAAATTTATATTTGAGAAAACACTATTCTCTCTTATATCGTCTACGAATTATCTGCAAAATAATATATAATAATCTGAAAATAAATAGCGTCTGCTTCGTCTACTTCATACCCCTTTATTTCTTGTAAGTATTATGAAAAATATTATGTCATAAAAATATTAAGCCTTTGGCATGATAATGCTGTTTTTATGACGTCTTTTACTGCTTAGTATGAAAATGAAGTATTTATATGTTATACGTGCTAGTTTTATACGATTGTTATATACTACTAGAAGTAGACTGTAAGCTTTGGACTTTTGGCATTCAGTAAATGTTAGAATTGCCAGTCGTGAAATTTTTTTAGATAAATTCCTTGGCAGTTTAAAAAAAATATATTAAATGGAAAATCAGTTATTACTTATTTTACCGCTGGTATGCAAAATGCTTTTGTGTGAAAAATGTATCACCTCAATATTGTAAGACGGTAGTTTGCCGAGTTTAGTCGAGGGCGTGCTTCATTAACGAAAGAAAATCGTGAAGAACATCTTTCAACTGCGGCAATCAACGTAAATATAGTTATCGTTAAGTGATTTATTGCAGAAAGGAGACGAAGCACATAATTTGGGCACATTCGAGGATCATAAGTGATAACATTCAAAGATTTTGCAATACGAATAATGAGATAAATTTTTTTATTTTCGCTAAAGGAATTTTCTTGATTCAAATATTGCTTGAATAGGACAATAGAACTCCCAATGCTGTGTATGGCATCCTATTGAGGAACAAAATGTAGGTTATTTTTTCTTGGAACAGAAAAACCAACCAGTTTTGTATAGATGCATTAAATCCAATATCTTCTTCACCTCAAATATTGCAACTCCTATAAGTTAGGATCTTTAACTTATACAATTGTCTCCATAAATAACACCGAGGTTTGATTCAATCATTAGAAAATTTTCCGTGTGGTGACGGAGTAAGAATACAATTCACCACCCCCTATATTACCCGTGGCTGATCGTAAGAGATGACTAAGAGATATGAAATGCATATAACATCTATGCAAGAGAAGGAAAACTCGAAACAAAACCGTATACCAACACGTCTGATCAGCGTGGTATAGTAGGTTTAATTTCCCTCCTATTACAGAGGAGACTCGAGCCCAACAGTGGGACATATATGAGTTGAGATGATAATGATGTTGATGATGATTAGAAAATACCGTGATTCTCTTGGGACCTATAACAATTTTAATAAGAAAAACTTAAAGATGAGGAGTTACAAAGATTAAATCCACTCCCGTTATAGGCAATGTAGAAGTTAGAAAAGAAAATTGGCTAGTCGATCAATAAGTAAAGGGGTGTACAGCTACGATCAGCGCAGCAGTACGGCACCACAGATACGTGAGAACTTAACGTGGCCTATATGTATAAAGCATTAAGATTGATTGCCGTAGGTATACCAGAAACGCCTGAATGCACGGGAATTTTCCATATAGTATGCTACTCCAGACGTGACTTACAAGCTGTTTAATATAAGGTCGCGCTCGTTACTTCAGAGATCGCACTCCCAGAGAATGTGATGCTTTTATTGTACATACTCATATGCTCGGGTGTGGAACATTGAGATAATGGTGAGAATACGAGTTTAAATTAAAATAATTTACATCTAAAGTTGCTATGACCAGTTAGAATTTGAGCCACACAATAGTCAATCTTCCGCCACACTTTCTTTAGGCGCGTGCATATATGAGAAAAAAATTATAGATCTAATATCATAAATTATGTATCTGCTAGTAAAATTTCACGAAAATTGGTACAGAAATTTGGTTCTATAGAAGGTCCGGTTCTACCTTCCATCTAAACATCCGGACAGATATACGAAAGTATTTTTACGCTTGCTAAGACACTTCACGGTTGCGGAGACACTTCACTCGCGATTCGCTCTTAAATATGTAGAAGTGACTGGCATATTACTAACTATTTTGTACTTTATTCTTTTGTGGCGAAAGAGTATTACATATAGCTGTATATGTATAATTTTGTTTCTCATATTATGATACCGTCTATGTCCGTTTACTTAAAAAAATATTTATAAAACCTACAAAAAATCCAACCGCAACTACTATAAGGTTATTGCTGTTTTTAAATATACAACTCTAAATTTGGAATTAGAGACATCATCAACATCATTTAGACTTTTGCCGTCCACAACTTTTATTTTTTTGGTAGGCTATGGCCCGGACTCACATCACCCGCTCTATTCGGGGCGACGGAAGGGCAGCGCGTGGCCCCACATCCCATCGTACTCCCTACTCATCGCCATTGGGCCGGCCACTGGTACCGCTTCCTTGCCATCCGTGGCCAGCCCGGCGGGTTACCCTTTCGGGTACCATCCACCGTCGACGCCCTAACTAACTGCCGGGGCGTCGCCCTCACGCAGTCGCCGTCCACTGCTGGACATAAGTCTCCCTCATAAAGTACAAATTCGCTCATAAGGTACGGCCCTTGTTGGAGACACTGCCAAATGGGATTGTTTAATACAATCCCATTTGGCGGCCATTACTTATTCTTTTCTCTATAGGGATAAAGAAGCTTAAAAATATTAGTTATTAATGACAATCTCAAATGATTGAATATGTACAAGTATCTATCTTTATATATATAATTCTACTGTACGTGTGTATGTCACTGAACTCCTAAACGGCTGGACGGATTTTCTTGAAATTTTTTGTATGTATTCGAAGGGATTCAAGAATGGTTTAGATTTGTAATTGGACCCGGTAGGTGGCACCGTTGTCGATATGTCAAACGGCTGGACCGATTGCAATGCAATTTTCTATGTATATTTCAATGGATCCCTGGATGATTTCATGCTGTCGGCATATCGCTTAAAGCTTTTTCGGGCAGGAAGACGTCTGCCGGGACAGCTAGTATAGTATAATATATATTTATATTATAATGAGTATAAGTTAACTATTAACGAGACGTCTGATTCAAACTTGTTGCATGTGCATAATACCATAGGGACTGTTATGCTGTAAGACAATGTATGAAGTTTAATTACAAAATGTAAACTTAATATTATAAGTATGTATCGAGTCTGTATTTAAGCAAATAATGAAATGTAAATAAAACTATTTTTACGATTCTATCGCGTTTGTATTTGATTTTTAATTTGCTAACGTTCATGATCATGGGAGGACAGAACGCTGTAAAGTGTTCGAAACGTCGGCAAATTAATCAAATACAAGTAGTGCTAGGACTACGCTGTTGACAGTTCTCTGTCTACAGCCGCGGGCCGGTCCGTCCGGGGTAGTGCCACACTCTCGCAGAAAATCGACGTCTGAGTAATGGCAATGTGCTATTGCGCTTCGTTTGGTGAGCGAGAAAGCCGGAAGCCCAACTGGGTAGGCAGCGGCCTAGCTATATCCTTAGTGTCGATAGAATCCATAAAAATAGATTCATATTCAATGTGTAATACTCGCGTAAACATTGGCAGTTATTAAAATGTTAATAATGAAATGCTGATTCTCCATATTAGATATTCTCAATTAAACATTGAATGTGTGGAATATTTCTAAACTAATTAAGACTCTCAACTTTATTACCCAAGGGATAATAAGCGAATTTGTTACATATCGCATTTCGCCAAGAACTTTTTTGTAATATATCGTAGGAAATTAAACTTATCTTTATGGGGTTTTATCAACAAAAACAAGGTGATTTATGGAATCAGCCCATTTTTGACCAACCCTATTTCAAATCCAGAATCCGCCTTACGACTAGCAGCCTTATGTCACTGAACCAAAGAGATAGAGATGAGTAAATTATAAATTTTATCTATATGTTCATCATTCTCAACGTTGACTGTTGAACGCAGGTCCTCAGGTACGAGAACGCCATGTTAAACGATTCTGTGTTGCTTATATTCAATGATTGCCTGTGACTTTTGTAACGCCGTCAATTCTCTTAGGTTCCTGTAATAACAGACTATTTGGAGGGGCGCAGCGTCCTCTACACCAACCGAGTAGGGGACGTTGTGCGAACGCCCATGACGTGCGGTGTCCCACAGGGGTCGGTCCTTGGACCCACCCTGTGGAACATCGGCTACGACTGGGCGTTGAGAGGGAGCCTCCTACCCGGGCTGGGCGTGATCTGTTACGCCGACGACACCCTCGTCACAGCCCGCGGTAGGACGCTGGAGGAGGCGGCAGGCCTGGCGACTCTCGGCACCGAAGAGATCGTCAGGCGGATCGAGGCGCTGGGGTTGAGGGTGGCCCTGGACAAGACGGAGGCCCTCTTGTTCCATGGGCCCCGCATGGGCCCTCCCATCGGCGTTTCGATCACCGTCAATTCGGTTGACATCAGCATCCGGGCCCATATGAGGTATTTGGGCCTGGTGCTCGACGGGCATTGGTGGTTTCGGGAGCATTTCCGCAGGCTCGCTCCGCGGCTCGTCGGCGCGGCGTCCGCCCTTTCATGGCTAATGCCGAATGTGGGCGGACCGAGCGCTACGTGCCGACAGCTGTACACGGGGGTCGTCCGGTCGATGGCCCTGTACGGCGCACCGGTGTGGGCGGGGTCCCTGACCGTCCGACTCAGGGCTCTTCTGTGGCGACCACAGAGGGCCATGGCGGTCAGGGCTGTACGCGGGTACCGCACGGTGGCGACGGAGGCAGCGTGCCTGTTGGCCGGGAGTCCCCCGTGGGACCTGGAGGCGGAAATGCTCGCCGATTTGTATCGGCGGGTGTCGGGGGTGCGCGCGGAGGGCGGTGTGGCCTCTTTGAGGGAACTCACCGCCTGGCGCGTTGACGCCCGCCTAGATGTCATTGCCCGTTGGGCAGTCCGGCTGGAGAGGCCTCGGTTCGGTGTGCGGACCGTAGAGGCCTTCCGGCCGGTGCTGATGCAGTGGTTGGAACGGCGGCACGGGGTGCTCTCCTTCCGACTGGTGCAGGTTTTGACGGGGCATGGATGCTTCGCCAAATACCTGCACCAGGTCGTCAGGAGGGAGAGTACACCGTCCTGCCACCACTGCGATTGCGACGAAGACACGGCGCAGCATACGCTCGAGGTTTGTGCCGCTTGGGCAGAGCAGCGTCGTGAACTCGTCGCAATCATCGGTGCCGACCTGACGCTGCCGACCATCGCCAGGGCGATGCTCGACAGCGTCAGGAACTGGGACGCGGTCGCAACCTTCTGCGAGGCAGTAGTCTCGCGGAAGGAGGCGGCGGAGCGCGTGCGCGAGGAGCGTCTCCTCGACGGCGCGAGCCGCCGCCGGCGACTGGGGCGGCGCAGGCGCGATTACCTGCGCCTGATGCCGCCCTAGCCAAGGCCGCGGGTGACTGGATCGGGGAATTAGTCCGTCACCCGCCGAGAGGCCGACCGCGTGAGGAAAGACCGACATCCTACCCGAGGGGGGGATGTCGGTCGAGGAGAGGGTACTCCTCAGGGGTATTCCGTCGGGCCGACCACTGACGTCAAGTCACTCTGCTCCGGTGGTCGGCCCAACGACGAAGGCGACGTCACGGGTGGGTTACGGGTGTGCGCGCTTACGCCCCTCTGTCACCCCGGACGGAGTGGTGCGAGGAGTGCGCCGACCGTAGCCCACCCCTCAAAAAAAAAAAAAAAAGGTTCCTGTAATAACATGTTACTTTAATTTATAAATAAGAGCGTAAATAAAACTACTTTTACGGATTCTATCACGTTTGTATTTAATTTTTAATTTTCCGACGTTTCGAACATTTGGTCACGGGATGATTCGTAAGAGCGTAAATTTAAAAATATATATTATTACTAAATTCAAATAAATATATTAAGATTTTTTAAATCTTATAATTATTATTAAAACTTTAACAAAAGTTTCATCTATTTAAAGATATTATATATTCATCGTAACTTCCAAATGCTTAATTTTATAAAAGTTCCAAAGTAGAGTTATTCAAACGTGAAGTAAAAGTTTTCTTATTCAGCGTTTATTAGATAAGAATCGATACTTCTAGAATATATTAAAGATAAGATTGGAATCAATAATGATATAAAGTTTTATATAAAACTACAAATATACTTATGCTTTGTTTTGGAGGCTAAACATGGAAACTGTACGCATATTAGTTACAAATTATGTATCTATTAAAAACCATATCAACAATGCTTTTTGCATAAGCAAATGCATATTTGCATACATATTGTTAATACGGCTTTGTAATAGATACACGAAAGTGCTTCTTATTATTTTTAAACATATTTTATGAATTGTTAAAGTAAGCATAATCGGTGTCGACCGCCACATACAACAGTTTTTACTTGAAAGGCGATGAGCTGAAATAAGGTATAACGTGTAAGGAGTGTACATAATTAGCTTTTTCGTGCAAAAAAGAATAGTACATACATACATACCATCACGCCATGTCCCTTGCAGGGTAGGCAGAGAGAACAGAATGCCAGAGAACTCTATCCTTGCATATTTCACTCGCTTCCTCAACATTCATAATTCTCTTCATACACGCTCGCCGGTTTCGGAGAAAATGAGTAGTCTTGTGTGTTTATACCGTATACGGCTAACGTATGTAGCATATCCTGTGCGACAGATTACTTATATATGTATTGGTAGATCTATAGAGATGGGCAGATGTATTTTCTTTTTGCGGCGGACTATGGTCTAGGTATCACACCCCGCTAATTCCGTCCGGGGCAACAGAAGAAAAGGAGCGCGAACCCATAGATCCGCCCTGCAATGTACTTCTCGACGCCGTGCGATTGGGCCACCGGAACCCGGTCGGTCGGCGGTCTACCCTCGCCTTGTGGACGCCCGGATAACTCGACAAAAGTCTCGCCATCGAGGCGTCGCCCTCAATCGGTAGCCTCACTCCGGGCGAACGGACAGATCCCAGATCCGGGGATTAGGGGACGGATGAGGTGAGGATACGTCGATGTCGATAGATGAGAGGGGATAGATGTCGATAGATAGGACGATTGCGACGAACAGCGCTGTGTGGTGACATAAGAGGATGAATGGTATGAATGGGAAGGAATCTCCAACCCTCATTCTCATGGTTGGCGAAGGAAGGTTTGTGTGAGAACATCCCCACAGAACTAATAAGAGATGACTTCGAAGAAATCGAGAATTACCGCTCAAGTCTGATACTATTTCGACTACACAAACATTAAAACTCAACTAGTTACTCTACTACTGTTATCTCTGTTTAACTAGGATTTATACACTAACTAGCAGACCCGGCCACGCGTTGCTGTGGCTAAAGTAGCCTCAGTAATACCTGGTGGTTATGCTAATAAATTTTAGCTTATATGAAACGTTTGTACGTTTAACATAGCGCCATCTATTATATGCTTAGTCGATCCAGTCAACAGATACCGCCATCTGTTAGAATCGTTTGAAGATAATAGATAATTATGACTCTCAAATAATAGACAAATATTTTTCAATAAAATAATGTGGCGACTATAAATTGAGATGGACGCTATCCTATCTTTTAAGTTGGATCAAACCACACATGCTGTGTAATTTTGAGTAAAATCGGTTAAGTACTTTATGAGTCCATCGCGGACAAACAACGTGACGCGTAATTTATATATATTAAGATTATACAAAATAGTTAAATAATACCAATATACAACTAAGAAGTTATTATAATTCATAATACAAATATATTCGGTTTGATAAATCTTTTCAGTAGCTACATACATATCGAGTTGGTATTTTAACTTTCACAACTTCAACATAAAGCCACTCACAACTTTAACAGACAAAAGGAAATATACATATTTCGTATAACTTTACAGAAGGAAGAAAGTGATAATATTTACTTAAACAAGCAGTTACGAAATGGATGTTATTTCCTGAAGGAATATATATACAAAGCGCTTTATCTTCTGACATCACAATTCTAATGTAAGTATGACAAATATTTTACTGGCAGTTAGTAAAGTACCTTTCATATCATAATATATGGAATAAATTTAACTTGGTTTCATGAAAGTAACATATCAAATATAAAAGAAGAAATCTTTTATATATTACTAGTTGTTTGCTGTGGTCCTCTAAATACATTAAAATTTACTTTTGAGTATTCTATCGGTATCCTCATCTCTTTATCTCTTTAGTTATGGTCTCTTCTTTATTTTTTTTTTCATTTACTTTATTCTATTCTATGAAATGATGTTTATCAGTCAGTCATGAATTATAACGAATTGCACAACGAAGCGCGCGCAAAATGTTTTCGAGATTTATTTAAATTTAGAATAATTATATGCCTACGTGTTTTTTTTTTGGCTGTATTTAAATACAAGTTATAGTGTACAAGTTGATTAAATGAAGAACATTAGGTAGTTCTTCATCAGTAAATATAGCAATTTGATCTACTTGTGTGGGTGTGTGTTTTACAGTGACCAATGACAGCAAGAGGCAAATAAATAACACACGCACACACACCTTCTCATTTTCTTTTTAAAAATTATATTCTAAATTAATAATAATTTCTTTGTAGTGCGAATGATTTTAATAAGGTTCACTTTGACTGACACAAATTACCGATAAACTCAGAGTATCATATTTTGTGGTTTATAATAAAAATGTTGCGTAATAATCGTACCCACGCTAGGCATGGTAAGTACATAGATATTTTTTCAGTTACCGTCTTGAAAAATGCTATGCATTATACCTGATGATGTTTTTTTACAATTGTGAAATAGTTCTCACCATATTTCATCAGTTTTTATGTTAAATAATGTCATTTTGAAAATTATTTTTCTAATGACAAAAACGTTTCATCATTTTATTAAAGTTTTCATTAAATAAGTCATTGATTATTTACTATAAGCTCTCAAGTTTATGAAAGTGAATAAACATGGCGTTGTTAGATCATAAAGGATGCCTAATGAGCTATATGAGGGATTGGGCAAGTGATTTACAGTATAATTGAATCAATGAAATATAATTACTAGTTACGTAATATATTTACTTTTTTTTTGGGTAGGCTATGATCTGGACACACAGGCTCATACCATTCGGCGCGACGGAAGGGCGGCGTGTGGCCCCATAACCCACCGTGTTCTCTTGCCATCTTCATCGGGCCAGCCACTGGCTTCCATGATATCCGTGGCCTGCCTGGACATTATACTTACTGAAAAACGATGGAAAGTATTTTGTAAATATATTTATTTAAATGGCGGCTTCGCATACTACCAACCCCTACTTTGCTCGTGGATACTGTAAAAGACGCCTAAGAGCAAACGACCTGAGCTAACTCCACCTGATGCCCTTTAGTTTAGACAACGATTACTGTCCCAAGGAGGATTGACAACAGGCAGGCGGACGGTCATGAAACTATCGCCTATAACTTTTGTAATATTTACGAGTACATATTGCATCGAGCCCAAGTAATTGGGATAAGAGCATAAGAATGATCAATATTCGGGTAATATTTACCTTCGCAAATGTTAAATAAATATTCCGTGTGGTGACGGAGTAAGAATACAATTCACTACCCCTTATCTTACCCGTACGAGACGACTAAGGGATATAAAATGCATATAAAATCTATGCAGAAGGAAAACCTGAAACAAAACCCTATGTCAACACGTCTGACCAGCGTGGTGTAGTAGATCAATTTCCCTCCCATTATGGAGGAGGCTTGAGCCTAACAGTGGGACATATTTGAGATGAGCTGATGATGAAGGTTAAATATATGATTAAAACTGACGGATTTTTAATGCCAATGACTTGGTAAAACACTTTTGTTATTTACATAACGTAATAAAATCGAATGACAACACCTAAAATTTTATAGCCTAATGATAGTCTTTATAAGGTTTCGAGTTTAACGCTGGTATATGAAAAAAGGTTTTATGAACATGTTTTCATTAAAGGTACTCTGTCAAAACCGTTTAGAATAATATCAGTGTAGAAAATTCTAGAAAATTGCTTCATATATAATGCAATGAATAGGTCTTGAACGCAAAAGAAGATTTTTCTATACTATAAAAAGGATATCTAATCTGTCCATGTTGTGACCAGAATAATAAAATGTAAGAATATTTTTGTCGTCGATATCGTATGAGTTAATTAAACGAATATTTTCTTGAATCTGCTTATTTTAATAATGCCAATTAGAAAACTTCAATTATGGTGCCTAACCTGCAGCCTACACAAGTTTTTACTTATATGGATTAGTGAATAGTATTCAAAAGGCTTGGCACTGCACGAGCCTCTGAAGGAGTGTAAGCAAAAGATGGCAATAAAGGACAGATTATGGTTATCATGCTTTTTTTTTTGACGGCGGGCTACGGAACGGTCACGCCCCGCTAATCCGTCCGGGACGACGGGAGAAGCGGCGCACGACCCCGTAGACCCACCCTAGAATATACCTCTCGACGCCTCGCGGGTGGGCCACTGGTACGCGTTCTTTTCTTCAGTGGCCCATCCGGCGGTCTACCCTCACGGGTATCCTCTCGGGTCGACGCCCTGTCATCTCGACTAATATGTCTCGATGTCAGGGCGTCGTATGGTTACCATGCTGCCGTATAATCAATTTCGACGACTGAGAGAAATTAGCTTAATAAATCAGGCTGTCAACTATGATATGATATAACTGACATATGTCGAACTCGTATCTGATACTTGGTTAAAAACATTCGCTGTACGGCGCATGCATGTACAAGCCTGTAACGGCACTTTAGTCTATGGAATATCTAACAAACACTAGTTGTTTAGACTTAGAAAAAGTTACACCTAAAGTTAAGACTCAGAAAAAGTCACGTTTAAATTTCAACATCAAGATTATGGTAATAAATATTGATGTATATGAAATTCTAGTATACTCAGACTTCAGCCTCAGGTAATAGGGTAGAAACTAGGCCAATGAGTAAGCTGTAAGGCAGCTATTGTTACAAGCCATTGTGCATTCTTTGATACTAATGGTAGTTTAGAAAAGTATACTAGTACAATGTTGGAGAGGAAAATTAATATTTCTCGTGCTTTAACAACCATTTTATATTCTTACGCTTGCTCCCAAATACGTAAACAGTGTGGTTAAATATTGACCGCAACTTTTAGTCATATTTAATAGAGTTTTTGCTTAAAGTTTGACTTCTAATGTTTACGCGAGTATTACACATTTGAAATAAAACTACTTTTACGTATTCTATCGCGTTTGTATTTGATTTATAATTTCCCGACGTTTCGAACACTTTACAGTGATCATGGTCACGGGAGGACTGAGGTGTCTTACGTCCAATATGTCATTGTTATTACAGAAATTTATTTATATCTACCCTATAAGATATTAAATTTTGACCCACATTTTTTTTATACAAAATTAATACAATTCATTGCCAGTACAAATCATAAACAACATAAAATTTTATATATAGAATCATTCTCTTTTTGTACTGGCAATGAATTGTATTAATTTTGTATAAAAAATGTGGGTCAAAATTTAATATCTTATAGGGTAGATATAAATAAATTTCTGTAATAACAATGACATATTGGACGTAAGACACCTCAGTCCTCCCGTGACCATGATCACTGTAAAGTGTTCGAAACGTCGGGAAATTATAAATCAAATACAAACGCGATAGAATCCGTAAAAGTAGTTTTATTTCAAATGCTTAAAGTTTCTTCAATATCGCTTAAGAAGTTTTCAATAAGTCCACTGTCAGCTACCGCGAGAATAATATGCTAATTATTTTGCCTCAACGAAATAACCAGAGTGTTTCACATCTAATTAAAACGGTCACAATGGTACCTATTCGCGTGCAGTTATAGATGAGGATTGAAGTGATTGACTACTTTACTGATTGAGCAGGGAATATAAATGAAATTCTCGCAATAGTAAACACTTAAATAAGAGATAGCAGTGCAATATACTTTAGATTAAGTTGATGGGCCCAAATTTCCTTTCCAAATCCGAAGAGAGGAATGAGATTTCAACAGTTCGGTTTATAAAATTCATCTGCTAGGACGTTATCATGTTTAATAAGTTTCGTTATAAATATATCATCATCATGTCGCTATACCATATAGCAATCACCAATCCTTAATTTGCTCGTGGATGCCATAAAAACGACTCAAAGCTTTATATTGTCCTATACCAATTCCAACTGATGCCGTATAGTAATAATTACATTCCCAAGAAGGGTTGGCCTGAGGATATCAATATTTTTGTAATATGTACGATTGAAGAGAAGTACATATTGCGTCGACCTCTAATAATTAGGATAAGAGCAGGATAATGTTGAGTTCAGTTGAGAACCTAAGTAGATAACATTAGTACAAGGAAAGAAAATAATAAACTCGAAATAAAACCCAACACAACCTATTTTGCCAACATAATGTAATAAGCTATTTCTTCTTCACAGGGTACTAAAGCCAGTACTAAAAGCCGCATGTTATCGTTAAATGATGTGATGGACAGTCTCCCGTGACCATGAACGTTGCTCGAAACCGCGGGAAATTAAAAATCAAATACAATCGCGATAGAATCTGTAAAAATGGTTTTATTTCAAATGTGTAATACATTTGAAATAAAACCATTTTTACGGATTCAAACTTGCGTAAACATCAGAATTCTTTATGACCTAACAGTATGTCCGATAATAATTAATGATAATAGGTTTGTAGATGAATGGGTGGATATATTCATCTCATCATCATCATCATCTCAGGTCATATATGTCCTACTGTTGGGCTCGTGCCTCCTCCATAATGGCAGGAAAAATCGACGTACTACCACGCTCGTCAGGCGTGTTGGTATAGGGTTTGTTTCGAGTTTTCCATCTCTCGCATAGATGTTATATGCGGTTTATATCCCTTACTTGTCTTTTACGATCACCCACGGGTAAAACAGGGGGTGGTGAATTGTATTCTTAGTCCGTCACTACACGGAACGGTGGATATTTTAGCTATGATATTTTCCTAACTTAGAAATGATACCTTATTTTTATAGCTTACGAAAAAAGTATATAACGACATTCAGTCATTAAAAACAAATATGCTTAGTCACGTAGATAATTTAATTAACGAAAATATTATGAATGATAGCTCTATGAAAACTAGTTAGCAGTTGTAATTTATTTCTAAAATTGCATAATTTTTCTATCTCTTACTAGCATCATGTCTTACTAGCTTCTGTCCGCGGCTTCGCCCGCATAAAAGGTTATATTCCTAAAGTTTTTCATCCCCTATTTTTATTTCACCCCTTAAGGGTATTTTTTTTTACAAAATGTTAATGTCATATTTATTTATAGGTATCTAATCAATAGCCTAAATATAAGTTTCAAGCTTCTGGCTTTAAAAATTATAATACTTCCTTACAATTTTCATCCGCCTTTGCAACCTTTTTTTTGCATTAAAAAGTAGCCTATGTCCTTTGTCAAGCTCTAGACCATCTGTGTACCAAATTTCATTTAGATGGGTTCAGTAGTTTTGGCGTGAAAGAGCGATAGACAGATAGAGTTACATACATACATACATACATATCATCACGCCATATCCCTTGCAGGGTAGGCAGAGAGAACAGAGTGCCAGAGAACTCTATCTCTGCATACTTCACTCGCTTCCTCAACATTCATAATTCTCTTCATACACGCTCGCCGGTTTCGGAGACTCTTGACTCCACCTTTAGTATATGACCGATCTGGTCTAGGTAGGTTAGTCTCGGTCTCCCTCGGTACCTACATCCTTCCACTTTCGCATTGTATATCTTCTTAACCAGACGTTCGTTCGGCATTCTTTCCACATGTCCGAACCATCGGAGCATTCCCTTTCGCATCTTTACACCAATACTTTCTTTCATACCTACTCGCTCTCTTACGTCGTCGTTACGAATGCGGTCGGTCAGCCTAACACATAGAGTTACTTTCGCATTTATAATATTAGTAAGGATTATTCTTCTTTTAGATATATACTATTATTTAGATTTTTCTCTCTTTTAACTCTATGGTATAAAAAGAGGATATGGCATAAATAATTTCAATTTCTTCTGTTCTCACAGCGATGTTATTTGCTTTCATCATTTTATTGACCAAACAGCATCAGATGGAGCTAGCCCAGGTGGATGTAAAGCTTCAAGACATCTTTTACGACATTCCCGAGTAATGTAAGGTTTGATAGTAGTCACAGCCGCTACCATACATTATTTCAAACATGCCTTGCATACGTTAAAATAAGTGACAATTAATAATTTACAATTTAATAAAATAAAAAGAAACCAGAGGTGCGCAACATTTTTCACTGGTGTTTATTATTTTAATTTTACATATTTACTAATTTATTTAATTTGGTAATTTTAAGAATTTTAGTGTAAAGTCCCCTGGAGCTCATTAAAAAAAAAACATTTGTTAATAATGATAAAGTACGGACGCCGGGAACATCAGATAAATGAGCGTCTCCTAAATCAAAGTCCATGCGACTGTGATGCTTCATTATTTTGACGTTCATTATTATTATTAATATACGTAAACAACGTATGTTTTTTTTTTAGATACGTCGGCTGTTCTGTAATTAGACACTGTTTTAACAGCTTGTTAAAGTTTCACAGCATTCTTAACATTTCGGGATGACAGTAATGCGATATAAGCCTCTTGAATGTTGTATTGGCACTGTGTGTCGGTCTCAGTAGTAGTGTAGTTCGGATCCGGTGGTAATCTATACTAATATTATAAAGAGGAAAGGTTTGTATGTATGTTTGTAATGAATTGGCTCAAAAAGTACTGGACCGATTTAAATAATTCTTTCACCATTTGAATGCAACATTATCACTGATTATTATAGGCTTTTTTAATTGTAAGAAAAATATAAGGATCCCTACTAAAATTACAATAATGTTACCCAAGGTGTAAAAAAACGCCCATAAAATATCTTTCATCGCATGTGCTGCGAAAACTATTTATAATATAACCAAAAATGTTCCACAATATTAAAGAACATATCAATATCTACAAAAAATGTCGCGATAGCATGTGTCTAACTATTGTAGTAATACATTATTATTTAGGTATGTCCTGCATTTACTGTACGTTTATGCCAAAATGTTTAATAAATAAATGTTCACCCGTGCGAAGCCGGGTCGGGCCGCTAGTTTATTAGATTAAATTAAAATGTTAATACTGATAATATGTAAGTGGCCTCGCAGCGTTTATATGTAATAAACGAATTTGAATTTGAATTTGTGTATATAATATAAATAACTCATCTTATTTTTTAACATTGCAGATACAAACTTCTCCCTTAGTACGCTGCTTGTGTTAAAGGACTCGGTGACTACTGAAACTTCTGTAGGATATTATATAGTCGCCCAGTCCTTTGAAATATCATACGTGCTGACATCTTTATAAACTTGACATATAAAAGCCAGCCGGTTGTGTCTGCATATTATGCAGTTCTAAAATTGCTGAGAGTCAAGCTTGATTTTTAAAATGTCAAGTTTGAACACAAGAAATGCACTGTTAAATATTTAATATCTGGAGGACCGAGCCTTGCTCGGTATTTTCTTATTAGTGTGTTTTGAAAGATATATTTAAATATAATAAAAATAATGAAAAAATAAATTAAAAAGGGCAAAATGTACAAAAAATAGAAATGAAAATAATGTATCGAGGAAAAAGGAGCCAAAATCACGTTTGTTATATGGGCTTAAATGCCCTAAAATATTTATTTTATTTTTTAGTAATTGTCGTTATAGCAGCAACAGAAATATATCACCTGTGAAAATTTTTGTCTGACTACTGTCTAACTATCATGGTTCATGAGATACAGCCTGGTGATAGACAGATGAACGGACGAACGGACAGCGAAGTCTTAGTTATAGGGTGCCGTTTTAAGCTTTGGGTACGGAACCCCGGAAAGGTTGAACTCACATAAAAGCAACAATGGAATGGATGGATTGGTACAATGAAAATACTCTTTAAAATTGGAATGTCTCGAAAGTCACAATACTGTATTAACACGGCATTTGAAAGTTTCTAAGCTATAAAGAGATCATACATTTAAAGACATGGCGTCATAGGAACGTAGAGATTGAAATTTTAAATTGTTGGACAGTAATTTTCTAAGCCTAATACTGTAATTGAGAGCCATGATAGCACATTGCATCGTATAACTGAAATCCATCGCTCATAAGTATTACCCGTTTTAATTTTACTCTGGCGAGGGTATTTTTACCGCATAATGGTTAGGAAAGAGAGATAGTCATTTGCTATATTTTTGTTCGCTGTTTAGCTAACGTCTAATCAACATATTTGTAAAAATCGAGACGGAAAGGCTGATTTATATTAGGAACAATCAGTAAGATACGATAGGCCGGTCTCCCAACTCACATCTTAAAATTGAAAACTGGAGTGCCAAAATTATACAATGCCACCAGTTTGCAAGGAAAAACATTACATTGCATTGTAATCGGGTCAACTATACTGACCGATTGTTCTCGAGCAAAGTCTGTATTTATTCCTAGGATTCTCCAAATACCATCAAATTAATCCTCCGAATTTCAGAGAGTGCAGTTTGCCATTAAAGTCTGCTTCGGAATAACCACAAACAAAGCTCGACGTCAAATTCTTAAGGTAGCGGGAGTAGACTTGAGAGAAAGCTGCTTCTCTCATGGGCAGTTGTATGTGACATGCTTCAGAGTAAGCTCACAGAGTAGCGTGGTTATTCTAGCATCCGAAAGAAAATCAAAAGATATTGTTTACAAAGAAATACTGTAATAGGTGCAGTAACGCGGGTTGATGATAGGTTGATTGATTTCAAAGAAGCGGTACCAGTGGTCGGCCTAATTTCGATGGAGAACACGGTGGGTTATGGGGCCGCACACTACCCTTCCGTCGCCTCGGTCGGAATGAGCGCGGTGTGTTTAAAACATGGCCTGCTAAGAAAAAGCCTGGTGTTCATAATATATAACAAAATTTCATTTGATTTTTATGTTTATCGAACCTACCCTACACTATAACAAAGATTGTTGTTATCATCATCATCACAGTCCATATACGTCCCACTGTTGGGCTCGGGCCTCCTCCATAATAGGAGGGAAGTTAACTTACTATACCGCGCTGGTCAGACGTGTTGTTATAGGGTTTTGTTTCGAGTTTTCCTTCTCTTGTATAGATGTTATATGCATTTTATATCCCTTTAGTTGTCTCTTACGACCACCCAAGATAGGGGAGACAGACACCCAAGATAGACGGTAAGATAGGGGGTGGTGAATTGTATTCTTACTCCGTCACCACATGGATAAAATTGTTATACCTACTATATAAGTATGTATACAAACATTTATACATAATTATTTATAAATAACAATAAAATTAATAAGGTAAAAAACAAACGAAAATCCTATTTCAACCATTTTCGACTTCTACGCAGACAAAATGCGGGCAAATGATAATAATTAATAAAATAATAAAAAATAGCCCAAAAAGTAAATAAGAGAAAGTAAGGATCCGAACCGAGCTCCGGTTTGTTTGGATTAGACTACACGATTGAACCAACTGAGTTCAATGTCAATTCTTAATGACAGCGTAAAAATTTGAAAACTTTCATATTCTAATAGTTCTAATACAACGAAAAATTATATTTTTGTTGGCGAAAAATAGTGACAAAACAATGTTTTCTATAAATGAAATCTAGCTAGATCGATTAAGGGCCCCCTGAACCCCTTATATGCCAAATTTCAAGAAAATCGTTGGAGCCGTTTCCGAGATTCAGATTACATATATATGTTATATATAAATATATACAAGAATTGCTCGTTTAAATATATAGTGAGATATTTACCTAGTTGTGTCCGTTACTTCGCTTGTGTTTTGGTTTTATTATTTTAAAAGTTACCTTTTTTTCTTGGGGTTGGCTACGGTCGGCGCACTCCTCGCACCACTCCGCCCGAGGCGACAGAGGGGCGTAAGCACGCACACCCGTAACCCACCCGTGAACCTCGTCTCCGTCATTGGACCGGCCACTGGAGCAGCGTGAACTTGTCGTCAGTGGCCGGCCCGACGGAATACCCCCGAGGAGTACTCTCTCCTTAAGCGACGTCCCCCCCAAATTTTTTTAGGAGTTACCTACCGTTATTTTTTAAACTAGATGATATCTTATTGTAAATGGTCTATATCTATCTTGTTTTAAATAATATATCGTTAAATACTGCATTCAGTTTATGCTGTTTATGTTTGATGCGTGAACAAACATACAGACAGACAGACATAAAAAATGCTACCAAATCTTATTTTCGCTTTTGTTACTCTAATAAAATCCCTATTAGTTTTTCTTCAATATCTATAATGTACTGACCTCGGCCTGTTACGTACTTAATCATAAACTGTCATCTTTAGAGCTTTTTATAATTTTTTGTATTTGATTATATTTTCATCAGTTATAAGAATATAGAATTTATACCATTATTTTTTCTATATTAAACTCACCTAATGAGTATTCTATTTTGTCCGTGTGATGACGGAATAAGAATACAATTCACCACCCCCTATTTTACCCGTGGGTGATCGTAAGAGACGAATAAGAGATATAAAACGCATATAACATCTATGCAAGAGAAGGAAATCTCGAAACTAAACCCCTATACCAACACGTCTGACCAGCGTGATATAGTAGGTCAATTTCCCTCCTATTATAGAGGAGGCTCGAGCTCGTCAGTGGGACATATATGAGTTGAGATGATGATGATGAATGAGTATTCGTCATTTTGAAATTATAGATTAACAACACTATTTATTCCATTACAATCATTGAGATAAATTAATTAATAAATTAATAAAAGCACTGTATTCCTTCATTCCTATTATTTCACGATCTGTTGGGATGGCAATTCAACATGAAAATCAAGCAAATGGTAGTTTTTGGATCGTTGAGAAGATCAAATCTATCTATCAATATGTAATACGTTCAGCTCATTAGCTACTACTCATCCTGAGCTTCAAAAGGACTCCAAAAGAACCGTATTTGAATATATTCTTCTTCTAAGCCTTTCTGACAATACACACATGAATTAATTAAAAGAGAAATAAATAAAAAGTAAATAAAATATTGTAGGAAATATAATCTTTTAAATACTGTAGTAATAAATGGTCATATATTTAAAGTTATCTTGTTCACGTTATCTTTACAATCGCTTATAGATAACTAGCGACCCACCTTCGCTTCGCTTTGGTTACGGGTTCGGTACAGTTGTGTTTACTTTCGCAACATAAAATTCTTTTCGGAGAAGGAATTTCTTAAAATCCGTTCTTAGCTGACCCCTACGTAGGTGGAAATCTCTTATATATATATATATATATATATATAGTAGTATAATTGAATATAGACGAATACTGAAAATGGATAATCGAAACAGATGCTAAATAATTCAAAATATCGTGAGTAGAAACACCTTTAGGAAACACTTCTAAGCCAGTAAGCCTTGCATAATGCCAGTCAATTTACTCTAAGTTACTTGAACTAATAGCAATTTAGATTAACTCTAGCAACATAGATTGATATTGATTTATTACATATTGAAAATTAATTGGATGAATATTGGAGTATGCCAAATTAGCATGCTATCCTTAACATAATATTCAATGCTAATTTATATATTTCAATCAACTCTTATTCTACATAAGTTTTTTATATGTGACTGAGGTTATTGCTCAAGATGGGTTTGAAAATTATACCTGTAAAATTAGTGAGGTTTTAAGTATTTCTTAATCGTAAAACCTGCAGCTGTTAGTAGTATATGCTTATAGATGCATAAGCGACCGGTAGACTAAGTGAGGCGTGATTACTTTTTAATCTGGTGATCATTGAACGAACGTTTAAGATATTTTCTTTATGGTGATGTACTGACAATTTAATGTATCATTTTTTCTTTTGCTATGGATGTTATAAATCTTTATTTATGCATTTCACCACTAGGTACAGTCTGCTTGACATGGGGCTCATTTGGATAAGGAAGCTTACAAATACAAGCACCTTAGTTTTTATACAGTCTTATTCCGAGTATCATTTATCTTACAGTGATATTATTTATTTATTTTGGCAAATAGGCCTGCCCTTTGGAGGAAGCTTAGAATCTGAACATATGAATGTTTATTCATACTGTCTAGTGAGAGATTGTGATTGCAAGTTTGCTACTATCCATTAATCTTCGAAGCCGTAGTGTCAAATGGTATGTAGTTTAGCTTGTATACTTTATCATTAAAGACGATATTGCAATTTTACCATCTACCATCAGGTACAATATAATTAAATACGAGCATATTTGGAAAAATAATAGAATTTTAGGCAATAGAAATGTTCTGGAGCATATTTTTTTAATAAACGTCAAGTCAATTTTGACTGGGTATTGCTTCGCGTAGAAAACTAAAAAATAGAAAATTTTGCAACTGGCATTTGATATTTCAACAGCTATATTCTCTTAATCTGAGGCAATAAATAAAATATTCAAGCAATGTTTACGTTGTTGATTTAACTTCACGTATATATCTAAATATAATTTCTAAACAGTCGCTGTAATCACAAAATTTCTCATGATTACTACGAAAATCAATTAAGCTATCAAAAGAGCACCATACCTGTACACCAAACTTTCCTCCTCACCAATGATCGTTCATTCGAAAATATTTGAATCAAAAGGAGACAAGTCAGCACAAGTTTAATGAAATCATTTTAATATTAAAGTCGTTAAGTGTATTTTATTATCCTTAATGAAATGGTGTAAAATTTGCTATAATTCTAAATTCATGTTTGTTTACTTTGGCCAATAGAAATAAAACTATAACTCAATCCATCAGAATATATCATTTAAACTTGATATTTATTGGGAATCCGTTGGGCCGGATTCCCAATAGGTGCGGGTTCGAACCCCGCTTGTGACATCATTTTTCGTATCGTATCGGGTATTTATAAATAATTAAGCATATTAAATGCTAAAAATTTCAGTAATTTGAATAACAAGGTTGTGTCATCGTTTAATACAATTCTAACTGTAAAGTTTGAAGTATTAAGTCTATACAATGTGTAAACATTGTCCGATAGATGGCATACGTCACCTTGAAGACGTAAGATATAATATGATTCGAAATTTGCATGTCCTAAAATAGTTCACAATGGTGTAAGTGGCAGCACGGTTGGGCCGGATTCCCAATAGGTGCGGGTTCGAACCCCGCTTGTGACATCATTTTTCGTTTCGTATCGGGGATTTATAAATAATTAAGCATATTAAATGCTAAAAATTTCAGTAATTTGAATAACAAGGTTGTGTCATCGTTTAATACAATTCTAACTGTAAAGTTTGAAGTATTAAGTCTATACAATGTGTAAACATTGTCCGATAGATGGCATACGTCACCTTGAAGACGTAAGATATTATGTCTGTGTTTAAGGTTTAAGGAGAATTTAACGAATTCCCTGAAATGTCTTATAATTACGTTGAAGTACGTGGCCCCGTTGATTCTCGATATATCATCATACGTAATAAAGATATTCACGGCCATGTTGATATTAATACAATATCTTTATGAATTCCATTTTCTTTGCTCAGAAAACAATGTCATAAATATATCGTAATTAATTAACTCATTCAATGTTTTATTGTTTGTTCTTTTGCACGCCTCATAAGCGAAGCGTTGAGGTCTTGCTCTACTCTCGACTTATGAAAATCAAGCACTTTTCAAACCTAAAAATGATTGTATTTTTCTCACATTGCACTTATAGAATAATAATATTATACATATGTCAAGAAAAAATATTCGTCTAAACGTATTTGATATTTTTAAAAAGCAATTATTTTGTTTAAAGTAAGAAAAAAGTTGATTAAAAAAAATTTTCGAGTCCGTCCGAATGTTACCGTAAAAGTATCTGGCATTATGTCGACCGTAAAAATGAATGTATCGAAGTTTTTCTTTTATTAAAAGCTTCATAATCGCAACGCGCTGTTTCCTTTCGAAAATGGCTTGGTAATTCTTTGTCGTTTAATTGCAATTAATAAAAAACTAAACTGCTTAGTCATTAGTGTATGTATACTTTATGAAAATTGGGTTCGTTATATTTTTTGTTCGTCCATTCGGACAAGCAAAGGAAATAAATCCCATTCAGCCTATACAGCTATGTTTAGCTCTACGTCGAGAATGGCACAAGACATCTAAAGTATTTTTTTTTCTTTCATTACGAGTATGTACAAGCTTTTATTTAGTTTCACCTGTCCCGTTGTCTATAATCAAATCTTACAAGTTAAATTTGATCCCCTTTCCGGTTTCCGATTGAGCTGAAATTTTGCATGCATGAATAAATTATATGAAAATGCAATATTATTGTGACATAGAGCTGACCTGATGATGGACCTGGAAGCTGGCCATAGGAACTCCGTAATTAAACGACGCAACCCCATCGAGTTTGGGCTCGCTTGATTCGTCTTGAGGAGTACTTTGATACTATATGGTAACTAGGTTTTGATGATGGACCTGGAAGCTGGCCATAGGAACTCCGTAATTAAAAGATGCAACCCCACAGAGTTTGGGCTCGTTTGATTCGTCTTGATGAGTACTTTGATACTATATGGAAACCAGAGTCTGATCATGGACCTGAAAGCTGTCCATAGGAACTCCATAATTAAGCGACGCAACTCCATCGAGTTTGGGCTCGTTTGATTCGTCATGACGAGTACTTTGAGACTATATGGTAACCAGGGTCTGACGATGGACCTGGAACCTGGCCATAAGAACTCCGTAATTATATATCCATATCGCTAACGTTGCGCCTCAGAGTACCAGGGCCAACCCTGTTATACTGAAGCCCTTATTCCTCCACAATGGACCTCTGGGGTGATGAACCCTTTTTGTCCTATATTTGTGGGAACAACACGAATAATAAAAATACTAAAAAGTTAAAAATAAAATTAAAGAAAAATATTTTTTTAAAAACAAGCTTTTATTATTTGCTAATATAATAAACTAAAAAGTTAAAAATAAATTAACTCTAATCAGACATCTAACACTTTATAAGTTCATTGTAACCTTTAACGATATTTTTATTAATCTTCAACAACAAAATAATTCCATATCGTACATAATTATATATTTTTAACACTAAAACTTTACACCATAATTATTAAATCTGCCAGTTTTTATCACAGTCCCAATTTTATAAATAAAAGTGTGTTGCATTTTTTAGCAAATAATAAACAGCTTGCTTTTAAAAAAGGATTTTTTTCTTTAATTTTATTTTCATTTCTGGCATTGTCTAATAGTAAATGATAAATAATATAAAAATTATGAGGCGTGCACTTTTGGATTTTCCAAATTATTTTAATTTTATTTTACTAGTAAATTAAGTATTACCTTAATATATTATTTTATGTTAATTAACGTTGTTATGTTTGTTTTTTTATAATTATTTTGAATTATGAATTAGCTCGTGTATTGGTTCGCGTAAAAGTTCAGTTACGCGTGTTTGAATGTATTTGTCACATTTTTTGTAGTTTCTTTTTGAGTGGTATTGTATTATCAAAAAAATAAAATTGGATACTTTTAATGAGCTTTTATAAAAATATATATATATATATATAATATTAATAGAAAATATTTTCTTATATGCATAGTAATTACTAACAAATTAAATTGATTTTATTTTTTTGCGCGCTATCCTATCCTTTTGTTTTTGAAATAAGAGTAGTCTTATAATGTCAGGTATCTACTAGTGAAATTATATCAAAATTAATATATACATTTTATAGATTATTGAGAACAAACACACTCACAAACAAATAGACAAATTAACTGATAAAGACAAGAATAAAATGTTATAGTAGTTTTTTTTTATCTGCATATATTATGTATGTATATTATAATATTTGGTAAAAAAGCTCTTATTGTGATAATATAAATTTATGAAATTAAGATGTATTATAAAATGGAGGAGAGGAAGGAAAACCCACCACCTTCCCACGGTTAATCAATATACCGTACACCTCAAGAAAGGAAGGAATACGGGATGGGATCAAGGTGGAATAGGATATAAGGCAATTTTACTCCTGTGATGAGCACCGCCTCCAGAACTTCTACTTGCAATTTTCCGCAGAACTTCGAATAAAGATTCGACACGTGTTTCGCCTCTAAATGAGGCATCCTCAGGACGGTTCGGCTTCAAATGCCTGAAATTAAGATGTCCAGATATCAAATTTTATATATTTGTATAGACGTGAGAAATAAAATATACTAGTGGTGATCAGCCAATAAAGTAGACTATAGTACCTACTTGTTTGTGTGATCATTCTGATGACTGAAATACGATTTTATTGTACAATTAGTATTATTAACTTCTAATTTTTACTCAAGTATTACAATATAATACGAATCATTAAGATGTCCAGATATCAAATTTTATATATTTGTATAGACGTGAGAAATAAAATATACTACTGGTGATCAGCCAATAAAGTAGACTATAGTACCTACTTGTTTGTGTGATCATTCTGGTGACTGAAATACGATTTTATTGTACAATTAGTATTATTAACTTCTAATTTTTACTCAAGTATTACAATATAATACGAATCATTAAGATGTCCAGATATCAAATTTTATATATTTGTATAGACGTGAGAAATAAAATATACTACTGGTGATCAGCCAATAAAGTAGACTATAGTACCTACTTGTTTGTGTGATCATTCTGATGACTGAAATACGATTTTATTGTACAATTAGTATTATTAACTTCTAATTTTTACTCAAGTATTACAATATAATACGAATCATTAAGATGTCCAGATATCAAATTTTATATATTTGTATAGACGTGAGAAATAAAATATACTAGTGGTGATCAGCCAATAAAGTAGACTATAGTACCTACTTGTTTGTGTGATCATTCTGATGACTGAAATACGATTTTATTGTACAATTAGTATTATTAACTTCTAATTTTTACTCAAGTATTACAATATAATACGAATCATTAAGATGTCCAGATATCAAATTTTATATATTTGTATAGACGTGAGAAATAAAATATACTACTGGTGATCAGCCAATAAAGTAGACTATAGTACCTACTTGTTTGTGTGATCATTCTGATGACTGAAATACGATTTTATTGTACAATTAGTATTATTAACTTCTAATTTTTACTCAAGTATTACAATATAATACGAATCATTTTTTTTAAGCGCTAGGAAATTAAAAAATCAAAAACAAACGCCATAAAATCCATAAAAATAGTTTAGTTTCAAATGTAGAATTATTTATTTAATTTAAAAGGACAGTTGATTACGTGTAATTTATTTTCAGATCATAATAATAATATAATAAATAAATTAAAATTTTGAATTATGTAAATAATAATTATAATATTCTATGCATCGATCAACCTATAGGTGTCTGCTGTTGCACTTCCACCTCCTTACGAGGGGACGATAAGATCTTAATTACCATGCTTAGTAATCGAGTTAGCGACGGGAGTTGTTAAGCGTTTTCCAGTAGATTCACGGGATCTTCGGTAGGGAAGATGCCCGGTCCTATGAGAGGATAACATGGGGATATGGATCCAACACGCGCAGAGGCCTGTGGAGAAATTTAATCTAAATATTGGGATGGGACACCTACCGATGACATATATATATATATATATATATATATATATATATATATATATATATATATATATTTTATATATGTATATATATATATACACAGGGTGTATCAGAGAATGGAGCAGCTGGTCAAAAGGATGGTAGGTAATGGATGCTAGGAACCCATAACAAAAATTTTAAGGGAAAATGTTAATTCGTTAATAAATTACAAGCATTTAAAGTTTTCAATTTTGTCATCGCTTTTTCTTTAAAACGAATGAAATGTACCAAGTAAATGATAAATAGTCTGCTACATACTCATACTTTCTTAAATATTCATTAGTACCTAAATAAATCAATGATTACGTTTGCTACAGTATAACAAACGTCACCTTTACAAACAGCTGACGAGTCAATGACCTTAAAATTTGCCCTTCAAATTTTTGTTATGGGTTCCTACCATCATTACCTACCACCCTTCTGACCAGCTGCTCCATTCTCTGATACATCCTGTATATATATATATATATATATATATATATATATATATATATATATATATATATCATAGACTTATCATTAACGTGAATAAGTATACTTCAAAAAATTCCTTTTAAAGGCTCAAGTGTCCATTATAAGAAACTTATGACTCATGATTTTCTTTTTTTTTTAAATTTACACAAGGGTTTTATAATATTTCCTTTAAACGTCATTGATATTTATTGCAGAATTGATTCTTCAAACCGCCGATATGGGAATTTCCGTGCGATAAAGCAATGAAGCACAGTGTCATTGCATACCGGTTAGCAAGTAACTTATCGCTGTCTTTTTCAAACTCATAAAGTTATTAATTAACTATCTCTTTCCTTTAGTAACTGTTAGGATTGATTTGTTTATATATAAAATGTAGTTAAAACCGATTTCCATTAGTTTATTTATGTTCGTATAGTGAACGCTCGATTAGTTAAATTCAATTAAAGTGCCTTTTTACTATTAAAGCACATATACGTAATTCTAATAATCGTGTTACTATTTAGTGTTACATAACTAAAGTAAGTGCATATCAATATGTATATAATTATTTTTACGCTATTAATGTTTATTTCTATATGTCCAACGTACTAAATAATTTGTTTCTCTTACATAAACTATTCAATGTGATAATTATGATATTTTTTACAAAATAGAATACGATATAGTATAGTTATATTAATTTATGTTATTCTGAATTTAATGTTATTGTTTCAAATGTTACTATGTAACTTTATATATATATATATATATATATATATATATATATATATATATATTTGTTTTGCATATATTGTTGCTTCTGCGACTTCATTTTGCGGGCCCGTCATAATATCAGCGGTGTAGTATCATGTTCTCTACTCGACATTTATTTATTTGGTTTGTGTCTATATTGTGTAAGGTTTACAAAATAAAATTTCTTTCTTTCTATTATAGACATAGTAAAAAAAATACAATAAATATAATAACCACTGGTCTTTTTAAATAATATTAAATCGAAATCTCGAATTATTTCTGTTAGAAATTAATATATTACTTACAATCATCATTCTCCTGCTCTTATCTCAATTATTTGAGGTCGACGCAATATTTACTCGTACATATTACAAAGGTTGTTGGTAATGATTTTATGACCGGCAGCCTGCCTGACGTTACCCCTCCAAGGTAATGTAATTGTTGACTAAACGGCATCAGGTGGAGTTAGCTGAGCTCTATATAAAACTCTTAGTCGTCTTTTACGACATGATATAGAGCAAAGAGTGAATGCGGGAAATAGAGTGAACGGAGCGTTGGGGCAACTTCTCGACAGCCACCACCTCAGCCAGAAGGCACGTGTAGCAATACATAACGCAGTGCTTGTCCCAACATTACTGTATGGAAGCGAGAGTTGGGTATGCAGAAAAGAGTATGAAAGTAAAATTAATGCAGTCGAAATGCGATCTCTGCGGAAAATCTGTGGAGTTAGGCTGACCGACCGCATTCGTAACGACGACGTAAGAGAGCGAGTAGGTATGAAAGAGAGTATTGGTGTAAAGATGCGAAACGGAATGCTCCGATGGTTCGGACATGTGGAAAGAATGCCGAACGAACGTCTGGTTAAGAAGATATACAATGCGAAAGTGGAAGGATGTAGGTACCGAGGGAGACCGAGACTAACCTACCTAGACCAGATCGGTCATGTACTGAAGGAAGGTGGAGTCAAGAGTCTCCGAAACCGGCGAGCGTGTAGGAAGAGAATTATGAATGTTGAGGAAGCGAGTGAAGTATGCAGAGATAGAGTTCTCTGGCACTCTGTTCTCTCTGCCTACCCTGCAAGGGATATGGCGTGATGATATGTATGTATGTACGACATCCAGGACCAAAATAAGGGTTGGTAGTATTCGTAGCCACTACCACACAGAACATAGATTACATTATTACTTTTTTTTTATATAATAAAGTTTTGGTCCACAGACTTTTGTCCGTGCCTTTTTTATGTCTTGTATTTTAATTATTATATTGATGTTATATGTATAATTCAAGGTTTCTTGAAGTGGCTTTATTACATTATTATTTACAACACAAAAGTATATCTATAATATAAAATATATTATGTAAGTTCTGTATAGTTTTCGATTGATTCAGTACGAATGCATGAGTAATATTAATCATCAATCTCATATTAGTTGTTTTTAAAATACAAATTTTATATTGTATTATCTATGGTATCCATTTGTTAGACTTACATGATATTTATAATATCCAGGTGGAGCGTAGTCACGTCCCTTTAATCCAAATCTAATTAATTCATCAGTTATTTTTACAAAATAAACATTCAATTTGATAAGTCTTTAAAAGGTATCTGTTATCCAAATTGTTTTTATTTATAATTGGTATAACATATATTTTCGGTAGTAGAACGTTTTTTAATTAAGCGTTAAATTTCTTAGACTATTTCTACAGACTTTTTTATATAAGCTTACAAGTATAAGAACATTTTCAAATAAGCAATTGTTTACGCATTTGCATTTACGAATATTGTTATATTTTGATAATTTCGAACTATAATGTCATATTTATAAAATTCTTTTCGAAAGTGATATATTTACTCATGATAAATCATGAGTAGCAAACATAAGCGTTGAGCCCCGGGCGTAATATGCATATAACTACTTATAAGTAGTTTTATTATAGCTGTGTGGTAGCGACCCATACTACCAACCCTTACTTTGCTCGTGGATGTCGTAAAAGACGACTAAGAGCCTTATAACGACATGGGCTAACTCCATCTGATGCCGTTTGGTCAACAATTACATTCCCAAGGAGGGTTGACGTCTAGCAGGCGGCCGGTCATAAAACTATTGCCAATAACTTTTACAATATGTAGGTACTATGAAAGAAGAGTACATATTATATCGACCCCAAGTAATTGGGATAAGAGTAGGAGAATGATGATGTAGTTTTATAAGTAGACTAGAATTTCGTAATCTGGACAACTATTTAAGACAAATTAACTTAAATACACATATATTATTTTATTATAAGATTTCCCAATAGTGGATATGTTTATAAAACATCTCCTTAGCAGCAAAAGCAAAATTATAAATACATAAATAAATCTTTACAATAAATTCGTTTTCATAAGACAAATATAATTTAAGATTTCTTCTCGTAAATAAAAATAATATAAAATTTTACGGACTGTGATAGGTTTTCAAGATTGTCGAGAGCAAACATATAAATAAACTTTTTTAAAAATCCGATTACGAAATGAAAAATGATGTCGCAAGCGGGATTCGAACCCGCGCCTATTGGGATTCCGGCCCAATCGTGCTGCCACTACACCCATACCCGCTTGTGACATCATTTTTCATTTCGTAATCAGATTTTATAAATAATTAAGCATATTAAATGCTAAATTTCAGTAATTTAAACTTTTTTAAATTTATAATAGGAATAATAAAGTAGATGTTTGTGAAGTTCATAGCTCTTATATGTATTTTAATATTATCGTGTTAATCTGGGGCCGTCGTAAGGTCAGCTATCAGTTTTGTGGTTTTATTACGGTGACGAGACTATTATGATAATATGGTAGACATATATAAATATATACTTATAACTATATCCTCAACTGCAGTCTTTTTGTATGTGCCATACTTAGGCACGAGCTTCTTCATGCATATATGAAGAATTGGCCTACTATTCCACACTAGCCGCTTCGGTTATTGGGAGCATTTTTGATCGGGTTTCCCTCTCTTGTATCTATGTTATCTGCTTTTGAACCTCAGTTGTCTCTTAAGACGGAAGATGGCATACTTTAATTTTCGTCTTCCATTTAATCGACGAAGGTTTAACGTTTTTTTTTTCATAGAAATAAATTATCATTAATTTGGTATTAATCTAAAGCTAAAATAACGATAATTTATTTCTAAGTTACTAAATAAATTTTCAAAAAGCTTAATGTACGTAGTTGTAATATTTCGATCTTCTTTATTATAATAATTTATACTTTCAAACAGTTATGTTTATATGAAATGCCTTAAAACTTAGCATATTTATTACTACAAATTAACTGCATACTCAAATTACTGAAATAGCATTTAACACGCTTGATTATCTATAAAAACTTGATTGCTAGGGAAAAATTATTGTCACATATGGGATTCGAACCCACACCTATTGGAAATCCGTTCTAATCGTGCTACCACTTACACCAGCGTGAGCTGTTGTATGACATTAAAGACGAAAATGTAATACGAGAATGAGAGAGAGAAAATGGAATGTTATACAATAGTTCACGCTAGTGTAAGTGGTATTAACTGCGTTTATTGTAAATAGCAATTTCACATGCCGAGTGTTCCGGGTTTATATCTATTAATTGTAAAAAATAATAATGATTTATTCTTTAGTTATTTAAAAATAAATATTTGTTACAGATTAAAAATACACAATGAAATTCTTCACAGCATTTATTCTCTCAACTCTGATTGTGAGTTGCTTTACACAAAGACCGCCTTTTGCCGGCAAAAAACCTATTGGATATCCAAATATTATACCTACTAGTGTTGAAACAGATCAATTGGGCAACCGGTAAGCATATTAAAATAATATTTTCTTTTTTTGCCTTTTGTCGAAATAATATCTACTGCTCACTTATTCATATGGGATATTATAGGTTTATATTTCAGTGTTTTTTTTTTCTTGCAGAAATTTTATTTGCTTGCTATAGCTTAAATTCATTGTACAGCATATATGCGATATTTACAAAGTAAATATTGAAGTTTTTTCGTATGGCAACGCAGTAAGAACAATTCATCGTACCCAGGGGGGTAGAAATTTATACTCTTGCTCCGTCACTTCACAGAAAACTGTACTACAAGTAACAATAATAGAAGTAAGACTATTTTATATTTCTTTCAGGTTTGGCGAAAGTGATGTTCCTGCGACAACAATAAGATTACCCATTGAAGCTCTCGGTGACGCGGATCTAGTGAAAAGATTAAGCAAATTGCCATTAGATCAGCAACCTTTCTGGTTGATTAATTGGCAAGCTCTTGAACAACAGAGAAAAAATCCACAAACATACCCACAAAAGGATGGCGATTTTATAAGAGCTTAATTCATCGTTATTACCTAAACTAAAAAGTTTAGATATATTTTGATAGTTATTTATCTAAATATAATTATGATTAGTTTTTTTGAGTCGGCTTTCTATACAGATAATATAATTATTGTCTAATGAAATAATAGAGTCAATATATTAATTCAATTAATTTTTAATCCGTATAAGAACAAACGTAATTTGAACATATAATGATATCAGATTCGTTAGGAATAATATTCGCTATGACTAAATATTGTATTCCTTCTTTTAATTTGATGCGTTATTAGCTTATTATTTCCAGTGTCATATCAAATCAGGTTCCATAAGAGGCAGTTAATATAAATGAGAAGACTGTTTATATATTTATGTAGTTATTTCATTAAAATATATTGTTATATACCTATTACACTATATAAATTTATATAATAAAGGTAACTTTTTGTACCACGCTGTTGGCAGTTTTCTGTTTACAGCCGCGGGCAGGTCCGTCCGGGGTAGTACCACACTCTCGTAAAAAATCGACGTCTGAGTAATAGCGATTTGGAGTTTTTGGCGGGAATCTAAAACGTCATGTGGTGCTCTTGTATTATATTCGATATCTTAGTGTTTTAACGTGTTATATTAGATAATTTTGATGGCATTTTATGTAATGTGATGTGACGGAACTGCTAAGATGTAGTGAATATCATATAAAAGTGCTTTACAACGTTTTCGTTTTTCATCAAAATTCTCACAAGATACCATTAACAGTGTGGCCATAGCACTGTTGATGGCGACAATTTGACTTACTGACGGACATGACTAATCTGAAGACACTAAAAACTTGAAGATAATTATAACTCGACACTGGCAACAATGGCTCATTTAAGTAGCTGATTGCCAATACATGAAAATAAGAAGAAGAATAGCGATTTGCTATTGCGCTTCGTTCGGTGAGTGAGAGAGCCGGAACCCACCCTGGTTCGGGGTTATTGGTAGGCAGCGGTCTAGCTATACCTTTGGTACTGCAGAGGTCCATGGGCGGCAGTAACACTTACCATCAGGTTTGCTGCATTCTCGTTTGCCACCATAAGCAATAAAAAAAACTTATGAGCGAAAATTCAAAGAATTGTGATAGATAGGTAACTAAATATTATGTATAAATATATGTATAAATTTGTATGTTGCTTTTTCTAAATGGACTTATATGTAAACATTATGAAGAAAATCTTTATAAAAATAATATACATATATTTTTAATCTTGTATTAGGTTTTAATCTGTTATAAGTTTAAAGTGCAATCGAACGCTTTTTTAATTCTTAAAAAGTGCAATAGAATTATAATTATTAAAAAGTGTAATAGAATTTATTGATATAAATAAATCTTTTAAATTAACAATTTAAAGTAAAAAGTGGGTCTTAGATATAGCCACTAATTTTTATTATAGAGAACATTGATTTCGTCGAGTGTTTATTCATTTGGACACAATTATGGTCGTCTCTTTTATAAATTTGTATTATATATACCAAAGAAACTACATATTGTTTGATGTAATTATTTGTATATTAAATTAAAATGGTTAAAACATAACCTTTACGTCTATTTTTTTTCGTATAAATTTATTATTATTATTATTCTATTTACATTTTTTTATATGATATAAATTTATTAAATTATTTAAGTACAAATATATATAATAATATTACTTGAATTGTGTAATATTTGTAAAAATCTAATTAATGCTTATTAAAAGTCGAATTTAGATTTATCAAAATTATATATATCGTGAATGTCAACGACGAAATAAGTAGTGTGAGACCTATTTATGATTTACTTAATTATTTTATTATATGTGCAAAATTATGAATACACCGTGAGTTGACGTAGTAATAATTCATTTCATCATCCCCTATACCCCCTTGTTCATGGATATTGTGGAAGACAACTAAGGGATTTTATAAGCAAATAAGTTCTATACAATATAGAGAAAACTAGAAATAAAACCTTATACCATATACGTATTGGTACCAGCTTATAGTAGGTTAACTTCCTTCCCATTAAGGAGAAGGCTCGAGTGTGTGAGCTAAAGTAATAATGATGATGAGATGATATTATAATTTATGATGTAATGTACAATTAAAAATATGTGACTATCACATTTTTTTTTAAATAGATATAATTTTATTGTACGACAATATGTACATTTAACGCTAAGTTTTAAATAAAAATAGGTATAGAAAATACGAGATTAAAATATTTATAGAAAATACGACGAGAGGTCATATTAAGAGTATGCGTAATCGTAGAGCATGCATGAAGACTATTATGAGTATGAATGAAGCGATGGAAGTATGCCAAGATCGTGGTTTGTGGAAATCCGTAGTCTCTGCCTACCCCTCTGGGAAACAGGCGTGAAGTCATGTATGTACATACATACATATGTATAGAAAATAGAATAAGAATTAAAAAAAAGCAAAACATTTTTAATTGTACATTATATGCCAAATCAAACCGATTTATGTATAGTACGTAAATTGATTTAATTTTATTCGACATATTAATATAGATATATTATATAGATAAAAAATAAAGAACAAACATTATAATCTGACTAATGGTCTCGAGCCTTCCACACAAAGGTACTTACCTATATTACGCTTATTAGACAGGTTGGTATAAGTTTTTATTTTGAGTATTCCAATTGCAATCATATTATCTACTTAAAGCAAAATAGTCATCTTTTAAAGCATTGGTCGTCTTTAATAGTGGGACTATTATTATTTTTATTATTATGCGACTATGGGAAAGAAACCGTGGTGATACACTGTATTCTTACTCCGTCAACACATATATATGAGAAATAAGATATAACGAAATGTCTGTAAGACCGCAACTTAGCTCGATAAGTTTTTTTTAGTAACGTTTTATTTTTATAACTATTCGTGTGGTGACGGAGTAAGAATACAATTCGCTACCTCCTATCTTAACCGTGGGTGATCGTAAAAGACGACTAAGGGATATAAAACGCATATAACTTCTATGCAAGAGAAGGAAAACTCGAAACAAAACCCTATACCAACACGTCTGACCAGCGCGCTATAGTAGGTTAATTTCCCTCCCATTACGGAGGAGGCCCGAGCCCAACAGTGGGACATATATGGGCTGTGATGATGATGATGAACCTTTTATTTCTGGCAAATATATTTAGTTATTAAACCATTGTGATAGAGCTTTGGAGTACCTTTATTTAGATAAAAATAGATACTGATGATTATATTTTTATATTCTATCGATTTAAGAAAGATATGAACTGTTTATATATGAAAAAAATAATTGTTGAAATAATAAAAAAATAATGAAAGGAAAAGTAATGAAAAAGGGCAAGCCAAGGATCTAATCAGAGCTGTTAGGATTAAGCGCCTGCTCGACTGCCCAACTGCGCTATTTATATTTTTGATGACAGTGACTAAATTTATCTTCATATTCCAATTATTTTTTCTTTAGCTAAAAACACTGAGAAAATAAGATTTTCTAGAAATGAAACCTTGTAAATCGATTTATCGCCCCCATAAACTCCTACATACTAAATTTCTTGGAAATCCCGTGGAACCGTTGTCGAGATTCTGAATATATAGTCATATTAGCCCTAGAAGGAAAAGGCAACATGAAAAAGGAGAACAAACAAGTGGTTTTTGAGACGCTTCAATCCCTCTACGAGATCGTGTTGTCCCTATCTGACTCCAGGTCCCGCCACAAATACAATGCGGAGAAGGAAAAATCTAGGCACGCCCAGGAATTAGTTCGTATCGAGAGAGCACATAACAAGCAAATCTCAGAGCTCTCAATACAAATGGCAGCACTCCTTACCTCCACAACAACAGGGCTCCAGGAAAATCTAAAGGAAGCCCAAAACGTTAAGAAATGGCTCGAGTTCGAGACCGTAGTTCCTTATGAACAAATAAAAAACAACCACCATTTAATAAAAAAATTAAACACCAAACTGGACTCCACAATCACAACCTCAAACCAGACGTCACCTCAGACAATAGAGCGACTCTCAGCAAATCAAGAAAAAATCAACCAATCTATCAAACACCTAAACATCACCACAGAAACTCTTACAAAGAACCAAGAGAGACTGCAAGGTACATCAGGAGAGATACTCAAACAAATAAAAATAACATCTGACAGAATCCAAAATCTAAAACAACCAGCAACTAGTTCTGCCACCACCACCACTACCACCATCAGCCCCACCGAGGTCAAAGAGGCTCTCTCAGCCTTATCCACAGACCTCAAAGAAGCTATAAAGGCGGCACCACAACAACAACAACCGGCCAATATTGAGACGCAACTCCAACCCATCACAGAGCGTCTCAAAAAGATGTCTTCCGAACTAAAAACTATCAAGGAAGACACCACAAATCTGGCTCAAAAACCTGGCACCAGCCTTCAAGCAGAATTAGAAAACGCAGAGAAGCCAAAGACTGCAGCCGCCCAAAAGACCTACGCGGCAGCAGTCAAAGAAAGGCCAATACCTACCTTCACAAGACCCTCAAACCAGCACACAATCATCATAACTAGTAAGGATAAGACGAAGACTGGTGATATCATCCTTGACACCCTTACTAAAATCATCAACTCAAAAGCAACAGGGGCAAGGGTTGATAGGGTCAAAAAATCAAAAAACCAAAAAATCATACTCTCCTGCAGCTCCGCCGTAGATCTAGAGCTAATTAAAACACAGCTAAGAGTCAGCTCTGATCTTAAAGCATCAACGCCAAAACAAAATAATCCACTAGTGGTAATTAAGGACGTAATAAAGTCCCACAGCGACGCAGACATAATAGACCATCTTTGGGCTCAAAACAAACAACTCACAGCCAACATCCCCAAAACTGAGGCCAACATCAGGATCAGGTTTAGAAAGAAGGCGCGTAATAATCTTACAAGCCATCCTGTCCTGGAGGTATCACCCACTCTCCACAAAAACCTAGTGGAAGCGGGACATGTCTACATAGGCATCCAAAAAAGGCCCGTAGTAGACTACTCCCCCCTGGTACAGTGCGCCATATGCCTAGCATATGGCCATACAAGAGCATACTGCCAGGAAACCAAGAGCAGGTGCAGCTTTTGTGGAGACAAACACCATTGGGACGAATGCCAGCGGAGGACACAAAACCTTCCACCACGGTGCATAAACTGCGTAAGCTACAACAAAACATCTGGGACCACTCATGATGCCGAACACCTGGCACACTCCCAAACCTGTCCCCAAAGGCAAAAATGGGATGCCATAGCCAGGTCAAAAATCACATACCTGTGCTAAGGGCACCACTAGAGGAAACACCAAACAAAACAAACATCACTCTCAACCAACAATAAATAAACTTAACATCATACAGGCCAACCTCCAGAGGTCAAAGCTGGCCACGGCCGAGTTGCTCAGCGCGGCAAAGGAAAGAGGAGTGCAGATCGCCCTAGTCCAGGAACCATACATTGGACGAACAGGCATCCTAAAAGAGCACCCAGGCACCAAAATCATCCAGTGCAGCCTTAGCCGCGAAAAACCTAACAAAGCCGCAATCATCATCTTCGGCCAACACCTGGAGGTAATTCAAAATCCACTCCTAAACACCCATACCGAGGCGGTGGCCACAATAAAAGCCGGGCGGCTTAGCCTGGCTTTAATATCAGTTTATTTTGAGGGAGATCAAGAAATAAGCACAAATTTAAACCGGCTCAAAGCCATCATAACAAACTTGCCCACCAACAACATTATCATGGGCGGCGATATCAACGCCTGGAGCCCCTGGTGGGGTAGCTCCACTGAAGATTCAAGAGGAGCAGCGTTCAACAACTTCACAGATGAACTGGAACTCCATATCCTGAATCAAGGGTACACCCCGACATTCGAAACTAACAGGAGAGGGCGGCTATACACAAGTATAGTAGACGTCACTACATGTAGCAGCCCACTGCTAGGCAGAGTAAAAAACTGGAGAGTGGACAGAACAATCACCACATCCGACCACAACGCTATCACCTTCTCGTTGGGGCTCGACAATACAATTGAGCCCTTAAAACCTATAACAACGAGAAAGTACAACACCAAGAAGGCAAATTGGGAGGACTTCAAGAAGCTCTTCAGACAAAACCTGGCAGCACAAAGCATCGACCCTGTAAATGTCGGTCTACAAGAACAAACCCACGATATGGAGAACATCATAACCAGGTATACCACGGCAATACACGAGGCGTGTGAGTCTACAATACCGAAGATAGGTTCAGGGAAAACAGACTCGACGCCACCGTGGTACACAAAAGAACTAAAACATCTGAAAACCACCACCCTCCGCATGAAAAGGCGGATTAAGAACGCAGCACCCACCAGAAAAGAGCACGTCATCCAAGAATACCTACGTGCAAAGGAGCTCTACAAGGAAGCAGCAGTAAAGGCACAGACAAAGAGCTGGAAGGACTTCTGTAGTAAGCAAGAGAAGGAAAGCATGTGGGATGGCATATACAGAGTCATCAGACAGACCGCCAGGAGACAGGATGACGTCCTACTCAGGGGGCACGACGGCAAAACCCTGAGCCCGGCAGACTCCACAAAACTCCTGGCTGAAACATTCTACCCAGACGACTCCGTAGACAGCGATATGCCACATCACGCTTTCCTAAGGCAACAAACATCGACCGACCCGGTAGAACTGCAAGCAGACGACCCACCCTTCACACCAGAGGAGCTTGACAAAGTGCTTTCATCTTTCAACCCAAAGAAAGCACCGGGCCCGGATGGGTTAACAGCCGACATCTGCACCGTGGCCATACAATCAGAAAGGGAGACGTTTTTGGCAATAACCAACCAGTGCCTAAAACTTAGATACTTCCCCTCACAATGGAAGATAGCCCACGTTGTAATAATAAAGAAACCCGGCAAGGAAGACTACACTCAGCCAAAATCCTATAGACCGATTGGTCTATTATCTGTTCTCGGCAAAACCCTCGAGAAAATGATGATAGGCCGTATCCAATATCACATCCTTCCAACGCTCAACACAAACCAGTATGGATTCATGCCACAACGAGGCACTGAGGACGCACTCTATGACCTCACGCAGCACATCAGGCAGGAGATTGCCGGGAAAAAGATTGTGCTCGTTATATCACTAGACATAGAAGGCGCATTCGATAACGCCTGGTGGCCAGCACTGAAACACCAACTGGTTCAAAAGAAGTGCCCTAGAAATCTGTACAACATAATCGACTCCTACTTGAAAAACCGCAAAATCATTGTCAACTACGCAAGAACAACCAGCGAAAAGTCAACCACGAAGGGTTGCGTCCAAGGCTCTATCGGAGGACCAACCTTCTGGAACATCATCCTGGACTCGCTGCTCCAACTACTGTCAAGCGAGGGGATACGATGTCAGGCATTCGCGGACGACGTGGTCCTAACATTTTCTGGACACTCCGGTCAAGACATCACTGACACGGCAAACCGAGCCCTAACCAAAGTGGTGGATTGGGGAATCAAAAACAAGTTGAATTTTGCGCCGCACAAGACCCAGGCGATGGTCCTTACCAAAAAACTGAAATTCGACATCCCAATACCACACATGTCCGGTCAGCCGATACAAGTAGTCGACACCATCAAGATCTTAGGCCTCCATATAAACAAAACGCTCACCTTCACCAACCATGTAGACGCTGTCTGCAAAAAAGCCACTGCCATCTACAAACAACTAGCGTGCGCGGCTAAGGTGACATGGGGCCTAAATGGAGAAATTGTAAGGACTATTTACATTGCGGTGATTGAGCCGATTATTACATACGCTTCCAGCGTGTGGGCACCAGCCATAGAGCTGGAATCCAACAAGAAAAAGATAAACTCCATCCAACGAAGCTTTGCACTAAAAATATGCAAAGCATATAGAACCGTCTCACTGACATCAGCCCTAGCGCTCGCAGGACTGATACCACTTGACCTGCGAGTTCAAGAACACGCCAGTTTATACAAAGCCAAAAAAGGTCACTCACTTGAGTACCTACCACCGAACAAAGAGCTCGAAAGGAGGGTAACATTCAATGAATTACCTCATCCCTCCAAACTCATCTCAATTTCATACGAGCTACTTGAGAATATGGACGCCGAAACCATCACTGAACACCAAATATCCGGACCCCAAATATACACGGACGGCAGCAAAATAGAGGGGAAAACTGGCGCTGCCCTAACATGGTGGGAGAAAGAACGGGAAGTCCACTACTCATTGTTCAACCTAGAAGCCTACAGCACGGTCTTCCAATCAGAGATGTATGCCATTCACAGAGCAATTGAGAAAGTTAAAAGTAGTAATGTTACCACAGCCAACATACTAAGCGACTCTAGATCTTCGCTTGACCAACTCAAAAATTCTATTAACATCTCACCCCTGACTAACACCATAAGGGAAAACCTGGAAGACATCCGTGCCCAAGGCAAAACCGTCAGACTATTTTGGCTCAGAGCACACGCAGGCACCGTCGGAAATGAACGAGCCGATGAGCTGGCAAAGAGAGCAGCACTAGCAACTACACCCGCCACATCCTACGACAAAGTGCCCCTGTCATATGTAAAGAGAACCATCCGAGAGGAAACAATCAAAATATGGCAGGACCGGTACAACGCCTCCACAACAGGGGAAGTCACTAAAAAATTCCTCCCAGACGTCACCAACAACTACCGTCTGGTGAGATCCATCAAATTGACACCAACCTTAGTGCAGGCGTTCACAGGTCACGGAGGCATTGCAGCTTACCTGTATCGATTTAAGCTCAAAAATAACCCAAGCTGCGAATGCGACGACCACACCGAAGAAACCATATGGCACCTACTATACGACTGCCCTCGCTTTCTAATCGAACGAAGTACACTCGAAATAACAACAGGAGTACAGGTCAAAGATACACAACTGAACATCTTAATGGGAGACGAAGACATAAGACCAACATTCCTCACCTACGTTGAAAATACCATACGTAGAGCAGCACGAAGGAATAGTACGCTCAATGAAGACCAAAGACCAAGATCAAACACCATCACCCAAACATCAGCTCCAACACAACCCGATCAAACAACAATAACAGCGCGAAGGCAAATACAAATACTCACTGAACACCAATTGCTAGCAAATGGCGAAACAGGAACACCAGGATTAAGAACTCGCCCGGTGGCCCTGTTCATGTCCACCACTCACGAAAGACTAGGCATCGCCTTCTGTTACGTGGACAGAAAAAATAGGGTGTCCATATCACCAGGACTAGCTGTTCTATTAAAAGGAAGCACTAGCCGAACGAAATTGAAATCATCAGTATACAATACCTACAGTACTATACAAGTAGGAAACATGGAGTGTCGGCTAATACGAGCACGCAATAAAATGCTGCTCGTATTCAACAGGAAAGCCGACGAGACCCAGTTTGCGCAAGCTAGTGTCCTCCTTCAAAACATAGCAAAGAACAGTGAAGAAAACACCGACTCCATCCCCAAAACCATCAGTGTGGATGCAATGACAGTTGGCTTCGATAAAGGAGAAGCTGCGGATTATATGGGGTGTATCATGGCCTCTAAACACCACAAGGTTATAACCTACGAGAATAGAGGCCAAGATCTGAGCTTCTTACTCGCTCCCCCCTCTAAAATCACACTACGCCCTGCGGCCAACGTCCAAAACGAAGCCTCAATATCGAGCCAATTAAACCCTAATCAGCCCAAACTAGCTACGCCTCAGCGCCAAGACGAGCAGAACGACAACGGGGAAAACACCAAAACAGAAATAAAAACACCATTCAGTACAGTAAAAGCACTATTAAACCCGCTTCTTTCCGCCATCACCAAAAAACACGGCGAAGAAAAAAGCAGTAAGCGACTGGCATCTGCACTCGAGGCTTTTACTAGAAAAGAACGCCCAATCGATAAAGAAAAAGAACCACAACTAAGCACAAACGCCGACAAAGGAATAGTGAAACCACCAAACTACCGACCGGTGAACACAACGTTGGACCTATATATGAATGCCTTCCTCGAATACAAGGCCATTTTAGAAGGCACAATAGTTATCAAAGCCCTGACCGCCAGCAAGATACTCGAAGCCTACCACTATCAAAGCGAAGGGTTGCTGAAAGTCAGACTCGAGGAAGAAGAGGCCAACGTTTACAACAACCAAACAGGCGAGGTCATGGTGGGTAAACCCATCTCAACCCACATGGCCGCGTTCAGTGCCACCGGAGGCTTCATAGACATCGATGAAGAAGCCACAAAGGAAAACGGTAGAATAATAACATTCCACACCCCGGAACACGACCCCATTGTAGTCACTGCGAAATTCACTGAAATCTGGCTCACAGAGAAAATTCTAAAACGAGCCAGAGATCTGGAAGCGAGTACATGGGACTTACCAGACAAGATCACCCTGGTAAATGGAGTGCCCGGATGCGGCAAATCAACCTGGATTGTAGAAAACTTCAACCCCGCACATGACGTCGTTTTAACATCACTGCTCAAAGCAAAAGACGATCTAAAGAATAGGATTACCCAACGCATGGGGGAAAAGGCGGCCAAGAACGTCTACACAGTAGCATCAGCTCTGACAAACGGAGTCAGAACGAACAAAAACCAAGCGCTTCACCGGCTAATCATAGATGAAGCGCTCATAAATCACTTCGGCTCCGTAGTCTTATTAATGCGAACTGTCAAGGCCAAAGAACTCCTCCTCATTGGAGATACAAACCAAATCCCATTCATAGATCGGGACAACCTATTCAAAATGAGACATGACAAGCCTCTGACCACACCATCGGCAACACAAGAACTGCTGTGTACGCATCGGTACCCCATGGACGTAGCATATGCCCTCCAGAACAACTACAATGGCATATACTCGTCAAATAAGATCATAAAATCCCTGAATATATACAAATACACCGACGCCGTCATACCACCCGACCTTCCCGAGACTCTATACCTGTCACACACCCAGGCAGAGAAAGAAAGCTTCAAGGAAAAGGGATACGGCACCGGTGAGGGCTCCGAACTGCGAACCATCCACGAGGCACAGGGACTCGGCGCACCTAACGTCATCATAATTCAGACTAGAGACTCGGTGCAAAAGTTACATAACAGCATACAACACGCCGTGGTTGCCATCTCCAGGCATACCAGATCCTGCACTTACTACACAGACACCCGTGAAGATGCCATCTGGAAACTCATGAGGAAGTCCATAGATCAGGATTCTGGTACTATACTGGAATACGTCAAGAAGATGGCGGTAAAACATAGAGACGAAAGGGTAATGAAAGAGCTTGGTCTACTACCCCATTAAACTAAAGTCAACACAAGCGTGGAGTCAATTACCATCAACCTAGACATAGACTTCCAAAGTCACACAAAATAAAACGTCACAGACATTATTATCATCATCACAACATCACAGAGGACAGAAACATCTACAAATAGAAGGGTTTCACCAACAACAAGACCACCAGCGCCAAGAAGAAACCCTAAAAGACATGTTGTCGCTCAACATCTATGACACATTAATTGCGCTCTTCAAGCTTTATCCAATTGTAATAAGGCCACTTCAAGAACATTAATTTTATAAACAAACCACCATAACAATTAAATTAAATATAAAAAGAGCACGGACAAAAACTCTGTGGTATAACATACTCATAATAAAAAAAAAAAAAAAAAAAATATATAGTCATATTTAAACAAGAAAGGGGCGTCCATTAATACGTGAGGCATTTTTAAAGAGTTTTTTGAACCGCCCTTCCCGCCATGGTGAGATGTCGTAAGATTTTTCTCAATCCCCTTCCCCTTTCCCAATCTTACGTGAGATTTTTCAAAACTTGTATTTGGGTATAAAGGTTTTTTACTTTCATTTAACTTTAATTTAACTTAGCTTTCAAGCAGTTTTACACCATTTTCTGCTAAAAAAGATTACGTGATATTTGCCAAGAACCCCCTTTCCTCCAAGTGAGATTCAGTAAGATTCGGCTCGACCGCCTCCCTTCCCTCCTGAATACCACACGTAATTAATGGACGCCCCCCCAAATACAGGTATTGGGTCGTTTACAGGTATTAGGTAGTTCGTAGAAATCATATTTGATACCTCTTCATTCATTTACAATAATTCAAAGTTACAATAATGTAGTTTTACGTATATTAAAAATATAGAATTAAAATATTTTTGTAGACCCAAATCGCCTACTAAAGTAGTAGGTATATAGTCAGTATTTGTCTAGTGGTAGGTATTACTCTTATATTTATCAACACAAAACGTGGAAGTAGCGAATCATGCTCAGTGTTAAAGATTTAAATTTCACGCAGAGCTATACTTAACTTTTTTATCAATATGCTTGGGGCATTCAGGCATATATAATTTAGCCAAACAATTTTTAGTTTATAAAATCCGATTACGAAATGAAAAATGATGTCGCAAGCGGGATTCGAACCCGCGCCTATTGGGATTCCGGCCCAGTCGTGCTGCCACTACACCACCGCGACTAATTATAGGACATGCAAATTTCACTTCGTATTATATTTACGTCTTAAGGTGACGGTATGCTATCTACCCGACAATGTTTACACATTATAGGCTTAATACTTCAAACTTTACAGTTAGAATTGTATTAAACGATGACACAACCTTGTTATTTTAAATTACTGAAATTTAGCATTATAATGCTTAATTATTTATAAAATCCGATTACGAAATGTAAACATTGTCGGGTAGATAGCATACCGTCACCTTAAGACGTAAATATAATACGAAGTGAAATTTGCATGTCCTACAATTAGTCGCGGTGGTGTAGTGGCAGCACGATTGGGCCGGAATCCCAATAGGCGCGGGTTCGAATCCCGCTTGCGACATCATTTTTCATTTCGTAATCGGATTTTATAAATAATTAAGCATATTAAATGCTAAATTTCAGTAATTTAAAATAACAAGGTTGTGTCATCGTTTAATACAATTCTAACTGTAAAGTTTGAAGTATTAAGCCTATAACAATGTGTAAACATTGTCGGGTAGATAGCATACCGTCACCTTAAGACGTAAATATAATACGAAGTGAAATTTGCATGTCCTACAATTAGTCGCGGTGGTGTAGTGGCAGCACGATTGGGCTGGAATCCCAATAGGCGCGGGTTCGAATCCCGCTTGCGACATCATTTTTCATTTCGTAATCGGATTTTATAAATAATTAAGCATATTAAATGCTAAATTTCAGTAATTTAAAATTTTTAGTTTTATTTAAAAGGAAAGAATGAAAATTTAATATTTTCATTAAAGTTCGTGGCAGACGAGCAAAGCAATCAATCTGTTAGTAAGTGGTAAATGCAGCTCATGAACCTTTGAAATATTAAAGGCACAACCGACACGCTGACCGCTTATTGAACGAAGTGCAAAAGCAAAATGTTCCTACTCAGGTGTCGATTTTGTATGTGAATTAGAACGAACTGATACATTTATGGTGACAAGTACAAAACCGTCAGCATCTTGGACCTACCATTTAAACATTATTTATTTAAAAATATTTACAATGTCTTTGCAAGATGTATTTTTTATTATAGAAGACAATAAGAAAATAATTAAATATAATATCAAAATATTAATAATTTTTTTTTCCATATATATTTTTTTTAAACTTTATTATATTCCAGCGATAAATATAGTACATCGAACTTTGGGAAAAAACAATCGACTAATTTTAGCTTCGTCGATTGTTGTCCCTTTTGCACACTGTGTGAGGATTAACGAAGCACTTACAGCGTGGTATATATTAAGAACTGTGATTTTTTTTTAATTAATAAAATATTATATATTTACTAAAGAAAAAAAAATATTAACAAAAATATATTTTAATCAATCAACAAAAATACCTTTCACGTTAACTAGGTATATTTCACTAATTAAATATAATCTATGGAACATATTTCTAGATTTCAAACTTCTTATTGCAACTATTTTAATGAAAAACCCAATAGTATTTTTAGCCAATCTTTTTTTTCCGGATTCTTAATTCGATTCAGTTAAATACTTATGTCGTTGATGTAACGAGGCAGTTTTATATGTTTAATAGTTACTTGTAATCATAATAACCCATTCAGTTATTCAACGGCCTATCAATTTCTATAATAAGACGTAGGCTTCCCCAAGAGGGGATATTGTACACAATCGCCTCACTCGGGACTGAAATCATTGCATGATTGCAGTTCCTGTTATATTTTTCAAGAGCATTTCTGACCATGCTCTTAGTGATCTCTCCGCCGGTTTTACCTATTCCCATACTCGATTAAGGGTTGGTGACATATTGCATTCTTAATATAACAACCCGAGTTTTAATCATATCTTTAAAAAATTCTTCATTATATACAAATATATTCAATTATGTATTCAAATTTGACTTTGAAGTTAGATAATTTAAATTTGTCTATAGGTTTGTATTGCAACCATCGCCTCAAATTAATTGTCTAACATGACTTGCAAACTACAATATATAATTGAACTGAAGGTTTTAAATTACAAAGCTTTTAAAAGGCAGCATAAAAACCAAAATTCATTCAACCATTTAATTACTTTGGAAGAATTTGGTTTTGTCAAACAATTTGCGGCACTTAAGCGTAACTTTGGAAAATATGGCTACAGGCAAATTGTAAGCGACAATTAGAAAGGTGAAATTTATTAAATTATTATCATAATATAAATGCGAGTGTACTTTATAGAAGCTTTTTATTGGCTATTAAAGAAGAATACGTTTAATACAACGTTTACTAGTTACCGTGTTGTGACTGAATAAGAATACAATTCACACGTTTTTTTACTCTTCTTATTATAAAAGACGATTAAAGAATACAACAAGCATATATGTATATAATACGTTTGCAAGAGAAGGAAACCTCAAAATACATCCCAATAATAACTCTTCTGACTAGCTTGGTACATTAAGTTATTTTTTTTTTCCATAGTGCAGGAGGCTCGAGCTCTACACTGTAACGTAGGTAGGATGATAATGATGAATAAATAATAATTTCAATAAAGCGGTTCAACATGACTTATTCAGTATCATACATAGAAATCAAACGCATACATTCTTTGATATACTTTTTACTTCTTTACATCTTCATCCCTTCTCAGCCATAGCTATGTCTGCACACCTATAGTATCAGTATATAGTTATGTTTGAATATCCATGTGGTGACGGAGTAAGAATACAATTCACCCCCCTCCCCCCACCTATCATACCCGTAGGTAATCGTAAGAGACGACTAAGGCATATAAAATGCAAATAACATCTATGCAAGAGATGGAAAACTCGAAACTAATCTCTATACTAACACGTCTAATCAGCGTGGTATAGTAGGTCAATTTCCCGCCCGTTTTGGAAGAGGCTCAAGCCCAACAGTGGGACATATATGAGCTGAGACGACTGATTAAGAATATCAAATGTCACTACTCCTTACTTGCCCATGGGAATCGTATTCACCGGGTAAGGAATCACTAACAGGATAAACAGCAACGTTTTCATAGAAAACGTATTACATCAAATATAATCGCCAACCAGCCTAACAAATGTAGTGATTGCAGCATTGTCTCCTCTTAGGATAGCAATCACATTACTGATGAATGAAAAAATGAATGAATTGTATCGTCAAATACAAGGGGGACATGGGTCGCCCCCGAAAACAAAGACATCCTACTAGTCCTACTTGAAGTGATAGGCTAGTAAAAAAATCGATTCAGATGAATAAGAAAAATGTTATACAACTATTTTTTAGTTTTCTGTACTCCACCATATTAGGACAGTGCTGTGTAACGATAATTACATAAATATACGTAACTTAATCAGATGAAAAAAAACGCAATGTATTTAAACTTCCACTTCCCTGTATAATTAAGTGCAATGTTAGAAATTGTAGTATTTATTACTACAACTACACTAACGAAGTTCTGAAATCTTTGATCCTAGGTAGTGGTCATAGATAGACTTAAAGAAAATGTCTGAAATATAAGAACTCTATCTCTGCATACTTCACTTGCTTCCTCAACATTCATAATTCTCTTCATACACGCTCGCCGGTTTCGGAGACTCTTGACTCCACCTTCCTTCAGTACATGACCGATCTGGTCTAGGTAGATTAGTCTCGGTCTCCCCCGGTACCTACATCCTTCTACTTTCGCATTGTATATCTTCTTAACCAGACGTTCGTTCGGCATTCTTTCCACATGTCCGAACCATCGGAGCATTCCATTTCGCATCTTTACACCAATACTCTTTTTCATACCTACTCGCTCTCTTACGTCGTTGTTACGAATGCGATCGATCAGCCTAACTCCACAGATTTTCCGTAGAGATCGCATTTCGACCGCATTAATTTTACTTTCATACTCTTTTCTGCATACCCAACTCTCGCTTCCATACAGTAATGTTGGGACAAGCACTGCTTTATGTATTGCTACGTGCCTTTTGGCTGAGGTGGTGGCTACCGAGAAATTGCCCCAACGCAACGCTCCGTTCACTCTATTTCCCACATTCACTCTTCTCTCATCAGTATATATATATATATATATATATATATATATATATATATATATATATATATATATATATATATATATATAAACTCATTTGCAAAAAAACGGGCGGTTTTGATTTTCATTCATATTTAAAAAGATACAATACCAAAAAGGTTTCAATCGTTTGTACACGTTACTGGCCGGTTTTAAAAATGCTGTGGTATTTAAAAAAGTACGTTCTAAATTCAATTTTTCATTTGATGTTCATTTTTACAGAAAACCCCTTTTTATCCTACATTTTTGGCGCGAAGTTCCAGAAGTTAACATCGACTTTCATAACTTTTATTCAATTTTTATCGATTAATTTCATATCCTTGACTGTCAAAGCTTTATTTAATGCTGTTTGGCTGTATCAAAAATGGTAGATAAAGTGGTAAAAGCTACCAAAATTATCGCGCTGCTTGAAGAGGGTTGCAGCCAATGTTTCGTGGCTAGGAGGCTAAATGTTAGTCGCTCGACAGTCCAAAGGACCTGGCAGCGATATCAGGAGACTGGTTCCGTCGAGAGAAGGCCTGGTTCTGGAAGAAAACCTTGTACCCAACCACGGGATGATCGTTTTCTTGTGAGTCGCGCATTGAGAAATCGCAAATCTTCGTATGTGGATCTTAAGAACAACCTCCAAGAAGTAAGAAATGTGCATATTAGTCTATGGACGGTCAGGAGGAGGCTTCTCGCTGCCAATATACGCAGTCACCGCCCGGCCCGCGGCCCCAAATTACTCCGTGAGCGCAGAGTTCACAGGCTTAGGTTCGCTAGAAATTGTGAATCATGGACTCAAGACGATTGGAATAGGGTTTTGTTCTCTGATGAAGCCAGGATATCTCTGTTCGGTGAAGATCGACGTCGGCGAGTGCTAAGAAGACAAGGAGAACGCTTTGCAGAGGCATGTTTCGAAGAAATCACACCTTATGGTGGGGGCTCTGTTATGTTTTGGGCAGGAATAAATTCAATGGATCGTACAGAGTTAGTCTTCATTGAAAACGGCTCACTGACTGGGCATCGATACATAACGGAAGTTCTAATTTCTCATGCACAACCCGCATTGGCCGCTCTAGGTGAAGACTCGATTTTTATGGACGACAATGCTCGCGCCCACCGATCCCGCGATGTTAATGCGTATGTGCAAGAGGTCGGCATTCGTCGTTTGGATTGGCCAGCTCGAAGTCCCGACCTCAATCCCATAGAGCATGTCTGGGACGTTCTGAAACAGCGTGTGAGATCAGTACACCCGGCTCCGCAGACCATCAGAGAGCTGAAGAATGTGATTACTGCGGAGTGGGAACGTATTCCGCAAGCAAGTATCCGGGATATACTCGCTAGCATGCCCAGACGAATTCAAGCTGTGATTTTAGCTAGAGGGGGTCACACTCGATACTAAACATTTATCTGCTTTTACTTTATTAAAGAAAAACAAACAAAAAAACTTTTTTATTTTTACTTCATGAGCATATGCACTACTAGCGAATATACACTACTAGCGAGGTTTAGCATTATTTCCCATAAATTGTATCTAAATTTTATGAAATACTGATGGAAACGATTATTTTCTTATTAATTTACCAAATTGTGTGGATAAAACTACCTATAATTATCAAACAAAGAAATATTAACATTTGAAATGGTTCATTGCTTAGGTGACCGTTTTTTTTGCAAATGAGTGTATATATATATATATATATGCTTTATGTGCAAAAGAAGGCAACCCTAAATCACATCTTTGCTTCAATAATGTGTTGTCTTAAAAAATGAAATTTTAGACTCGTTTTTTTCAACTTTCAACAAACAAATGATATATAAATGTATGATTATAATTATTTAATTAATCTATAATTAAATCGTCTGTGATTTAAATCAGATTTACGATAAAAAAATAATTGTTGCATAACAATTATTATTTGAAGCTTGAAAAACAATCTTCTAAAATTGCATTTTTCAAGATAACACATTATTGAAGTAAAGAGGCGAAAAAGTATCCTATACCCACTCGTCTATGAAGCATGATATAGAAAGTCAAATTTTATTATTTAATTCTGTTACGAAGCAGATTTGAACCCAGTATTGAGATGTATATAAGCCAAGATGATGACGACGAAGTTTGTATGTTTAAAAGTTCAGACGTAGAAGTAATCTATGAAACTGTTAATGGTAATCTCTGAAACATTTGTTTGAGTTTATGTACTATTTAATTTTTTTCTTCTTCAACAACAATTACAGGGTACGATTGACCTTAACAAAGAAGTCATCCTATTTATTATGTTAAGTCAGCCAAATGTGTTTGCAAACTCATTTTGTATGGATTTTTCTTCCCTCGCAGTAATCTTATTTATTCGTATCTGTCAGTTTAATGACTGATATCCACGGAATGGTAATGTTTATTGGTGTATTCTATTCTTAAAAAATAATATGCGGTCAATATCTAAATTACTGAGATTTAGTCTTTAAAATGCTGGGTTATTTATAAAATCTTATTCAAGCGCGAAAAATAATTATCAGACGTGGGACGCGAGATCACATCTATTAGAAATCCGGACGGATGATTGAAACGAATTTCCAATAAGTGTAGGGGACGCGAGTTCCATGCGTGACAATAATTTCTCGTTCGTACTATGTATACGACCCGTATTTATAAAACTTATTTACTATAAATAAGTTTTATAAATACGAGTCGTATTTTGAATTAAAAAATGAACATTTTAGTGACTAATTTGTAATGAACAAATATCATGTAATTTTAATTTAATTCTCGAAACTCATAATGACTCGTAAACTCTATCTGCAATTGTTTATTAAATGAAGAACAGATGAGAGACAACTGCGAGTGTCGTCGTAGAATATATCCGTACTAACGACCCTGCAGACTTGAAATGTAATTACCAGTCATACATTTTACGCGATTCATAAATTTATGTCACAGGGTTGTCTAAAAGAAAGATAGCATATTAAGAATGGTGTAAGTCTAAAATAGAATTGTCACCATCCATGGTTTTCTATGGCGACAGCCATATTGCATGGTCGTCATATAGACACGTATACGAAGACTATGCGGTTATTAACAGACTATAATTTGTAAAAGAAATTTTAGAATATAATTATCTACCTACATGGTTTGACATGGTGTTGTTAACTTGCACAGATCTGCACAGATCAGATGCCGGCCGTCTTGAAAGCAATGGTCAACAGCGTCAGGAACTGGGATGCGGTCGTCGCGTGGTTAAGATACCGACCTCGAGTGCCAGCGCCGTGGATTCGCTTCTGAAGCAGAACAATCTTTGTGCGATCCACACAGTATTGCTCTGAGTCTGGTTATAATTTGTCTGCGTTAGTTGCATGTTTGTAAAGTCCCTTGCAATACAAGGTTTATTTCCTTAGTGCAGTCTTTAATAATCCGTGTAGTGACGGAGTAAGAATACAAATCAATACCCCCTATATTACCTGTGGGTGATTGTAAGAGATGACTAAGGAATGCAAAATAACATCTATGCAAGAGAAGGAAAACTAGAAACAAAACCCTATACTGACGCGTCTGACCAGCGTGGTATAGTAGGTCAATTTCCCTCCCAACACGGAGGAGTCTCGAGCCCTACAGTGGGACATATATGAGCTGAAAGAAAGATGATGATGAAGTTTTTAAAAAAAAATATCTACTTTAACGGGAACAAAGCCACAGATAAAGTTGGCTTACTTTATTACCGATTTTATTTCTTTGAACATAATTTTCATAGCAACTATTCATATAGCATAAGGGATAATAATTTTATAAAATAACAGATGTATTTGACATGGCCTAAGTTAAATTTTTCTTATAATAATGAAAATAATATAAGTCTTAATATATCATCTAGTACAATTTATGAAACCATTGTGCGATTGTGAGGCATTACTTAGCGCCACATTTCAATGAATAGCACGACCCGTTTATGTTAAAATGCTTATTTATTATTTCACTCAAAAATTTACAATAAAATGTAATATTAAACTATAAAACTTTTTGAATCTTAAAAAAGATTAAAAAAACTTTGAGTTAAATTCCAATTAATAGAGAAATTTTTAATTTTTGTATTTAAATGTCGTTTTTACAGCCCTAAACATACATTCACATATTTGTCAAGAATTAATTATTGTGTTCTTCGAGTTTCTAATTATATTTAATTTTGTCATATTTCCATTTGTGATAAATTATAATTGGTTATTTAATTAATTCATTTATTATTGTGGTTTGAATTTTATGCTTTAAATATGAGCCTAATTAAGCACATTACATTCCCACCTATTATATTACTTACTCCTTTTTAAAATAAATATAGGTATTCATTAATTTTAATAATCTGTTGGAATATATTTTAGACCTTACACGATTACTTTTTTAAATCAAAACTAAGTATTTTTTATCAATAATCGAGATTTGAAGTTAAAAATTCTGAACATGTGTCTTTAATTATCTTGAAATAGGTAATAATTATAATTAGGCAAATATTAAAGATATATGACAAAAAAGAAACTATCCCTCTTTCAACTTCATTCATATTTTATCATAATCATCATTCTCCTACTCTTTTCCCAATTATTTGGGGTCCATACAATATGTACTCTTCTTTCATAGTACATATTGTAAAAGTTATTAACAAATAGTTTTATGACCGGTTGCCTGCCAGACGTCAACCTTCCTTGGGAATATAATTGTTGACCAAACGGCATCAGATGGAGGCTGGCTTAGGTCGTTATAAGGCCCTTTGTCGTCTTTTATGACATCCACGAGCAAAGCAAGGGTCGGTAGTATTCGTAGCCGCTACCACACAGCTAAGTCTAGGTACTCATCCATCTTTTAAAAATGGGTTATAATCTAATTGATATAAAAAATTGTAGCTTGCTGGGTATATACTCTCTTAAGATTTCTAAAATATATGTGGTACACATTTTAACCTAAAACTTAAAACTCTCAAGTCAGAAACAGAACTAGGTTTACTCGAAATGACATTGTCAACGCATGTAATAGCTTAGCTGCATCAGGAAGGTACTCCTGTACCTGAGGCGGCAGTGACGAATTATTTGCACAAGCGCAGCGTCCTCTGCGTGAATCGCTCTGGGGACGTTATGTGAACGCCCATATTGTACGGTGGCCCATAGAATTGGTTTGGTTGTCTATGGGTTATTGGCTACGAACTGGGCGTTGAAAGATAGTTTCTCCCCTGGCTGGGCTCGATTTGCTATGCTGACAGTTGCCATGCTCGTAACAGCAAGACACTAGAAGAGCCGCTGTCAGCATCAAGGAGGTGGATCGAGGCACTGGGTCTTAAGGTGACTTTCAATAAAATGGAGGATCTATTGTTTCATGGGCCTATCGCAACGGTCAACCTGCTGGCACCTCGGCCCTCCGGCCGGTGTTAACAGAATAGATGGAGTCCACTGTTTCCGGCTGGTGTAAGCTTTGTCTGGACATGATTGCTTCGGCAATACCTGTACAGTCCCTCGCAAGAAGTGAGATGTCTCCGTTTTATTACCAGTGCGGTAGCAGCAGAGACACGGTGCAGTACAAGCTCGTAGTCTGCCTAGCCTAGTCAGAGTAGCGTCGTAAACTGGTTGCAATCATTGGTGACCCGTGCTTGCCAGCCCTCATTAGGGCGAAGGCTGACAACGTCAGCAACTGGGACGCGGACGTCGCCTTCTACGAGACAGTTGTCTAGGAGCAGGAGACGCCGGACGATTTCCTCCCAGACCCTTCTGGGAGGAAATCGTCTTCATTAACATGTTCTGCCGATGGCGCGTGGGCTGGCGCAGGCGCAAGTACCTGCGCGTGATGCCGCTCTAGATGAAGCTGCGGGTGCTGGGGATTAGTCAGTCACCCGAGGGGAGACAGACTACGTGAGGACGATGTCTCGACAGCAAAAGTTGTCCAGACGTCAACTCGAGAAGGTGCCCGTAAGGGTAACAGGCCGTTATCCTGGACTGCAGCCACATTGCTGGCGGGTGATCCACCCTGGCTGCTACAGGCTAGGGCACAGGCGGAGGTCTACCGATTTTGCGCTGCGGCGCGGGAAAGCGGCGAGCATATTACCGTGGGGGAATTGATTAGGGCAAGAGAAGCGGCTCAAGCGGCAATTATACGGCGGTGGAGGGAGGAATTAGAGTCCCCTGTAGTAGGGCGGGGGACCGTTGAGGCAATTGCGCCCCACCTCCACCGTTGGATGAAGAGAAGGCACGGCAACTTGTCCTTCAGGATGACGCAGGTACTTACCGGACACGGGGTCTTCGGTAAGTACCTGCACAGAATCGGACGGGAAGAGGCCCTTGGATGCCATGAGTGTGGCGCGCTAACTGATGATGCGCGTCACACTCTAGAGGTATGTCCCGCCTGGGGGCCTCAGCGCCACGACCTGTCGGCGGTGATAGGAATAGACCTGTCGTTGTTGACCATCATATCTAAGATGCTTGACAGCGACAGGTGCTGGTCGTCGATGGCCTCCTTCTGTGAGGAGGTCATCTCTGCGAAGGAGGCTGCGGAGCGGATACGTGAGGCATTTGCTTCTGCAGACTCACTCCGTAGGCGGCGGCCAGAAAGGCGGAGGCGCCGTTACGCGCATCTCCTCCTGCCGCCTTGATTGTCGACTGGACGTGGCCAGATGGCCTAGCGTTGGGGTGTCGTGGATAGAATGTCAATAGACGATCTCTCCGGCATCCCGTAAAAGCGCGGAAGGGACCGCTGTGGTTTTAGTGGGTATTTCGGTCGTACCAGCTGACCGGCGAGTCCCACACACCGATTGTGCCCTTCGTCATCGTCTGTCACCGGCGAGGGTTAGTGCGCAAAGGCATTTCCACAGGGTGAACAAAAAAAAAAAAACAAAAAAAGAAAAAAAGAAAAAGAAAAGGGTAACAGGCCGAAGAGCCATCTATGACAAAGATTCAATTCTGGTGGGCCACATGGCGTTGAGAGATATGTGGACGGTAGGTCGCGTGCTATAGAAGGATTAGGCGGAGTGTGACTATACCGCAGTTTTTCGACAAAAAAGGTTCATACGAAATGTCAGAGACATTGTTGCGTTGACTTATTAAAGAAAGCTAGATTCCAACATAGTTAAACTATTGAAGTTTATTATAAAATATAAATCCTCTTTATACGTTGATACCGAAATAATTAGCGCAATATAAGAAAATCAGGAAATTAAGAAAACCAGGAAAACATTAAACATATTTTAAAAGATTTCCTGGCTTTTTTATATTAAAATGGAATACCGAGACCTTCTTTTTTTACATAAAATTACACCTTTTAAGTTTAGAATGTGGCTAGTTGTAATAATCATATGGTACATGTTTGTTATGAAAAATGTACATTTTAGAATTTTTGAAAAATTAAAGGCTATTTGATAAATTAAATGAAGAAAACAATTACTGAAAAAATATTACCACGTGCTCCCTCTTCGTGCTCTAACCAGAGTTTCTAATCGCCTAAACATGTGAGAATGATGTTGTCCAGCGTCTTTTGATGTTATATCTGCTATTCTTTAACTACGAAAGCTCTCATTTCATGCTCATTGGCTGGAGATGGAATTCTCGATACGACCCTTCATTTTAACAAGTCCCAGAGATTCTCTATAGAATTCATATCCGGAGATTTCACTGGACACTTCATCATCTGATGTTCACTTCATTACTACGCAGAATTATCTTGGATCCATATGATGCCATCAACAATAAAGGGGGCAAATAGTACCACATTTTGTTTTAAAATTATTGTTATGTAATGATCTGTAGACAGGTTACCTTCACTGATCATCACCGAGTCCATATATGAGCTCCTAAACATATTCCTTCTCACACCATTATGGATTCCTACAATATGATATTGTAATTTCAAATTTTGCTTGATTATATATTTCTCCTCTATGCCTGTATTTCTTCTATCTTCCGTTGGCTTGAATTAATAAATTAAAATTTTAAATATTACCAACTTAACAAATTTTCAAATTAAAATTATGAAATAAGTTGTGTTTTGTTCAATTGTTTTCCTGTTAGAATATTTTATTTTAAAACTAAATTAAAGAAAAACCAGCCAGTATTAGAATACGAAAAATATTTAAATTAGTTTTCAGATTTTTTTATGTGCCACTGATTTTCCCGTTGTGTTTAATGGGTATATCTAAATCACATATTGGAACTAGATGTAAAAATATTTGACTAAGAACAGTACTGATAACTCCTATGATTAGACCTAAAAACTGCAAGGTGCTCTCTTATTAAATACAATATAAATTATTAGCCTCTACTCATAGCTTCACCCGCGTATAAAGTAATTTCCCCAAAGTGCATATATTAACCAGTGAAACATATTACCGAGATAAAAGTATACTATGTGTTAATTCAGAAAATGGGTCTATTTATGTGTCATGTTTCCTTCCAATCTGTTCAATGGTTTCCACATGATTGAGTAATAAATATCCAAATATCTGCCCAAACTTTCGTATTTATAATATTAATAGGATTCGTAATCGTGTGTAATTGATCGAAGCGTTCGCTCCCTGTTATAAGTTTCCCAGAAAAATGTTGCTTCTGTCCGTCCTCTCGATGATCCTTCCAGTTAAGAATAATATGTGTTACCACTACTTATTTTCCCGTGGGAATGATAAACATCAGCTGAGTTATCACCAGGTAATTTAACAATTTTCCGTGTGGTGCCGGAGTATACCGGAGAATACTATTCACTACCCCATATCTTACCCGTGGGTGATCGTACGAGACGACTAAGGGATACAAAACGCATTTAACATCTATGCGAGAGAAGAAAATCTCCAAAACCCTATACCAATACGTCTGACCAGCGTGGTATAGTAGGTTAATTTCCCTCCCATTACGGAAGAGGCCCGAGCCCAACAGTGGGACATTTATGGGCTGTGATGATGATGAATTAAACAGTAGTATCTTTTAGAAAACTTATAACAACAACCTTATTATAATTTACATAATAACCACCAGACAATCATAGTAATTATAGGATTATTCTCTTATTGAGCAGACTGATGTCAAACAATGGTTATCGAGAGACTGTTTAAAGGATTGAGAGAAAGGAATATCATCATCATCATCTCAGCTCATATAACTGTCTCGCTCGAGCCTCCTCTATAATGGGAGGGAAATTGACCTACTATACCACGCTGGTTGGACGAGTAGATATAGGGTTTTTTTTCCCGTTTTGCTTCTCTCGCATATAAAATCTATGCATTATATACGTTTCATATCCCTTAGTCGTCTCTTACGATCACCCATGGGTAAGATAGGGCGTGGGTAATTGTATTCTTACTCCGTCACCATGCAAAGGAATATAAAGGGTGGTAATATCTTGTATTAACTTTTGACCGTACGTGGTTTATAATTCTTATGATGAAAGTTACATCATAATCATCATCATCACAGCCCATAAATGTCCCACTGTTGGGCTCGGGCCTCCTCCGTAATGGGAGGGAAATTAAGCTACTATACCGCGCTGGTCAGACGTGTTGGTATAGGGTTTTGTTTCGAGTTTTCCTTCTCTCGCGTAGATGTTATATGCGTTTTAAATCCCTTAGTCGTCTTATACGATCACCCACGGGTAAGATATGGAGTGGTGAATAGTATTCTTACTGCGTCACCACAAGGAAAGTTACATATGTTTATACAAGTTTTATTTTGTACCTAACAATTTTAACACACCGCTTATGAAAAGGTTAGAGGAATTTAACGCTTCTCAAGTTCTTTAGACCGTAACGCATTAATGTCTCACGTTACAAATAGGGACAGGATGGTCTTTGTTTTGTTTTATTTTTTTTATTCATATATGAATAGGGTTGGCGCTTTTATGAAAATATATTATCATAGATAGTATAAAGTTATTTAAAGAATACATACATACATACATATCATCACGCCATATCCCTTGCAGGGTAGGCAGAGAGAACAGAGTGCCAGAGAACTCTATCTCTGCATACTTCACTCGCTTCCTCAACATTCATAATTCTCTTCATACACGCTCGCCGGTTTCGGAGACTCTTGACTCCACCTTCCTTCAGTACATGACCGATCTGGTCTAGGTAGGTTAGTCTCGGTCTCCCTCGGTACCTACATCCTTCCACTTTCGCATTGTATATCTTCTTAACCAGGCGTTCGTTCGGCATTCTTTCCACATGTCCGAACCATCGGAGCATTCCCTTTCACATCTTTACACCAATACTCTCTTTCATACCTACTCGCTCTCTTACGTCGTCGTTACGAATGCGGTCGGTCAGCCTAACTCCACAGATTTTCCGCAGAGATCGCATTTCGACCGCATTAATTTTACTATCATACTCTTTTCTGCATACCCAACTCTCGCTTCCATACAGTAATGTTGGGTAAACACACCGCTTATGAAAAGGTTAGATGAATTAAGAATAACTTATTTAAAAAACGTTGATGTGTGGTAGCGGCTACGAATACTACCAACGCTTACTATGCTCGTGGATGCAGAAAAAGACGACTAAGAGCTTTATATCGACCTGGGTCAACTCCACCTTAGGCCGTTGAGTCATTAATTACATTCCCAAGGAGAGTCGTCGTCACTCTCCTTGGGAATGTAATTAATGACTCAACGGCCTAAGGTGGAGTTGTTTGTTGTATGTGTAGTACCTAAGTAAGCGGCCGGTCATAAAACTACTGCTGAAGAGAAGTACACATTGCGTCCGCCAACTCCAAGTAATTGGGATAAAAGCAGAATAATTAATGAGATCGTAAGAAAAAATTAGTTCACAAGCGGGGTTCCAACCCGCACCTATTGGGAATCCGGCCCAACCGTGCTGCCACTTACACCATCGTGAACTATTTTGTAAACATTGTCCGATAGATGGCATACGTCACCTTGAAGACGTAAGATATAATATGAATCGAAATTTGCATGTCCTAAAATAGTTCACGATGGTGTAAGTGGCAGTACGGTTGGGCCGGATTCCCAATAGCTGCGGGTTCGAACTCCGCTTGTGACCTCATTTTTCGTTTCGTAATCGGGTATTTATAAATAATTAAGCATATTAAATGCTAAAAATTTCAGTAATTTGAAAAATTTGTTCAATAAAAAGCATAGATCCTATTAATAAGTGTAATAATTTAATTGTAAAAATTGTTCCTTAGTGTGTGAAAATTATGTAAAAAAGACGTCTCGGCTCATATAGGCCCACTGTTGGGCATGAATCTTCTCCATAGAAGTAAAATTGTCACAGTATCCCTCACTGGTCTGACGGGTTTCTATATATGGTTTTGGAGTTTACTCCTTAAGAATCGATTTTCATATAAGGCGTTCGGTATGAGAAAAAATTGGGGAGTAAAATCTAGTGATCGAATGACCTCGCTACGTTTTTGGTGCGCAACCTATTCTGCGCACCTTTCACTTTCTGACGTGAGATAATACTTCACTGAACAGTTTTAATAAATATAAATATATATATTATTTTTAATCAAATGAGCTTTTTTTGCACCTGTTTTGATAATCGTACTTAAGGAGTAAACTCCAGTCGTGCGTCGGAGCTGATACACACACTTTTTTTTTTCAAGTTTTCTTCTTTGACAGAGAATTTATATTTTGTGGTAGTACCACGCTGTTGACACTTTTCTGTCTACAGCCGCGGGTCGGTCCGTTTGGGGTAGTACTACACTCTCGCAGTAAATCAACGTATGAGTAATTGCTATATAGTATTGCGCTTCGTTCGGTGAGCGAGAGAGCCGGAAGCCCAACTGGGTAGGTTTGGGGTTTGTATTGGTGGGCAGCAGCCTAGCTATATTCTTGATATTGCAAAGGTCCATGGGCGGCAGTAACACAGGGGTAACCCTTACCATCAGATGTGCTGCTTGCTAGTCTGCCACCAAAAGCAATTAAAATAAATGCGAATTGTATCCCTTAATCGTCTCATAGGTCACCCAAGGGCAGAAAAGGGGGTGGTAACTTGCTTTTTTACCACCATCAACAAATGTCTCACCCATGAGTGACCGTAAGAGACGATTAAGGGATATAAAATGCATATAACATCTATGCAAGAGAAGGACAACTCGAAAGAAAACCTTATATCAAGACGTCTGACAAACGTGGTGTAGTAGGTGAATTTCCCTCCCGATATGAAGGAGGCTCTAGCCCAACAGTGGGACATAAATGAGCTGAGATTAAAATATAATTTTTAAACGTCTTTAATTGTAGTTTATGTACGCGCTCTTGTATAACTTCAAGGTAAGCAATAACTTGTGTATGCCCTTAATAAGTAATAACATATTAAAGATTTCCACTCACCTATTATATATTTTAAATTACATACATATAATACTTATTTCCTTATAATTCAACGTTATTATATTGAAAAAATCACATCATGATGCTAATTTATTTTTATTATAAAATAATATTAAATCTATGCATGGCATTTCCACTGCAACAACCGATTTTAGTTGCCTTGTTATTTATATTTTATTTACTATCATCTTATTTATTTATTTTAGTAGCCACCACACAGCCGTCTTCAATACAATCTGTCATAGTTATAGGCAGGATAGGATAGATCTGTAACTGTGTGGTAGCGGTTACGAATACTACCAACCCTTACTTTGCTCGTGGATGTCGTAAAAGACGACTAAGAGCCTTATAACGACCTGGGTCGACTCCATCTGATGCCGCTTGGCCAAGGAGGGTTGACGTCTGGCAGGCGGCCGGTCATAAAACTATTGCCAATAACTTTTACAATATGTACTATGAAAGAAGAGTACATATTATATCGACGATATTTAATATATTCGATTTTTATATTCGATATTTAAACTCAAAACTTTCGCAAACTCGACTTCATCGTTTAAGCTCATATATGTTCCACGTCTATTAAGAAAATGTTTGAAAGTGGCGCCAGTGACGGATAAGTTAAGGAGTGAACGTTTGACCTGGATATCTATATATAAAGATAGAAATATAGATATAGAGACATGTGTGAGACGGAGTGAAAGTAATATTGCGAGGAAGATTTTAAGTATGATTGTTGAAGGCTTTAGGGGTAAAGGGACACCACGGAAAAAATGGATGGACTGCGTGAAGCATGATATGGATACACAAGGAGTGACTACAGAGATGACATCTGATAGGGCTGTATGCAAAAAGAGGACATATTGTGTCAACCCCAAGTAGTTGGGATAAGAGCAAGAGAATGATGATAATGTTACAATTCCGGGTTCGATCCTCCTCCATTATTTCACGCTGATCAGACAAATTGTATATAATTTAATTTTAAGATTACCTTCTCTTGAATAGATGTTATTAACCCATCATATTCTTATTCGTTGACACACACGCCTAAAAAAGAGGATACTAAATTGTATTCTTCTTCTATCTGTGTGAAGTAAGAATACTATTCACCGCCCCCTATCTTACCTGTGGGTGATCGTAAGAGATATAAAACGCATATAACATCTATGCAAGAGAAGGAAAACTCGAAACAAAACCCTATACCAACACGTCAGACCAGCGCGGTATAGTAGGTTAATTTCCCTCCCATTACGGAGGAGGCCCGAGCCCAACAGTAGGACATGTATGGGCTGTGATGATGATGATGATGAAATTGTATTCTTACTTCCTCACCATGCGAAAACTGACTATCAAACTACATTGTTTAAATTAATAGATAGTACCACTTCGTTTTTTCGTATATTATAGCTATCACACTGTGATACATTGAAATCAATGTCATATGTGCACAAATCGAGGGGATGACAAATGCCATTAATATCACGGGTCATTGTTCAAAGACCATCAATTATTTGTCACAAGACTGATCTATGTGCGAGTGGTATGCAGATATTAGTCACACCATCTATTAGTGATGTATGGCAAGTTATTTGTAGTAATTCGTTATGTCCAAATTCGTTTAGTTTGAATAAGTAAACATTTGTACCTGTTATATGCTCAAATGCTCATAATTTTGTTATGCTCAATAATATTTTGATAGTAAACATAGTAGAAACATATTTAAACCGCATCTTAAAAGTGAATAATTAGTATTTTGCCCTCTGAGTTTTATTTCTCAGTTTAGCCGCGTTCCGATCCGGTGGTAGCTTAATAATTTTGTTAGTAAATTGCCACAATATAATAATTATCATTAATTAAATGCTTATTAATAATTGATTATAAAAATATAAAATTATTTATTTACAATGATTTTCTTTTTATACTGTCAATGAATCAAAAAATCAAATGAATCAATGTATCAAAAAATGTAGATTAATAACTAATACTAAAGAGGGTAGATATAAATCTCTGTAATAACGATGACTTGTTGGACGTGAGACACTTAAGTCCTCTCGTAACCATGAACGCTGTAAAGTGTTCGAAATTTCGGAAAAATAAAAATCAAATAATCAAATACAAACGCGATCCGAATCCGTAAAAATAGTTTTATTTCAAATAAACATCTTTGTTTCTTACAGATTATGAACAGAAGACTGGAAAGTGAATTTTAAAACTGTTTTCATAGTTTATAGATCGACATTAGAGTAATATAGTACAACAGATAATTATTACAATGACTCTATAGTATTTATACAAAAGACTATAATTTAAAATAATACTAACTTATCATTCAATATCATTAAGAGATATTATAATCAAAATTTCTCAACAAAAGAAAGCTTATGGGCTGAAAAAAGATGTGAAAACTACTTAAATCCTCTTTACTTTTCAAGGATACGAAGCTTACCTAGGCATTACTAAGGATAGTACCTTACGCATAATGAAAAATAATGGCAGAGCAACAAAATATTTTATAAAAACCTATTACCTCATAATAATCTATCATATAAGCATATCAATGTTTGTATATTATAAAAAGACAAATTTAAAGTTTTTAGCAGTTATCATCATCATCATTACAGTCCATATATGTCCCACTGTTGGGCTCGGGCCTCCTCCGTAATGAGATGTAAATGAACCTACTACACCACGCTAGTCAGACGTGTTGGTATAGGGTTTTGTTTCGAGTTTTCTTTTTCTTGCATAGATGTTATATGCGTTTTATATCCCTTAGTCGTCTCTTACGATCACCCACGGGTAAAATAGGGGGTTGTAAATTGTAATCTTACTCCGACACCACACGAAAAAACGAACTGTTAAATATGGCTTAATTTAAGCATAAAACTCTTCCATAATGGGAAAATAATTATGCCTAAACGGAATGGAATTTATTTCGAGATTCCTTTCTTTTGGATTAGTAAAGATGTTTCTCTTAACCATTTCAAGGGACAATCCGGAGAAGGGAAGGGATTATATTCCTAATCCGTCAATACAAGAAGTAATATTTCATTACCTATTATTACACTTGTATACATCATGCATGTCGTAATTAATGATATAACTTACTAGATAAGTATTCACTATTATGTAGTTGAAGCCGCTCAGGTGTCGTGCAGATGGACTTGTGCAAGGACAAGTTACCTATTATGTTTCATCATTACGTTGCAATAGCTATTACAATATTTAAATAAATGACTGTTCTAGTAATCAAACTTGAGATTGTGTGCTGCTTGTGGAATTTGTTTCAGTTCTTATATTTTGTATTATATCTTCCACAAAATATTACTGTGTGGTAGCGACTACGAATATTATCAGCCGTTATTTTGTTCGTGGATGTGGTAAAAGACGACTAACAGCTTTATATCGACTCGCCAACTCCACCTGATGCTGTTTGGTCAACACTTACATTCCCAAGGAGGGTTGACGTCAAGTATTTTTGCAATGTGTATGTCTAAAGCCAATAACTTTTGCAATGTGTATAAGTACATATTGTGTCGACTCCAAGTAATTGGGATAAGGCAGGACAGTGTTGATGATCTTGAACAAAATATACTGGTTCTAAGGACACTGAACTTAATACTTCATAAACATAATGTAGTACTTTATATTTTTAGGGTTCCATACCTCGAAAGGAAAACACGGAACCCTTATAGGATCACTTTGTTGTCCGTCCATCCGTCTGTCCGTCTGTCCGTCCGGTGGTCTGTCCGTCCGTCCATCTGTCTGTCCGTCCATCTGTCCGTCTGTCAGTCTGTCAAGACCCGCGTGGAGTTATCAAGCTGAAATTTATATCAAATACTCAAGTCTGCTGTCCCTTGAAACTGTGAAAAAAAAAATCAAACTTCTAAGCTAACGCAATCAAAAGATACAGCCGTTTATGTCGCAAATTTCTGCAAATTTTCGACACTCGCAAGGGAATCAAAACCCCCTTCCACCGAAGTTAAAATCGAGTACCGGTGGTCCGCTCGCACGGCGAAGAGAGAAGGTTTTACGGTGGGTCTATGGGGTCACGCGCCGCCTTTCCGTCACCCCGGACCGATTCAGCGGGGTGAGACGCACCCATAGCCCACCAATAAAAAAAAAAAAAAAAAAGGGAATCAAAACCCCACCCGTGACGGAGTCGGAAGTGGGGGCGGCCGTGGCGAAGATTCGTTCCGCCACCACGGCCCCCGGCCCGGACGGAATTCCAGTCCGGGTGCTGACGTCGCTCCTCGAGCACTTCGAGCCTCGCCTCAGGCAGCTGTTCAACGCCTGTCTGACGTCTGGACGGTTCCCTGAGTGCTGGAAGGAAGGGAGGTTGGTTCTCCTGCCAAATCCGGGACGGTCCCCGGATTTGCCGTCGGCCTACAGGCCCATCGTGCTCCTCGACGATGTGGGTAAGCTGCTGGAGCGTGTGCTCGCTGCCCGCATCGTCCGACACCTGGAGGAGGTGGGGCCCGATCTGTCGGACGCTCAGTATGGGTTTCGGAGGGGGTGTTTGACCATCGGGGCCCTACTACGCCTAAGGCAGGCGGCCGCGGAGGCCGTCGCCGGGAAGGGAGTGCTGTTGGCGGTGTCGATGGACATCGCCAACGCATTCAATAGTCTGCCATTCGGCTGCATCAGGGAGGCGCTCTGGTTCCATGGAGTGCCCCTGTACCTCAGGCGGCTGGTGGCAGACTATTTGGAGGGCCGCAGTATCCTCTGCGCGGGTCCCGCAGGGGACATTGTGCGGACGCCCATGTCGTGCGGCGTTCCACAGGGGTCGGTTCTGGGGCCGACCCTGTGGGACATCGGGTACGACTGGGCGTTGAGAGGGAGTCTCCCCCCCGGGCTGAGCTTGGTGTGCTACGCTGACGACACGCTCGTCACAGCCCGGGGCAGGACACTCGAAGAGGCGGCGAGCCTGGCCACTCTCGGCACCGAGGAGATGGTCAGGCGGATCGAGGCGCTGGGGCTCAGGGTGGCCCTAAACAAGACGGAGGCCCTACTTTTCCATGGGCCCCGTGTTAGGCTACCCATCGGCGCCTCGATAGTGGTAAACTCCATCCACATCAGCATCCAGGCCCATATGAGGTACTTGGGTCTAGTGCTCGACGGGCGATGGTGGTTCCGGGAGCATTTCCGACAGATTGCTCCCCGGCTTGTCGGCGCGGCGTCCGCCCTTTCTCGACTCATGCCGAACGTGGGCGGACCCAGTTTCGAGGGCCGACGGCTGTATGCGGGGGTCATCCGCTCGATGGCCATGCACGGCGCACCCGTGTGGGGGAGGGCTCTGAACGCCCAGCTCAGGGCGGTTCTGTGGAGGCCACAGAGAGCCATGGCGGTCAGAGCCATTCGCGGGTACCGCACGGTGTCGACAGAGGCGGCGTGCCTGTTGGCCGGGACACCCCCGTGGGACCTAGAGGCGGAGATGCTCTCCGACCTCTACCGGCGGGTTATCACAGCGCGCGAGGAAGGTGGCTCCCCATCGTTGAGCGAGATAGCCACCTGGCGCGTGGATGCCCGCCGAGACGTCATCGCCCGTTGGGCTACGCGGCTGGAGAGGCCTAGGCACGGTGTGGAGACCGTTGAGGCCCTCCGGCCCGTATTGATAGAGTGGATGGAGCGGCGGCACGGAGTCCTCACCTTTCGGCTGGTGCAGGTATTGACGGGGCACGGGTGTTTCGGGTTGTACCTGCACAGGGTCGTGTATAGGGAGTGGACTCCGGCCTGCCACCACTGCAGGAGTGACGAGGACACGGCGCAACACACGCTGGAGGTGTGTCCGGGATGGGAGCGGCAGCGCCGTGACCTGGTCGCTGTCATCGGTGCCGACCTGACGCTGCCGGCCGTCGCGAGGGCGATGGTCGACAGCATCAGGAACTGGGACGCGGTCGCCGCCTTCTGCGAGGCTGTCATCTCGCAGAAGGAAGCGACGGAACGGGCAAGGGAGGATTCCCGCGCCCCGGGCCGCCGCCAGCGGCCGGGGCGGCGCAGGCGCGAATACCTGCGCCTGATGCCGCCCTAACCGAGGCTTCGGGTGATCGGACCGGGGAATTGTCCGGTCACCCGACGTGAGGCCACCACGTGAGGGCGACGCCCCGACGGCGAAATCTGTCGTGGCGTCGACGAGAGGAACCCGCGAGGGTGAACCGCCGGGCGGGCCACCGAAGCTAAAATCTGGTCCCGGTGACCCGCTCGCACGGCGAAGAGAGAGGAGTTTTTACGGTGGGTCTATGGGGTCACGCGCCGCCTTCTCCGTCACCCCGGACCGATTTGGCGGGGCGAGACTAATCCATAGTCCACCAACAAAAAAAAAAAAAAAAAAAAAAAAAAAAAAAAAAAAAAAAAAAAAAAAGGGAATCAAAACCTACAGGTTACTTCCCGTGAACTCGGAATCTTGAAATTTGGTATGGAGCAACGTCTTATAGGACACATAAAGGAAAAATTGTGGAAACCGTAAATTTTTAATTACATCATATATAAAAAAATATTTTTAATAATTTTAAACTCACTACCCCTTTCTTCCTGTACGTGTAGAGGTATTAAATTAAAATTAAAAATTATGTCATATACTGAGATCTATAATACCTATAAGTTGTAACAAAATCAAACTTCTATTTCAACGCAATCAAAAGAAACAGCAATTTAAGTCGCATATTTTCAAACTCGCAACTACTTGCAAGGGAATCAAAACCTAACCTGCTGAGTTCGAGTTTTCTTCACAGTGGAAGAGATTTAGTATACCACGCCTAGCAGACGATGATCAGAGAGTTTTATTCATATGCATATCCCTTACTGCGGTAAAATATATTCTTACTCCGTCATAGCGCGTATAATTTTGTATCATGCGCCATTCATAAACATACAATTATTGGTTATAAATTACACCTGTATACAAAAAAATGATTTGTCGATCGCATAAAGAATTCTTTTTTGTGGCAATTGAACTTTTTATGATATAGTATTGTTTTTAGAAGTAGAACCATGCTTATTTTCCTGTTTGCAGCCATGAATGGAGCGGCTCATCTGGGGTAGTCCACACTCTCGCAATACATCAAGGTCTGAATAGTAGTAATATGCGCTTGCTTAAGAGAGCGGAAGAGCCGAAGGCCTAAGCCACACCTTACCACAGCCGATTATATGGCAATACCTAAAGTATTACAAAGAGTCATCAGCAGCAGTTACTCATCTCATCTCAGCCCATATATGTCCCACTGTTGGGCTCGGGCCTCCTCCATAATGGCATAATGGGAGCGAAATTGACCTACTATACCGCGCTGGTTAGACGTGTAGGTATAGGGTTTTATTTCGAGTTTTCCTTCTCCTGCACAGATGATACGCATGTTGTATCCCTTAATCGTCTTTTACGATACCCACGGATAAGAGAGGGGTAGTGAACTGTATTCTTACTCCGTCAACACACGGAAAAGCAGTTACTACTTATCAAAAAATATCTATCAAAACTCAAACAAATATTACTTGTATAGAATAAAATGTCAGCTTAGCTAAGTAATTAATACTCCTACCTATAATTACTATAAACAAACTCAATGGGAAAATACAACCACAAACACATGTTTTGTAGTTGCAAAGTGGATATAATTAGTTCGTAATCCAAATGCAAATTGATATGTTAGCCGTTTCGTACCATATTATATACAGGTTGTTCTAAAACTAATGTCCAAGTGGTAAAGGTCAAGCCGTCAAAGGTGAAGGCAGCCAAAACCAGTTCAAAAGAAAATTTATGTGTTACTATTACTACTTAAAAAGAAAATTTATATGTTACTAGCTACACATACTATTAAACTTATCATATATCGTTCTCCTACTCTTATTCCAATTACTTGGGGTCGATACAATATGTACCTACTCTTTTTTCATAGTACATTTTGTAAAAGTAATTAGCAATAGTTTTATGACCGGCCGCCTGCCAGACGTCACCCCTCCTTGGGAATGTAATTGTTGACCAAACGGCATCAAATGGGGTTGGCCGAGGCCGTTATGAGGCTCTTAGTCGTGTTTTACGACATCCATGGTCAAAGTACGGTTTGGTAGTATTCGTAGCCGCTACCACACACCTAAACTTAATATATTAAATGGTTAATAATGCTACTACACTAAAAAGTACAAAGCTTACTGTGAATTGTTAGAAACATACTATAACTATTTAAATTACTATCAAAACGATTTACTAAAACGTTTAATAAATAACTGGGATTACGTACAATAAAACAGAGCAATATAATATAATATATTTGTTGTATGTGTAATCTATACTAATATTATAAAGAGGAAAGGTTTGTATGTATGTTTGTAATGAATTGGCTCAAAAAGTACTGCACCGATTTAAATAATTCTTTCACCATTTTAATGCAAAATTATCACTGATTATTATAGGTTATTTTAGTTGTAAAAAAATATAAGGATCCCTACTAAAATTACAATAATGTTACCCAAGGTGTAAAAAAACGCCCATAAAATATCTTTCATCGCATATGCTGCGAAAACTATTGATAATAGAACCAAAAATGTTCCACAATATTAAAGAACATATCAATATTTACAAAAAATGTCGCGATAGCATGTGTCTAACTATTGTAGTTATGTCACTCTAACTACTTTTTAACATTTTAAACTTTAATAGAAATTTCGACCATAATCAGACCAAGTTATTTATACCTTTGCCTTAATCCTTACCTAAATAAATGATTTCTCAAGTAAGGCTCTTTAAATACCTGTAAATAACTTTTTATTTTATTAAAATCGAACACTCCATTTGAAAGATATTACGAGTTTAATAAAATTGAAATAAAATTAATTCGCCGCCGTGACGCGCCGGTGCGGCGGGGACGGAGTGCAGGAGAAGGGCACATCTATGAAATAGGTAGCCGCGCGGCTCGCTCTGAGAAATTTAAGCCCTCCCAATATGTGTAATGGAACAAGACTTTTGGTTATGGAATTGCGAGACAACGTGATTGTAGCTACTATCATCACCGGCCCCGTGGCCGGACAGCTTGCTCTCTTTCCGCGGATCCCGATGATACCGACGGATTGTCCTATATCTTTTAAAAGATTACAGTTTTCTGTAAAGATATCGTTTGCCCTTACAATAAATAAATCCCAGGGACAAACTTTTTCTATGGTTGGCATCGATCTAAGAAAAGAGTGCTTTTCTCATGGCCAACTATATGTATGTTGCACTTTCTCGAGTAGGTTCTCCTGAAAATCAATATGTTTTATTGGCATCTACAAATACCACTGCTAACATAGTGCATAGTGAAACATTAAGTTAAAAATGGTAAATTAAAATAAATATCTAATAAAATTTAAAAGTCTTTAATATAAAAGATGTACTTGAATAAAGAAATGATACACAAATAAAAAAAAACTACATTAAAATAAATAAAAAATATAAATCAAAAAGGAAAAATAAATGTAAAAAAAAACTTAGCACATAAGTCGGGGTGCTATATTTTTTATTCTATGAAATATGTGATAATCAGTACTTATACAGTAATAGTAGGTATATAATGTATCTAATTATTATTAGTATACCTATACTCTAAACCTCAGTGAAATGTTTTTAAAAATTACCAGTGGATGTCATTTATTCTGTTTACTCATTTTGTTTTCAAACATCAACCCAAGGGAAGCCAGCGATACACTATTGCTAAATACATTATTATTTAGGTATGTCCTGCATTTACTGTACGTTTATGCCAAAATGTTTAATAAATAAATGTTCACCCGTGCGAAGCCGGGGGTCGGGCCGCTAGTATAATATATGTCAATATTTTGAAAAATATTTAGAAGGCGTATTATAAAAGTTTTTGGGACAGTCTGTGATTTTTATTAGCTTTAATATGATTTTATTATTATTTTTTAATAATGTCTGAGTGACGTATATTAAATGCTTAAATGTTTGCAATTGAATTATTATAATAATTTTAGAAAATAATTATTTATGTACTTAGATTGAATACTTATGTTATAAAACAGAAATATTTTTTTAAGTTTGAATGTAAAGGTGATCTAGAACCTGAACACATAAAAACCTTTTCACTAAACAACATTATCCATGAATTTTATAGACTAAAAGTTTATTTTGAAAAAGTAAAGTAATTTTTAAGAGCAGTAAGAAGCATAAATGTGCAAATAGGAGCAAAATCTAATAAGTGTCAATAGTACGGATACATCGTTTTTTGTGTTAATGTATTACATATATTTCCGTGTAGTGACGGAGTAAGTATACAATTCACCACCCCCTATCGTACTTGAAGGTAATCTTAAAAGACGTTTGAGGGATAAAATATGCATATAACATCTATACAAGAAAATGAACACTCGAAGTAAAATCTTGTACCAACACGTCTGAACAGCGTGGTGTAGTTGGTCAATTTTCCTCCTAGGCTCGAGCCCAACAGGGGGTCATATATGAGCTGAAATAATGGTGATGATGATTACGTATTTATGTCTAAATATTGTACAAATGCCCTATTAAGTACTGTTAGAGTTTAATATTCGAAGTGTGACAATTATGAATAAATGCAAGTCAATATGATTCTAACTTTTATAACTCTTAATTTTATATTTGTCGTCTTTCTACTCTGTTAGAGTTATAGGTATTCTAATTTAAAATTTGTAATTCATTAAAAACTTATCTGTTTTTATAAATTAAGATAGAATTTTAATGGAGTGACGACATTACAATTTTTAAATGGAGTGACGACACCTGACCTTTGCATTGTGCAACTTTGCATTTGTGACGTCATCTGAACTTGGTAGCTTAAAACAATAACATTTTAGGGTTAGACAAAATATTGAATACAAAATATTTTATATTATATTATGCTACCATTTGCAATTCTAATCTGAGTCAGAGTGGCATAATAAATCATCATCATCTCAACTCATATATGTCCCACTGCTGGGCTCAAGCCTCCTCCACATTAGGAGGGAAATTTACCTTTTACACTACGCTAGGCAGATATGTGTTGGTATAGGGTTTATTATTTCGAGTTTGCTTTCTCTTGCATAAATAATATTTATGAAAACCGATTACGAAGTGAAAAATGATGTCACAAGCGGGATTCGAACCCGCGCCTATTGGGATTTCGGCCCAATCGTGCTGCCACTACACTACCGTGACTAATTGGAGGACATGCAAATTTCACTTTGTATCATATTTACGTCTTAAGGTGACGGTATGCTATCTACCCGACAATGTTTACACATTGTTATAGGCTTAACACTTCAAACTTAACAGTTAGAATTGTATTAAACGATGACACAACCTTGTTATTTAAATTACTGAAATTTTGCATTTAATATGCTTAATTATTTATGAAAACCATCATTTTTCACTTCGTAATCGGTTTTCATAAATAATTAAGCATATTAAATGCTAAATTTCAGTAATTTAAATAATATTTTATCTCTTAGTCGTCTTTTATGTTCACCCACGGGTAGTGTTGACCTAATGCAAGCCAAGACTCGCTGCAAGAGTCTCGCTGTGCTTCCTTAGACAGCATTTTACGGTTCTTTTCGAAAAAAAAAAGGATTGCCAACATTTTGTATTCTTAATACCAGTACACGGGGAAATAATTTAATGTTATTTTAAACAGTCTCATGTTAGATAGATAGGTAGGTGGTATGTACCTAATTATTGATAGTTGTATAGTTCACTAAATAGATGAATGGAATTTCATTAATTTAGTTGGATTTTTCACTTCTATCAAAACAAGTGACTATGTTATTCTAACAGCGAGAGTTGCAAGACTTGCGAGACTCGCAAGTCTTGTTTTACATTTGGGCAACACCACCTACGAGTAAAATAGGGGATAGTGAATTATATTCTTACTCCGTCACTACACAAAAACATAATATTATATTATTCATAATTTTCGATAGATAATTTCGCTTACTATATACATATTTTAGACTTGGATATTAAAATTTTGTTGTGACGATACAAGTCCAATTATTATAAAATAATTTCAGTGTGGTACTAGGACAAGGTGACCTTGTATTTATATCCACGGTACCACTATGGAACTGTGGTTTAAAAACATTTCTTGAATATTTTAATTACCTTTTCACACTGAACCAAAATTGTATTTACGCCCCTCGCACCGTAGAGAAATTTATTTTTTCTTAGCCGCACTGCAGATAAAACAAGAATAAGCCAACTTAGATCTGATGTTAGATCGAACATATTAAGGGTGGTGTAGATACTTATTTAACTGACAAAATCATATTAAACATTTCATCATCATCATCTCAGCTCATACACGTCCCACTGTTGGGCTCGAGCCTCCTCCATAATGGAAGGGTAATTGACCTACTATACCACACTGGTCAGACGTGTTGGTGTAGGGTTTTGTTTCGAGTTTTCCCTCTCTCGCATAGATGTTATATGCGTTTTATATCCCTTAGTCGTCTCGTACGATCACCCACGGGTAAGATAGGGTAGGGTGGTGAATTGTATTCTTACTCCGTCACCACACGGAAAATTAAATTAAGCATTTACAATCAGTTAATGGACCCATCCATCCATTCAATCATCTATCAATCCACTATTGGAGATAGACCGTCGCCTGATAGGGAACAATGCCATAATCGCTATTCTTGGCATATGAGTTAGCGATGGTAATTATCGTTATAAGTTTTCCACTTTTAATTCATTCTCCTTATGAGTGATCATTAGTGTATTCATTAATTTAATTAACTGTATTATTGGAACAGTTGACTTCAATAAAATATTTAATGTCATCCTGTTTTAAAAAGCAAATAAGCAAAGATATACATCCTTATTGCCAATAACGGTGGTTTGCACGTTCTATAATTCTTCAATTGACCTACATAAATTCAATTTAATAAAATTTAAATTCACTACTTCGTGTCTTGCTTTTTTTTTGGCAGGCTATGGTTTGAGCATAAGTCGTCCGTATCTTCTGGGTACAGAAAGGTGATGTGCGGTCCATAACCTGTCGAATTACATTCCCATAGCCATTTGGGTTGATCACAAGTACCGATTCCTTGACATCGGTAGGTAGTCTGTCCGTTTAACTTTACAGATACCATTCCTTATCCACGTTCTGACAATAAAGTCCTTAAGCGAGTGTACGACGTTCTAGGTTCGAGGCGTGAAATAAGACACAAATATAACGTATACTTGTATATATTCTGTATTTCACAAACGATTCCCACAGAAAAAACAATTCTGAACATATTTATACTAAGACTTACAATGAACTTAATGACCTACTTCACCCTGCCTACCCTGCAAGGGATATGGCGTGATGATATGTATGTATGTACTTACAATGAAACCATAGTGCGATCTAATAATTTAGCATCGCCATCTATGGAGCCATTGGCACATATAATTAACAAATGAAATATACAAATAATTCGAATTTTATAAATCAAAATGTTATGTCAATATTTAAATAATATAAATCTTAAATAAATAAATCTTACACTACCTTTTTACCCGACTGCAAAGGAGTGGTATTGTGTTTAACAGTCTATGTATGTATGTATGTATGTAAGTATGTATGTATGTAAGTATGTATGTATGTATGTATGTTTGTATGTTCCTTTGAAGCACTATATATACCAAACGCCTGGGCCGATTTTTATGATTTGCACGTCAATCGATTCCTCTTAATCCGGCGAATGTCACTAAAGATATGACGTTATTGAAAATTCAATATGGCGACTACTGTACGCCATATTGTGGAAATTAAAAAAATTAAAGTCAACAAACTATATCGAGTGTGGTATCGTTAAATAGGTATTTAAAAAGCATTTTTAGTTTTCTCTCAACATTTTTCGATTTGACTGGCCGTTTTGGATCTATATCGATTTAAAGTTTCGTAACAACCTTTCTCACATATAGGTTTTTTAGACAGTAGAAATTTACGATGAAAAGACGAAAAATTCATATAACTGGATGTGGATGGACATATACTGAAATATTTAGTAGGTATATTGTCCAATATACCATAGGTAGTCCTACCTAAAGTATCTAATGTCTGACGCGGTCGCTTATCTCCAATTTCTAACGATTTAGTACTCAACTTCAGTCGAAAAACTATATATGGTTAGGTACTTACCTACTTTTAATAAATAAGATAACTTTAGCTACCTAGGTATTTATAACTAAAAAGTGTAAAATAAAAAAATGATTAAAAAAATCAAAAAACCCGACTGCGTAAAAAGTCACCAAAACTACGTACATAATAAAAAAACTGAAATGAAAAAAACAAGCACTTAGATGTCCGGTGGTCTGGAATTCCATAATATATTATTGAATAAATACTATTGCAGAAAATGAAATATATTTTAATAATAGAACATGACAACTGAACAGTCGGGATCCTTTATTCGACAGCAAATCTAATTTTTCAATGGATCCCGACTGTTCAGTTGTCATGTTCTATTATTAAAATATATTTCATTTTCTGCAATAGTATTTATTCAATAATATATTATGGAATTCCAGACCACCGGACATCTAAGTGCTTGTTTTTTTCTTTTCAGTTTTTTTATTATGTACGTTGTTTTGGTGACTTTTTACGCAGTCGGGTTTTTTGATTTTTTAATCATTTTTTTTTGGTTGGTTTATCTGAACAGCGAGCATTATCTTCCCTAGGATGTCTATGTTGAATAGACATCAATAATCAAATTATTGAAATTTTCTAATAAAAGTTACGAACATCATTATAGCAAACGATTTGCAAAAATTTTTCGTTGTAAACCGTTACTTTCTTTGATTTTATGAGGCTCGTGTAAAGGTACCTTTTAATGACGCTGCCTTTTTTTTTTTTTTTTTTTTTTATTGGTGGGCTATGGGTGCGTCTCGCCCCGCTGAATCGGTCCGGGGTGACGGAAAGGCGGCGCGTGACCCCATAGACCCACCGTAAAACCTTCTCTCTTCGCCGTGCGAGCGGACCACCGGTACTCGATTTTAACTTCGGTGGCCCGCCCGGCGGTTTACCCTCGCGGGTTCCTCTCGTCGACGCCCCGACAGATTTCGCCGTCGGGGCGTCGCCCTCACGCGGTGGCCTCACGTCGGGTGACCGGACAATTCCCCGGTCCGATCACCCGAGGCCTCGGTTAGGGCGGCATCAGGCGCAGGTATTCGCGCCTGCGCCGCCCCGGCCGCTGACGGCGGCCCGGGTCGCGGGATTCCTCCCGGACTCGTTCCGCCGCCTCCTTCTGCGAGATGACAGCCTCGCAGAAGGCGGCGACCGCGTCCCAGTTCCTGACGCTGTCGACCATCGCTCTCGCGACAGCCGGCAGCGTCAGGTCGGCACCGATAACAGCGACGAGGTCACGGCGCTGCCGGTCAAAGCCCGGACACGCCTCCAGCGTGTGTTGCGCCGTGTCCTCGTCACTGCTGCAATGGTGGCAGAACGAAGTCCACTCCCTATGTGCGACCGTGTGCAGGTACGAGCCGAAGCATCCGTGCCCCGACAACACCTGCACCAGTCGAAAGGAGAGGACTCCGTGCCGCCGCTCCATCCACTCCGTCAGTACGGGCCGGAGAGCCTCGACGGTGACGACACCGTGTCTAGGCCTCTCCAGCCGCGTAGCCCAACGGGCGATGACGTCTCGGCGGGCGTCCTCGCGCCAGGTGGCTATCTCGCTCAGCGATGGGGAGCCACCTTCGTCGCGCAGTGAGGTCACCCGCCGGTAGAGGTCGGAGAGCATCTCCGCCTCTAGGTCCCACGGGGGTGTCCCGGCCATTAGGCATGCCGCCTCGGTCGATACCGTGCGGTACCCGCGAATGGCTCTGACCGCCATGACTCTCTGGGGTCTCCACAGAACAGCCCTGAGCTGGGCGTTCAGAGCCCTCGCCCACACGGGTGCGCCGTACATGGCCATAGAACGGATCACCCCCGCATACAGCCGTCGGCCCTCGAAGCTGGGTCCGCCCACGTTCGGCATGAGCTGCGAAAGGGCGGACGCCGCGCCGACCAGCCGGGGAGCAATTTGGCGAAAATGCTCCCGGAACCACCATCGCCCGTCGAGCACCAGACCCAAGTACTTCATATGGGCCTGGATGCTGATGTGGACGGAGTTGACGACTAGCGAGACGCCGATTGGCGGCCTTACGCGTGGCCCATGAAACAATAGGGCCTCCGTCTTATTTAGGGCCACCCTGAGCCCCAGCGCCTCGATTCGCCCGACCATCTCCTCGGTGCCGAGAGTGGCCAGGCTCGCCGCCTCTTCGAGTGTCCTGCCCCGGGCTGTGACGAGCGTATCGTCAGCGTAGCATATCACGCTCAGCCCGGGGGGGAGACTCCCTCTCAACGCCCAGTCGTACCCGATGTCCCACAGAGTCGGCCCCAGAACCGACCCCTGTGGAACGCCGCACGACATGGACGTCCGCACAATGTCCCCTGCGGGACTCGCGCAGAGGACACTGCGCCCCTCCAAATAGTCCGCCACCAGCCGCCTCAGGTACAAGGGCACCCCATGAAATCGGAGCGCCTCCCTGATGCAGCTGAATGGCAGACTATTGAATGCGTTGGCGATGTCCAGCGACACCGCCAACAGCACTCCCCCGCCGGTGACAGCCTCCGCGGCCGTCTGCCTCAGTCGTTGCAGGGCCCCGATGGTCGAACGCCCCCTTCTAAAACCGAATTGAGCGTCCGACAGATCGGGCCCCACCTCCTCCAGGTGCTGGACGATGCGGGCAGCGAGGATGCGCTCCAGCAGCTTACCCACATCGTCGAGGAGCACGATGGGCCTGTAGGCCGACGGCGAATCCGGGGGCCGTCCCGGTTTTGGCAGGAGAACCAACCTCCCCTCCTTCCAGCACTCAGGGAACCGTCCAGACGCCAAACAGGCGTTGTACAGCTGCCTGAGGCGAGGCTCGAGGTGCTCGAGGAGCGACGTCAGCACCCGGACTGGTATTCCGTCCGGGCCGGGGGCCGTGGTCGCGGAACGAATCCGCGCCACAGCTGCTCCCACTTCCGTCTCCGTCACGGGCGGAACACTCTCGTCGTCAGCCTCCCGGTCTTGTTCTGGCGAGGCCATGACCGGGGGCGTGTGTTCCGACTGCCGTGGAAACAGCTCCTCGACCACCCTACAGAGGAAGTCGGGCTGGAGGGTCTCGGTGAGGGGGGGGCCCTGCGCGCGAAGCTTATTCAGCGACGCGCGATACGGGCGACCCCAGAGGTCACGGTCGAGACCGTCCAGCATCTCCTGCCAACTCGCACCCTTGGCGGCTCGGATGGCCAGCCGAAAGGCCGTCCGCGCATCGCGGTACGCCTCGTACAGCTGGCCCTCCCGCTCAGCGTCGCGGTGACGCCGCCGGCTGCGGGTGTAGGACCTTCGGGCTCTGATACATGCCGCACGAAGGTCCGCCAATCTTGGGGACCACCAGTAGACCCCCTGCCTCGGAGGTAGACGCCGCCGCACTCTGGGCATGGCCGCATCGCAGATCTGCGTTAACGCACTGCGGATGCGGACAGCCTCGGCGTCCACCCCGTCCGCTGGGGGCGGTGAGGACAGCCACGTGTGAACGATGGCCGCCTCCGCCAGTAGGTCCCTGTCAAGACGACCCACAGCCCACCGCGGAAACGCGGGAGCTCCGTCCGCCCTGTGACCCCTACCGGGGTCCCGGAGAGGGGAGACCTCCATCCGGATGTACCGGTGGTCCGATAGGGTCTCCGCCTCCTCCAGGACACTCCAGTTCCTCACCCGTGGTGCGACAGCGGGGCTAGCGAACGACAAGTCCACTATCGACCCGCCCTGCTGCCGCACACACGTGTTCACTGAGCCCCTGTTAAGAACACAGAGGCCCAGTGAAGCCGCCCACTCGATGACTGCCCGCCCGCGGTCGTCCGTCATAGGGGACCCCCACGCCGTGGATTTGGCGTTGAAGTCCCCCAGAACCAGGACGAGGCCCGGTGCCAGTCGCCGTATCGAGGCCTCCAAGTTGGTGAGGGAGGCCCTGAAATCGTCCATTCTCCTGGTAGGGGAGAGGTATACGCTGTAGAGCGTGACCCCTCCCCACTCCGCCGCGACAAATTCCTCGCCCCTATCCAAAAGAGACAAGGACGGGAAGTGCCGCTGCGTAGAGACGACGATTGCCGCAGTACCGTTTCGGCTGACCACCCAATTGGGGCGATCAGGCACGCAGTACGGTTCCGCGACTACGGCTGCACCAATCGACCACTCCGCCATGGATTGCAGGAGTAAGTCCTGCGCACCGGCGGAGTGGTTGGTGTTGGCTTGCAAGAGGTGGTACATGGATGGTGTAGCCATTAACGGGCTGTATCCATGACCTCCCCCTCGCCGGCGGGCGATCGGACCGCGCTAGGAGCGGGAGCGGCCGTGGTCGGAGGGCCGCCCCGCCCCTTTGGGGCCGAAGCTGGAGGTTTGCACGCCCCAGAGCCCATGCGGTGCTTGGCGGGCTTATTGCCCGCCGCACACGCGGGGCAGTGGGGCGGGGCGGCGCAAGATGCCGCCACGTGCCCGGTTTGACCGCAGCGGAAACACAGTCCGCCGCAGTCGAAGCAATTAGTGCACGTCGGTCGAGTATGTCCGACCGCCATGCACTTATAGCACCTCGCAGGCCGGTGCTCAAGCACGGTCACCCGCGCCGAGCTCCAGCCCACGAGGAGCCTGCCTGAGCCGGCCAGTTGCCTGACCGACTCCACCGGGCACTGCGCCCAGGCGGCACCTACGCCGCCCGGACCGGGGCGGATGACACCAACCCGGACGGTGTCTATGGGACACCCGGTTCTCGAGGCAATAGCCTCCCGGATGTCTTCCACCGTCACGGAGTCGTCCAGACCCGCGATGCGCATTTCGGCGCACTTGACGGGCCTGGCGATCCTGATGCCACCCTCCTCGGCAAACAAACCTCGCAGCTTGTCAGCTACGCTGTCGGCCGTCTTGGAGCCCTCGGCCCCGGGGAACTCGAGGATTCGAGCCCCTGTCCGGCCCTTGCGGGTCCTGGCTTCGACGCCTCCAATATCGGAGACGTCTAGCTCCCGCCGGGCCTTCCTCAAGACGGCCTCGTAGCTGAGGCCCTTCTCAGCCGCCTCAGGCAGCACAGTGATCACCACTGCGGCTGTCTTCGGCGACTTGAGCCCCTTGCGCGGCCTCTTCTTCTTACCGGCTCCTGCCTGTGGAGCGGGAGCGGGGACCTCAGCGGCGCGCTTGGCCTCCGCTCTCCTCCTCTGACCGCGACTCTTCCGGTCGCGCTCGGCCACCTGCCAACCCTCGGGCGCAGCAGGCGCGACAGGCGCGGAAGGCGCAGTCGTTGACGCGCTGGTCGTCGCCAGCGGTGTTGTTGCCGACGATGACTGCGGTCCGGCAGGAGCCGGTACCGTCCTCTTCCTTGGCTTTGGCGCGGGCCCCTTGGGCTTGGGCGCCGCCGCGGCCGTGGCGTAGCTGCCCCCCACGCGGCCACCCTGACAAGGCAGCGGGGCGGGGGCTGATGCCACATGCGGCCGCTTGTCCGCGGCGAGAGGCGGCCGGACACGTGGTTCTGGAGGCAACCTTGCCTCCAGAACGGCCATGCGCGCATCGACGAGTTTTCCGACTGCGTCGATGATTTGGCGCAGGGCCTCGTCCGGTAGGCCTCCCACCGCAAGTATCGGGGTCGGCTGGGCCTCTTCGGGGGCCCGTTCCGCAGCGTCTGGCGGCTTTGGCGCCGCAGGGACGCTAGCCGGCGGCATGCGGTCCGCAGCGAGAGGCGTCATCCTCACCACGGGGACGAGTTTTGCCGCGGCGGCTGGGCCAGCGCCAGCCAGCGACGCCCGCTTCGCAGCGGCTGGCGTCTTTCTCGCCATGGGCACGGGTGTTACCGTCACACCAGTGCCCAACGTCGTCGGCACCGCGGCGCGAGGCGGCTTTGGCGCTGCAGCGGCCGCTGAGTGGCCGGCCTTGGCCGGTGGCGCAACTGGCGCAGGCGGCGCGAGCAGCGCCATTTGCGCCTTTAGGTCGGCCACGTCCTTTAATAACTGGCGGTTTGCCCGCCGCATCCCCGCCAGCATATCCCCCAACTGCCGGTTCCGGGTCCGAATGGCGGACATCTCGCCATTAAGGCGGGCATTTTCGGCCCGCAGGTCGGGGGGGTCGCCGTTGGCGCGGGCAGCAACCGCCGCCGCCCTTTCCTCTCCCGAGGCCCCTCGCCCTCTTCGGGAGGCGACCTTAGGTGGCGGCATGTTGGCCACGCTCCCTTCAGAGTCGGCACCCGAGCTGCCACCCTTACTCAGGCGGCGCTTCCTCTGCGAGGGGAGGGCCTTCTCCTTGGTCGTCAGCGTTGTCGCTGTCGGCGCCGGGCTCTTTGCCACAAGACGCGCTGACGACCTGGCAGGGGCTTCAACAGCCGGCCTGCTATCCTTCTTGGACGGCCCTGCGGGAATGTCACCGCCCTCGTCCATTTTGGCGGTAGAACCGCCACCCCCGTCTTCTCCGGACGGCTCTGCGACATCGCTGTCGCCCTCGTCCGTCGACGGCTCCGTTTCGGCTCTACCGCCGTCCTTCCTCGCTTCCGCGGCGGCAGCCTTTCTGCGCGCTCGCCGCTCCTCCAAACGCCGTTTGAAGCTGGAGGTCTTCCCCCGGCTCCTCCTGGGCGACCTCCGCTTCGATGTTGTTTGGGCCTCTGCGTGTTGTGCCGGACCCTCGGCGGACGCCTCGAGTCCCGAGGACGAGGCGTCGTTTCGGTCAGTTTTCCGTTGGCATGACCGGGCCTTGAGGTGGGAATCACTATGATCCACGTAGCTTTTAAAATTGAAATGAGTATCCATAGTTAAACCCACGAGTATGGGAGATACTATTACGTCGACCCGGGCAGAGATCCCTGTACCCGGGCAAGCCTACATTTACCAACCAGGGGGGCAGCCGGTACCCTGGCTGGAGCGTGCTAAGAACAGAACAACCCATCTGCCATGCATCTTCTCGCCGCACGCCAAAACTTAAGATTATGGGTGATTTCCGAATTCGAATGTACATTCGAAATTCTTTATAGAGGTTGTCTTCCTCGCGGTCCGGGCGGTTAAGCCAAGACCCTCGTTCCTGAAACTAAGACAAGCAAAGAATCAGGTTTACGATTTGACGACGGTGGCGGTGGAACATGCCTGCCCAGCCCTCAAATGAATGAGTGACTGAGCCCGTCGCGGATTCGCGTCCGGTCACCTTCTACGGATAGAAGGCTAGGAGCGAAGCGCCAGATATTCGCTACGGACGACAGTACAACAGAAGAACTGGGGACCGCCGTCCGCACCCAGGGTACACCGCGTGGAGGTTTCTGACATCGTACCCCTTTAATGACGCTGCCTGGGTATATGTTTTAAAAGCAGCAATTAAAACTTTGTATAAATGTCAAATTATGTACGTACCTGTAACCTTCAAAGTTAATTAAAAGCTGTGTGTATTTTAAATATTTAATAGCATGATAGCTCATAGTTGTATTTGATAATAACTAGTATAAATATTGACGTCTAATTGTTTTTTTTTTATTTTTTTTATATTTTTAACAGTTTGACTGAGTCGTGAGTTGAATATTTCAATAACAGTAGTATAGTAAGTACTTATCCGTTTGGTGACGGATTAAGAATACAATTCACCACTCCCTATCTTACACGTGGGTGATCGTAAGAGACGACTAAGGGATATAAAACGCATATAACATCTATGCAAGAGAAGGAAAACTCGAAACAAAACCCTATACCAACACGTCTGACCAGGGCGGTTTAGTAGTTTAATTTCCCTCCCATTATGGAGAAGGCCCGAGCCTAACAGTGGGACATATATGGGCTGTGAGGATGTTGATGATGAGTAAGTACTTATCCACCATTTGTCCCACTGCTTCGCTAACGTTGATTACTTAAATAATAATTATTTTGAGAGTTATTGTTATTTTTTGTAAATGATGCCATGTTTTATGTTATACTACTAGTAATGCATCGGTGAAAACTCAATTAAATGCCATGTTTTTGGGTGATACGAGTACAAATATAGAGGTAGAAAAATAATAATTCTTAAAATTGTTGTTTCGGTTTCTGTTACTGTAATATAGACCCATATTAGTTTTCTTCAATATATATAATGTGCAAATATCGATCGTTGATAATTTTATTGTACGTAAAGATAAGATATGATGACCACTGAATATTGCTAAATTTTTTAATGCTCTTTAATCATCACCTCAGCTCATATATGTCCCACTATTGGGTTCGAGCCTACTTCATATTGGAAGGGAAATTGACCTATTATACCACGCTGGTCAGACGTGTTAATTCGAGTTTTGTTTCGAGTTTTCATTCACTTGCATAGATACTATATGCATTTTATATGCCTTAATCGTCTGTTACGATCACCCACGGGTAAGATAAGTGGTGGTGAATTGTATTCTTACTCCTTCACCACAAGGAAAACTCTCTTTAAAATTTAAATTACTGAAATTTAGCATTTAATATGCTTAATTATTTATAAAATTCGATTACGAAATGAAAAATGATGTCGCAAGCGGGATTCGAACCCGCGCCTATTGGGATTCCGGCCCAATCGTGCTGCCACTACACTACCGCGACTAATTGTAGGACATGCAAATTTCATTTCTTATTGTATTTACGTCTTAAGGTGACGGTATGTTATCTACCCGACAATGTTTACACATTGTCATAGGCTTAATACTTCAAACTTTACAGTTAGAATTGTATTAAACGATGACACAACCTTATTATTTAAATTACTGAAATTTAGCATTTAATATGCTTAATTATTTATAAAATCCGATTACGAAATGAAAAATGATGTCGCAAGCGGGATTCGAACCCGCGCCTATTGGGATTCCGGCCCAATCGTGCTGCCACTACACTACCGCGACTAATTGTAGGACATGCAAATTTCATTTCGTATTATATTTACGTCTTAAGGTGACGGTATGTTATCTACCCGACAATGTTTACACATTGTTATAGGCTTAATACTTCAAACTTTACAGTTAGAATTGTATTAAACGATGACACAACCTTGTTATTTAAATTACTGAAATTTAGCATTTAATATGCTTAATTATTTATAAAATCCGATTACGAAATGAAAAAATGATGTCGCAAGCGGGATTCGAACCCGCGCCTATTGGGATTCCGGCCCAATCGTGCTGCCACTACACTACCGGACTAATTGTAGGACGTGCAAATTTCATTTCGTATTGTATTTACGTCTTAAGGTGACGGTATGTTATCTACCCGACAATGTTTACACATTGTTATAGGCTTAATACTTCAAACTTTACAGTTAGAATTGTATTAAACGATGACACAACCTTGTTATTTAAATTACTGAAATTTAGCATTTAATATGCTTAATTATTTATATAATCCGATTAAGAAATGAAAAATGATGTCGCAAGCGGGATTCGAACCCGCGCCTATTGGGATTCCGGCCCAATCGTGCTGCCACTACACTACCGCGACTAATTGTAGGACATGCAAATTTCATTTCGTATTGTATTTACGTCTTAAGGTGACGGTATGTTATCTACCCGACAATGTTTACACATTGTTATAGGCTTAATACTTCAAACTTTACAGTTAGAATTGTATTAAACGATGACACATCCTTGTTATTTAAATTACTGAAATTTAGCATTTAATATGCTTAATTATTCGGCGGGCCGGAATCCCAATAGGCGCGGGTTCGAATCCCGCTTGCGACATCATTTTTCATTTCGTAATCGGATTTTATAAATAATTAAGCATATTAAATGCTAAATTTCAGTAATTTAAATAACAAGGTTGTGTCATCGTTTAATACAATTCTAACTGTAAAGTTTGAAGTATTAAGCCTATAACAATGTGTAAACATTGTCGGGTAGATAACATACCGTCACCTTAAGACGTAAATACAATACGAAATGAAATTTGCATGTCCTACAATTAGTCGCGGTAGTGTAGTGGCAGCACGATTGGGCCGGAATCCCAATAGACGCGGGTTCGAATCCCGCTTGCGACATCATTTTTCATTTCGTAATCGGATTTTATAAATAATTAAGCATATTAAATGCTAAATTTCAGTAATTTAAATAACAAGGTTGTGTCATCGTTTAATACAATTCTAACTGTAAAGTTTGAAGTATTAAGCCTATAACAATGTGTAAACATTGTCGGGTAGATAACATACCGTCACCTTAAGACGTAAATACAATACGAAATGAAATTTGCATGTCCTACATACTTTGATAATATTACTCTTCGCCGACAACGAACTTATTCGGATACAAAAAGTGAGGACCTTACGCTTAGCGATGTAGACGGCACAACTAACAGTTTACCTAATATATCAATCGACGGCGAATTTAATGAAACTACACTACTAAAAAAACAGTTGCAAAGCTTACAATCGGAATTACAAGTGGCGCATCAAGAAGTAGAATCGTTAAATTTAGAAAATTTGGAATTAAAAAATATTATAGATGAACTTACAAAAAAGAAGAATATTTACAAAAAAATCTCCACTGAAATAGTTACCGAAAAAAGACATACGCCAAAGAAAAAGGAATGTATATTCTCAGTAAATAAAAGACAAAGCTCTCCTTCCTCACCGAATTTGAAAAGCATTGACGAATGTGGTAATCAAATCCATGAGTTGATTGCATCTAAAGCTAATCGTGATAATATAGTTATGAATCAGACTAAAAATACAGTATCTTCGATCAAAAATAATCAAAAGAAAAATAAACTATGTCTATTCAGTAATTACTCGAAAAATAAATTTAATATGACTAATCTAATTGAAGACACTTTTGGCCATGATTATGGCTTTTGTAACTATCTCTATACAAATTGTAGCATTCAACAACTAATGGATAGCATGGTAAATAAAATAAATGATTTTGGCATGAATGACTATTGTATCATCCTACTTGGCGAAAAAGATTTTCTTCAAACTAATAATTATCATGACTTAATATTTCACATGAGAAATGCTCTAAGACAATTTGACTACACAAATATAATTATATGTTTACCAACATATAAATATAGTTACTTGAAAACATTATATAACACGAGGATAGAAGTATTTAATAACTTACTTTACCTGGATAATATGACTCATGAATATGCATATATCTTAGACTCTAATAGACAGCTGACTTTTGACATGTTCTCGGGCCGCTATGGATATTTGAACGCAAAAGGTATGAAAGACATTTTTTTCAATATAAAAAAGGATATTTTGGAATTAGAAGCGTATTATAAGGAAAATAATTATAACTGTTCTTGCAATCTCAATACAAGTGAAATGTTTTTTCTATAAGTATCTAAATGTGATGCACCAAAATATAGCAGGACTTTTAAACAAATCAAATCTATTGACATTACATATTCAAGAACTAACACAATATAATAATGAGGTGGACGTCATCTGCATAACTGAACATTTTATTCAAAAAGGCCAAGAAGATCTTCTCTCGATGCCAAACTATCATCTGGCAGCGTGCTACTCAAGAACTAAAAAAAGAGGAGGCTCTTGCATACTAGTCAGGCAAGGTCTTAAATTTAAGGAATTAACTGATGTGAAAAAGTGCTCTATACAAGGTACTATTGAATGTTGTGCAATCGAATTATCGATTCTTAATATAATTATTGTTTGTGTTTACAGAATTCCGAGTTCCAATTTAGATACATTTTATTTCCAACTCAATAAAATATTAGACCAAGTGTGTTACAAAAGATATAAATCTGTCATCATATGTGGCGATTTTAATATTGATTTATTAAGAAAAGGCAATATTGCTCTTGATTTTATTAATTTTTTTCTTTATTTCAATTTAAAATTAGAAATTAAAGATCCAACCAGATTAAAAAGCAAAACATGTATTGATAACTTCGCGCACAACATCTCAAGAAAATGTGAACATAGAATCCTTGATTTCAATTTATCAGATCACACCGCACAGCTATTAACAGTTCCGGTAAATAAGACATATAAAATTAATAATTGGCGTAAAGAAGTTAGAAATTATAGTAAGGTAAATCTTGATAAATTTAGAGCTTGTCTTAATTCGATTTCTTTTTCGGATGTATATTCGACTCAAAACGCCAACGAAGCTTATAATGTTTTTTTAGAATCATTCTTACTATTTTATAACTTGTGTTTTCCATTAATTTTAAGAAATATTAAGGTAGTTAAGGACCCTACTTGGATAACACCTGGCATAAAATGCTGCAGTAAAAAGAAAAGACAAATGCTGTGGCAATACAGACTGCATCCTAATAACACAAATTTAGTAAAACTTAAAAACTATTCTTCTCGTCTTAAAAAAATTATAAATATGACACAAACCGTGAAGAATAATTACAAAATTTCATCATCAAAAAATAAATGTAAAACAACTTGGGAAATAATTAGGGATAACAAACAAAACATAAATTATGACTTCATCTCAGAAATTGAAATGAAGAATAGGTCTATAACGGATCCGATAAATATTGCGAATGCTTTTAACAATTATTTTGTAAATGAGACTGCTAATCTTTCAAAGCAACAGAACGAACGCCCAAGTTTTATCAATAAACTTAAATCTATGAGTTCCTCTATGTTTCTGCGGCCTTTTGTACCTGAAGAAATAGATAAAGTTATACTAAACCTGAAAAATAGTAATAGTGTAGGTTATGATGGCATTTCAACTAAGGTGGTCAAATATGTCTCTAATGTAATATCTAAGCCTATTAGCTATATACTAAATACTAGCTTTAGTACAGGAATATATCCTGAAAAGTTAAAAATTAACATAGTAAAACCATTGTTTAAAAAAGACGATAAAAAAAATATGAAAAACTATAGGCCAATTTCTCTTATACCAATTATTTCAAAGATATTTGAGAAAGTAATTTATGGTGCCTTATATTCCTACCTCGAAAAACATAATGGTTTTTGTGATGAACAGAAAGGCTTTAGAAAGGGGAGATCAATAAACTTAGCCATATACGAATTTCTTAATAAAATAGTGACAAATTTGGATAAAAAGTCTATCGTTTCTGCTATATATATGGACATGAAAAAGGCTTTTGATTTAGTAGATCATAAACTACTTTTAAGAAAACTTAATTATTGTGGTGTACGAGGTAATGTCCTGGATCTTATTCAATCTTACCTTAGTAACAGGTCCCAATATGTTGAAATAAGTCACATAAATATAACAACTAGGAGAGAAGTAAAGTATATGTCATCAAAAGCTATTATATCTTGCGGGGTACCTCAAGGCAGTGTTTTGGGGCCTTTGCTATTCTTGGTGTACATAAATGACTTTCCAAAACAAATATCATATCCAATGGTTTTGTTTGCTGATGATAGCACTATAATTCTAAGACATGATAGCAAAGAAAATCTTCAAAAGGATATAAAGATAGCAGTAACGCAATCTATTAACTGGTTGGAGCAAAATAATCTATCAATAAATTTAAATAAAACTAAAATAACAAACTTTTCTCATAGATTGCATAAAAACTATGACCTTAACATTCACTTTAACAATGAAATCATTGAATTTGTAACAAATACTAAATTCCTTGGCCTTACTATTGATAATAAGCTAACGTGGAAGGAACATATAGATTCATTAAGTAAAAAGCTAAGTAAATTTTCATTTGCTTTGTATAAGTTACGAAAAATAGTAAACCGGGAAGCAGTTTTAATGGCTTATCATGGATACGTTGACTCTATTCTTCGTTACGGTGTAATATTCTGGGGAAATTCTACTGGCAAAGACATTATTTTCAAAGCACAAAAAAGATGCATTAGAGCAATATGTGGACTAAACTCAAGGGAAAGCTGTAAAACTTATTTTAAGCAATTAAATATATTAACATTTCCATGCTTGTATATATATGAGACTGCCCTCTTTGTAAGACAGAATCAGCATCTATTTAAAAAAGTTTCAGAAAGTAGGATGCGTCCTGTTAGAGAAATATATAAACATAACTTTTGTATACCTAATTCTAAAACTGCTTTAATGCAAAAAAGTATATTGTTTATGGCTCCTAAAATCTACAACACAATACCAAATCATATAGAACTGTTAAATACAATACAATTTAAACATAAATTACGTTTATTATTAATTAATAAGAGTTATTATACAATTAATGAGTTTTTTACTGACAATTTATAATCCTAGTATTAAGTATATAGCATAGTATTGTATATTAATAATTATAATGATACTTGACATATATGAATAATATTAATAATTACTATGAAACTTGACATGTTCCACAATTTATTATCTAGATGACATTTCACTTATTGCCTTTGCCTCTTATATATGACATGCATGTTAAAATACACAATAAATTGATAAACTTGTACATTTTGTTAACAGTGTAAGCCAACTGGCAGATTTTGGAGGACTTCATATGTAATTCAATAATAAGACCAATTGTACCCATTATCACACTAATAAAAAATTCAAATTCTAATTCTAATTCTAATTCTAATTCTACAATTAGTCGCGGTAGTGTAGTGGCAGCACGATTGGGCCGGAATCCCAATAGGCGCGGGTTCGAATCCCGCTTGCGACATCATTTTTCATTTCGTAATCGGATTTTATAAATAATTAAGCATATTAAATGCTAAATTTCAGTAATTTAAATAACAAGGTTGTGTCATCGTTTAATACAATTCTAACTGTAAAGTTTGAAGTATTAAGCCTATAACAATATGTAAACATTGTCGGGTAGATAACATACCGTCACCTTAAGACGTAAATATAATACGGAGTGAAATTTGCATGTCCTACAATTAGTCGCGGTAGTGTAGTGGCAGCACGATTGGGCCGGAATCCCAATAGGCGCGGGTTCGAATCCCGCTTGCGACATCATTTTTCATTTCGTAATCGGATTTTATAAATAATTAAGCATATTAAATGCTAAATTTCAGTAATTTAAATAACAAGGTTGTGTCATCGTTTAATACAATTCTAACTGTAAAGTTTGAAGTATTAAGCCTATAACAATGTGTAAACATTGTCGGGTAGATAACATACCGTCACCTTAAGACGTAAATACAATACGAAATGAAATTTGCATGTCCTACAATTAGTCGCGGTAGTGTAGTGGCAGCACGATTGGGCCGGAATCCCAATAGGCGCGGGTTCGAATCCCGCTTGCGACATCATTTTTCATTTCGTAATCGGATTTTATAAATAATTAAGCATATTAAATGCTAAATTTCAGTAATTTAAATAACAAGGTTGTGTCATCGTTTAATACAATTCTAACTGTAAAGTTTGAAGTATTAAGCCTATAACAATGTGTAAACATTGTCGGGTAGATAACATACCGTCACCTTAAGACGTAAATACAATACGAAATGAAATTTGCATGTCCTACAATTAGTCGCGGTAGTGTAGTGGCAGCACGATTGGGCCGGAATCCCAATAGACGCGGGTTCGAATCTCGCTTGCGACATCATTTTTCATTTCGTAATCGGATTTTATAAATAATTAAGCATATTAAATGCTAAATTTCAGTAATTTAAATAACAAGGTTGTGTCATCGTTTAATACAATTCTAACTGTAAAGTTTGAAGTATTAAGCCTATAACAATGTGTAAACATTGTCGGGTAGATAACATACCGTCACCTTAAGACGTAAATACAATACGAAATGAAATTTGCATGTCCTACAATTAGTCGCGGTAGTGTAGTGGCAGCACGATTGGGCCGGAATCCCAATAGGCGCGGGTTCGAATCCCGCTTGCGACATCATTTTTCATTTCGTAATCGGACTCTCTTTAAAATTCAAATTTTAATAAACCATCCACTCAATTGTAATATCAATAACAAAGACAATATAAAGTTTATACCGTAAGGGAATTACACGTTATGAACTTATCTTGTTAAATATTAACTATTGAACTTTGATGTTATATAGACACTGTTAAAGTTTGATTTTGTAGACTATAAACTCAATCACTGGTAATAAAATTCAAGATATTGTTGATATTTATCGTGTTGAAACTGGAAAATGAACTGTTTAAATATGCATAGCGCAGTAATCAAGATATGCGAGATCAATGATTTGACAAAGTTATTTAGCAAACGTTTAAGCAATGGTTATATTTTTAATAAGTTATACAATTTGAAGCTTCTGTTTAAATTTTTGTATAGTAATAATTATAATAATTTATTGCCTTTTTAAAATTAAAACTAAAGACAAGCAATTGTAATAAAAGAAAATTAAAACTAAAAGGCAAAAGGAATTGGCTCAGCTTCTGATGTCACCAAGTTTATTGTAGTGTGTACGTGTGCGTGCGCGTGTGCGTATGCGTGTGATTGTGTGTGTATGCGTGCGTGCGCGTTTATGAGTGCGTGTGTGTGTGTTCACGTGTGTGTGTGTGTGTATGTGTGTGCACGCGTGCGTTTTTAGTTACGTTATAAATTACTTAATAATTATTATGTTTTAATTATTAGAAACCCGTCAATAAAAACTACTTTTATTACAGTAACGGCTCATATATGTATATCCGACAGCTGGGTTCGAGAATCTTCCACAATACGAAGGAACTTAATCTACTATACCACGCTGATTAGATGGATTAGATTTTATATTTCCTTCTCTTGGATAGTTATTATCTGCATATTATGTCCCTCAGTAGTCTTTTAAGATACCCATGGTCAAAATAGGGGGTCGTGAATTGTATTTTAACTCCGTCACCACACAAAAGTCACTTAAACAAGCTCAAAGCCATTTATTAGCTTATTACCAGCTGCTAAATAATAATAATGGCATAATCATCACGTTTGGTAGGTGGAAGGGTGATAACGTTGATATTATAAGTTTCCCAAGAGAGTTCTGCTACAAATTCTCCTTTTAATCACTATTTTTACTGCCACGGTAAAATGGTGGTGACCTGCGAAACTTGTAATTTGAAATCATCACCAAACTGGTTTAATAATGTACAGTACAATGCTTAGTTACTTGCCGTGTGATGACGGAGTAAGAATACAATTCACCACCCCCTATCTCAACCGTGGGTGACCGTACGAGACGACTAAGGGATATAAAACGCATATAACATCTATTGCGAGAGAAGGCAAACTCGAAACAAAACCCTATACCAACACGTCTGACCAGCGTGGTATAGTAGGTCAATTATCCTCCCATTATGGAGGAGGCTCGAGCCCAGCAGTGGAAAATATAGGAGCTGAGATGATGATGATAATGCTTAGTCGTATATTATACTCATATTGCTCATGCTCATAGTACAATGCGATAAAATCACAAACTTTTTCGTAGGCATCTTTAACATTGGCTACAATATCACCACGAGAATAGGCAGCAGAATAGCTTGAGAAATATATAACACTAACTACAATCGCCAAACCGCCTCCAAAGTGTAGCGATTATAGCACTATCTCCCTGTTAGAAGACTTATGTTTAATATTAAGCATCGGTAGATGAAGATGATGATAGCAGGGACAGTTATTGCGCATATGCTGGCCGCCGTTGGTCCAACCATTTCTGTTCTTTTTCGTGTTTTTTGTTAACGGTGTATTTAACTTTTAAAAAATAAATCTTTACTCGAAGGGCATCTCACTGGAGCTAATGGGGATCAAACATGTATCCAATAATATTAGAAAACATATAATTTAAAAAAAAAATGACGAGCCCACTGAGTTTCTTGCCGGATCTTCTCAGTTTGTGGCGGCTTTCCGATCCGGTGGTAGATTAATTTAAAAAAAAAATATGTAATATTGACAATATGTAAGTGCCCTTTTAGGGCTTATGCATAATAAATGATTTGATTTATGCATCGTCGACCTTTGTCAGTAAACGCCTTATCGTATTCCAAGAACTCTATATACGCCATTTATAATTAATATTAGGTTGTTGTGGTAATTTATTCAATAACAAACAAACCAATTAATAATTTAAATAAACATTGATATTGGTTACAAAGTAAATTAAATTATTATCATTGTCCTATTACCATTTCAATAAAATAATTCAAGTTAATATTCTTACTTTTAATATAGCTTTTTCCGTGTGGTGACGGAGTAAGAATACTTATTCACCACCCATATCTTATCCGTGGGTGATCGTACGAGACGACTAAGCGATATAAAACGCATGTAACATCTATGCAAGAGAAGGAAAACTCAAAACAAAACCCTATACCAATCTGACCAGCGGGGTATAGTAGGTTAATTTCTCTCCCATTACGGAGGAGGCCCGAGCCCAACAGTGGGACGTTTATGGACTGTGATGATGATGAATATAGCTTATTTTTATATTCACCATATGCGATGACAGACTAAGAATACAATTCACCTCTGCCTTTTTTGCTTGTGAATGTCGTGGTTACTAAGGGATTTGATTGTATATAGCATCGATGCAAGAGACGGAAATGTGAAACTAATCCATACGCTAACCCTTTTAATCAGCGTGATAGTTTTTTTTTTGGACGGCGAGCTATGTTGTGGTCACACCCCGTTCGATCCGTGGTGGGCGACAAAAGTCACAGCGCGCGGATCCATAAACTCCTACAAGTACCTCTCAACCCCATATGAACGGGTCACTGGTACTCGGTCCTTGTCTTCAGTGGCCAGCGTGATATAGTAGATCAATTTCGCCCTCAGGGTGGAGTAGTCCCGAATGCTGTTGCATATACATATATTTGCTGAGAAGATAGATTACATACATACATATCATCACGCCATATCCCTTGCAGGGTAGGCAGAGAGAACAGAGTGCCAGAGAACTCTATCTCTGCATACTTCACTCGCTTCCTCAACATTCATAATTCTCTTCATACACGCTCGCCGGTTTCGGAGACTCTTGACTCCACCTTCCTTCAGTACATGACCGATCTGGTCTAGGTAGGTTAGTCTCGGTCTCCCTCGGTACCTACATCCTTCCACTTTCGCATTGTATATCTTCTTAACCAGGCGTTCGTTCGGCATTCTTTCCACATGTCCGAACCATCGGAGCATTCCCTTTCGCATCTTTACACCAATACTCTCTTTCATACCTACTCGCTCTCTTACGTCGTCGTTACGAATGCGGTCGGTCAGCCTAACTCCACAGATTTTCCGCAGAGATCGCATTTCGACCGCATTAATTTTACTATCATACTCTTTTCTGCATACCCAACTCTCGCTTCCATACAGTAATGTTGGGACAAGCACTGCGTTATGTATTGCTACACGTGCCTTCTGACTGAGGTGGTGGCTGCCGAGAAGTTGCCCCAACATTCCGTTCACTCTATTTCCCGCATTCACTCTTCGCTCTATATCAGTGGTGTACCTTCCATCTCGGCTAAATCCACATCCAAGATATACAAATTCATCCACTTGCTCTAGTACATCATTACCTATTGTTACTCTTACATCTGTTCTGGTTTTATCTCTTTCAAAGACCATTATTTTGGTTTTGCTCACATTCACGCGTAGACCCCTTTTCTTACAATCTTCTGTCATTGTGTCGACTAGGGTCTGCAGGTCAATCGCTGACTGTGCCAGCAGGACTGCATCATCTGCATAAAGCAGAGCAGTGACCACTGAGTCGCCCATCTGGACTCCCACATTCATATCGTTCAACCTTTGGAGATATTTATCCAGATATATGATAAACAGCCTGGCTGACAGAACGCACCCCTGCTTAACGCCGATATTGACGTCAAACCAAGGCGACATTCCATCATCCAGCCGCACACAGGCTCTACAGCCCATGTAACTGGACTGCACAGCCTGTAGCAGTTTACCGTTAATACCATACTCCGGTAAAATGTCCCAAAGTTCCTTTCGTACAACCGTGTCAAATGCTCTCTCCAGATCCACAAAACTGCAGAAAACCCTCTGACCTAGAGCCAGATGCTTCTCCACAATGTTGCGCAGAGAGAACACTTGATCCATGCATCCCCTTCCACTCCTGAAACCTCCTTGTGTCTCACACAGTAAACCATCGGACACCATCCTCATTCTCATTCTCATTCTCTATTATTGAAAGGAGAATGAGAATGAGAAAAAGATAGATTATTTTCTCATAATATACTGGTAAAAGAAATTTATACAATACCGTACCGGTTTTGCGAAAGTTTAATTATCGAACATCTTTGTGTTAATCTCGAAAATTAACCACGTTGGATATCCCAAAAGAGAGTTTAGAAATCGAAATTTGTCGTTAGCATAATGAATTCTGTTGTTTATACAAATATTACATATTTCATATATGAATATTTGTGTAAACATCAGAATTAAAACATATTGGGCAAGCAAAAATTAAATAGAAATGCGGCAAAATTCAAATAAATAGTTTTAGTAGACAATTCTCCTTACTCTAGTGAAGGATTTAATATGGTTATATCGACTCCCTTTACTTTCACACGAATATCGTAAGAATAGTAAAGGACAGCAGAACTAGATAACATTACTGCAAAATAAGGAAAACTAAGTATAACACTTTATACTTGAACCCTTTGATAAACTGAATATGTGTGAATACAGTGATGACTAATTTGTTCTAACAAAAATATGACAACTAATTAATTATCATTGCATCACAAAATCCCTATATTTAATTATACTCAAATTATGTGAGTAATTTATTAAAATGTTTAATAGAATACGTGTTCTGGAATATATTAACTTCTTATTATTCGATCGAATAAGTGTGGATGAAATAGATTAGTAATTAAATTCTTTACAGAATCGTAGTTCTCTATAGTAGAGGTGTTTTTTTTTTACTCTTGGTGGAAAACGAGCATGCAGCACACCTGATGGTAAAGGTTACTGCCGCCCGTGGACCTTTGCAATACCAGGGCCGCTGCCTAAATTCTGTCAAACACTGGCAGTCCTGGGTCGTCATGTCGGCGTTTATACGCCAGAGTGGTGCGGTCCATGGCACTGTATGGTGCCCTTATTTGCGCGGACTCCCTCACCGCTCGCAAAAGGCCTTTCTACGACGTCCGCAGAGGGCCATGTTGGTGAGGGCTATCAGGTGCTATCGTCCCGTGTCATGGACTGCAGCGACATTGTTGGCGGGCGACTCGCCTTGGCCACTCGTGACTGACGACGACGCACAAGTCTCCGTAAGGAGACTGGGCAAATCACTGAAAGTAGCCCAAGGGGGGGTCATCCGCGGTGAAGAGAAGATCTGGAGGGCGGGGGATTGTTGATGCGGTTGCACCGCATTTCTACAGCTGGATTAATAGAAGGCACAGCAGCCTAAGCTTTAGGATGGTGCAGATGCTTACGGGACACGGGGTCTTCGGTAAGTACCTGCACAGAATTGGAAGAGAAGGGGTCCCAGGATGTCACGAGTGTGAGATTTTTATTATACTACTAAGTGTATTTCTATATTAGTATGTAGATACACTCATATATTCAAAAAAATATTTTATAAATAGTTCTACTAGCAATTTTCTTTATTTATGTAAATTAATTATTTGACGAGTATACTTGTTTATTTGGCTCAACATGCTAATAACATCAAATAAGTATTCTCATACCTTTAATTTCTATGGTTAATGACTAGTAAATTATTTTTAAAAGCACTTTACATTCAAATTACTGAAATTTAGCATTTAATATGCTTAATTATTTATAAAATCCCTATTACGAATCCGTGGGGGTTTGAATCCCGCTTGTGACTTCATTTTTCGCTTCGTAATCGGGTTTTTATAAGCCCTTTACATGCTTATTACACCTTTGTACATTGAAATTATAAAGAAAATTAGGTTATCTTGCGTATACTCGTCTCAATATAACAGAATATCGACCCGAATAGATATTTATTATAATAGTAGTCGTTAGAAATTCCTAATTGAAGCATTACTCTGTGATATCATAAAATCTAAGAACTCTACACCGACTTGAGCCAATTCCATCTAGCTATCTTCTCAATTATTAGGTTTCTAAGAAGGGTGTCGTCTGGAATATTGCCGATCATAAAACATAGTCAGAATTCCTATAATAGTTTGTTCATTTTACATCTTAGGACCTTAGGATAAAACTATATTGCTACGTTAAGTCCTGTTTTAAATTAAAATTACTCTTTTATGTCCTTGTCTAAATTTTATTACTAAAAGAGGTGTTAATTCAATAAATCATACAGAAAAAAACCGAGTTGCACATCGGTTTTTTTTTAACTGTCAATCAAGTTAATTTATATCCATTTTTGCAGTCTCACATTTTTGATCGCAAAGAAATCCTCGTAATTACCAGCCGTTATATCAATATTAGGTATATAAGTTCCATTGAATATATAATTCCCATTGTAGTTAAATAACTATGTAAGACTGATAAAATTTATCAACAGCTATTTAGGTACCATATTTTTTTTACCGAATACCGGTACCGAATCCTTCACATCCGTGGCCAGACCGATACAGCCATTTATCAGAGAATATTATAAAATAAATCCAGAAGAATGGATGTTATATTAAGTGAAAAATAGACAAGTCCTCCAAATTATTACTTTGTCACTGAGTAAAAAAAAAACTCGACAACTCCCAAATCGGTTACCGGATGCAATGCTTCGTGTTTGCTATTAAAATTGATTTTCAACAAAAACCCGATATCATGTTTTGCTTGGTCAGTCGAACTCAATATTACTATCAGCTCTTGACTGCTTACACCAAAAAAAACCTAGGAAGCACTAAATGTAGTTTACAAAAATCATTCTTTAATTATTTATCAATGTGACCGCTTGAGAATGTAGATTCTCTCCAACTCTTGCTTTCACTTTTATTAATTTGTAGAAAACTGTGGGTTGTTATATAAAAAGGATTCAATCTTGCTTAGATAATATAATTATTCAAGAAAGGAATTTCAAAGTGAAACCCTATGCCAGTTAGAATGCTCTGTCATTATAGATTACTCGTTTCCAATAGCACTGCAGGGCGTTTACGGGCTAAAAAGAAGATATAATCTTAATAACAACTCCATAAGTTGAAGTGGTTAACACTAATAGTCCAGTCATTTTAGGCATTTTAAACCCCAATCTAGGTAAAAATTCCTAGTGAAATGAATTTTTGTGTACACTTTTATTACGGTGTTATTATGAAGATGTGAAAAATCGACATCGATATCGTGCCGGCTAAAAAAGTTACAAAGGTCAAAATGTCACGAAAATCAGTATTTTGCAAATATTTTGCGATCTATTGCTCGGTCAATAGAGGTCATTATAAAAATTGTTCCTCATAAAATTGTCTACAAAACATATCTTTGCAATTTTTCTGTAAAATTAACGGTTTTTGGATTAAAGCGAGAAAGCGACTATATTATGACTATGCACTCGTTTCCTCACCACCTTCGAGGTAGAAAATGAAACATTTTTTTATTCAAGAATAAATATTTTTTAACTATATTTTGAAAAATACAGTAAAAAATTTTGGCGTATAATTTTTTTTTGTCATTCATTGTCGATATTTTCAGTTTCACTATCATTATTGGCTGCTGACAAAATGTCGAGTGGAATTACTTCTTGATTTAAATCTACATCTTCATAATTTTCATCAGTTGTTGACTCTGCGTTTAAGCATGACTGGCCACGGCAATGTCCACGAACTTTTGAACATCTCAATCCAATTTTTTGGCATCCACATTTACCACCTTTTGTACAATTACAAAGGATTGTGTTCAGTCGATCATCGGGTGCTGGTGTTAATAAAGTCGTTATTGGCTGTAGTATATAATTTTTTAACTCCCAACCCCACTGTTCTGTATCGATGTCTCTTCCTAGCCAGGTTTGTATTTGGTAATACACTCGATAAATGTGCTGTTGAGCTGCTGAAGAAGTAGGTGGTTAATAAAGGAAATTTTACAGCTATTCTTTATCTTGTTAGTTTAGCAAAGCTACAGCATCTGTAATTATCTATTGAATGTTCTGACTTTGGAGCAGCGTATATTGCTAGTAGAAAATGTATTCCAGCATTGACAATGACATCTCGAGAGCAATTTTCTTGTTGGAATATTAATGTACAATTGTTTAAATCCGGTCTTTTTTACAAACATCTTCATAACTTTCAATTTTCCTCTCCCAAAAATAGCTAATGTTGTATCACATCCGGTCATGGTATGTATGTGAAACAGAATATTTTTCTTGCAATGTGGATACTTGTTGAGGCTATCAGTCGAGTATATTTTTGTTTCAACATTGTATTTTCCTGGTTTTTAAAGAAAAAATAATGTAGGTTGATCAAGTATTTGAGTGCGTGCTATGAGAAGTACCAACAGATGTCTTCGCCAACGATAATTGTCGTATTATTTATTGATTTTTCAATCGCTGTTTCAAGTATTAAGACGTCAGCATCATCACGTGATTGTCTTGTAGCAATACCAACTTCTTCGAACTTCTCAATAAGCATTTCAATTAATTTTCTTTTATTAAATCGATTCGATAAGATTTTTTCTTGATTGATAGGAACTTCCATCGATTCGTTGAAGTGCACTTCACAAGATATAGAAACGACAGCAGTTCGTCTTAGTTGTTCCATCGCTTTGATATTTTTACTGGTATCAGAGTAACCATCAAAAATTACAACAGTATTTGTACCGAAATTATTTAATAAATAATTAATTTGTCTTTTGAATGAGATATAGTAGATTTTACTAAAAACCAATATCTCTATAAAATAAGTATATCTTTCCCGAAACGTCCAAACATAAGATTAAAGTTTTTAAGACACTTACAAATATTAATAAAAAGCAATAGAGTTTACACCTTGGTGTACGGTATACAATACCGTGAGTGCATTCTAGTCGCTTTCTCAGCGCTTTAATCGGAAAATAGTTAATTTTACAGAAAAACTGCAAGAGACATTTTTTGTTGACAATTTTATGAGAAACAATTTTTATCATGACCTCTATTGACCTCCGAGCAATAGCTCGCGAAATATTTGCGAAAAACTGAATTTCGTGACCTTTTGACCTTTGTAACTTTTTTAGCCAGCACGATATCGATGTCGATTTTTTACATCTTCATAATAACACCGTAATAAAGATGTATACAAAAATTCAGCTCACTAGGAATTTTTCCGCAGATAAAACCTAAAATGACTGGGAGGATATTGCGGATATAAATTTCGGAACTGGATATTAGAAAAACAGTACACAGGTTTCAGATGCGGTTAGGCATAATTAAATTATTTCGGATTATTCGATAGTTTCGGAAAGTTTCGGTTACGGATATTGGAGATTTAGGGAATTGTGATAGAGAAATTCTAATTGTAGTGACGTCTAAAAAAAAGTCGTCAAAAAGTCTTTAAAAAAAAAAATTCGCTTTGCAGAGGTTAAGGCTGTGTGTCTGTTGGTTAATTAAAATAAAACATATCGTAACGTGTTTCATATAAACACCAACCCTATTTGAAATTATACGAAATTTATATTGATTTTAAAACCCGAAATCGTAATTTCGGATATATTTTTATTTCAGATATCCGACAGCTTCGATTACGGTTATGGCACTCCATAACATCTCTAGTTAAAACTATGTATATACTAATAATTTAAGGTAAAGAAAACGTTGTAAAATAGATTAGTATCATATAAAGGAACTAAAGTTTTATTATTAAACCATTTGGCACTAAACTACAAAGATGTTTAATCTTTGTAGTTTAGTGCCAAATGGTTTTGTTTGTTTCAATGTAGAACACTTAACTCGGTGCTTAAATATAACTTACACAATTAGCAACGCGCTTGAAAATCTTAAAAGAGAATTTTCAATACCAGTTTCATAAATTTTAAATTGAAGTTTTTAACAAAAATTGATTATAATGCTTAATTAAATAAACAATTATATTTAATGATGATATTTAGTTTTAAATGTTGAAATACATATGTTGATGTATTCTAGTGCCGCGGCAAAACTACTGTACAAGTGTACACATTTTGATAAGACTCTATAGTTATTATAGGTATAAGCTGATAATCATAAAGTCACACTATTAACAGATTTTTTTTATCTCAAACCATAAATGAGCTGGCTCGTTCGAGGAAAAGTACCAGAATTTTGGAGATAATCATTGTCTTAGTAGTAGCAGTTCACTAGTACACCTCGGTCGTAAAAGATAAGGTCTGCAAGAATATACCTTACGAAATATTGTTTTACTGTCCTGTTTAATCTGTTTATGTCTCTGATATAGCATAGATTCATGTATGGTAATTTGAATACCCTTTTTCCATTAAATATAATAAAAAGAACTAGTGAAATAGACAGACAGAATTGGTAGTGTAGGTAGATAATAGATAAGTTTTGTGGCCAAAATATCACGACATTTATAAATTAAGGCGGCGAAATTCCTAAAACAATATTATTTTATCAGATATTTATAATGTAGTAGGCGTATTATTTTGTAGTAGGCTGCATTTTTTAAACACAGTTATCATGAAAAAATATATATTACGCTAAATTTTTAGTTTAAAAATGCTGAATTATGTTACACAGAAATAATATATTGAAATCGAACGGTTAAAAATAAAAATATAGGTACAAGGTTTAAAGAAAATTGTTTTAAATATTACATACATACATATCATCACGCCATATCCCTTGCAGGGTAGGCAGAGAGAACAGAGTGCCAGAGAACTCTGTCCTTGCATACTTCACTCACTTCTTCAACATTCATAATTCTCTTCATATACGCTCGCCGGTTTCGGAGACTCTTAACTCCACCTTGCTTCAGTACGTGACCAATCTGGTCTAGGTAAGTGAGTCTCAGTCTCCTCCGGTACCTACATCCTTCCACTTTCGCATTGTATTTCTTCTTAACCAGACGTTCGTTTGGACATGTGAAAAGAATGCCGAACGAACGTTTTAAATATTATACAAAACTTAAACATTTTCGAGTAGGTATTGTTAAGCTGAGTTCGAGATGTCACGTTCATTGTTCCAGTAATCCTTTTCAATATCGTAACCACATCGGATTTATGTTTATTTTTTATTTTATGTAAAGATTTTTTGAAAAAGTTGTTATCAAGATACGATATACCTTTTTTATACCTAGCGGTCGTGCGAAGCTGACCCGTGCAGCTAGTTAGTAATAAAATTAAAATGTATCAAATCACCATTTGAGCAACGTTTATAACGAATAAAATGAATTGAATAACTGCTAAAAGTGCTCCGAGTCACGGATTTTGCAAATCTTCGTGTACACTTTTTAAAAAACTTTGTACATGTATTCTGTAAAATAATGCATTGGTATGCATATTTTATTTGTATACACATGATCATCAGCCTCTTATCTCAATTATAGGGTCGACAATATACAAAGTTCTCTGCCATCATGCATATTGTAATAAGTTTTGGAAATAGTTTTATGACAGGCCACCTGCCTTAAATTAACCTTCCTTGGCAGTATTATAGTTAACCAGACGGCATCGGCATCACATGGAATTGGCTCAAATATATTTAAAATTTCATATTAAAATTTGTATTATACACATGTTACGTAATTGAAAAAAATAAAATACCCTTTTAATTTTTAACATTAACTACACATTTGAAATAAAACTACTTTTACGGATTCTATCGCGTTTGTATTTGATTTTTAATTTCCCGATGTTTCGAACACTTTACAGTGATCATGGTCACGGGAGGAGTAAGGTGTCTTACGTCCTATATGTCATTGTTATTACAGAAATTTATATCTACCCTATAAGATATTAAATTTTGACCCACATTTTTAATACAAATTAATACAAATTCATTGCCAGTACAAAAAGATATTGATTGTATATATAAAATTTTCGAAACGTCGGGAAATTAAAAATCTAATACAAACGCGATAGAATCCGTAAAAGTAGTTTTATTTCAAATGTGTAACACTCGCGCAAACATCAGAAATTATTATATTAACTACACATGCTATGTTGGAATTGTAATAATAGAATCAAGTTCTGAAAGGTTAAGAATATAATATGTAGCTAACCTTTACATTACTACACAACTCAACTCTGCGAGAAACGTGAAAATTGTGGCAATCGTTATCGAACTGTCAGGAAAGAGTTAACATTATTTTCCTAGGAAACTAATAATGGTAGCTACGATCGCCAACTTATTTGGCATGTGTGAAAATTATTACGCCATTAAGATAGGGATACGCTATTAAGATAGGGGGTGGTGAATTGTATTCTTACTCCGTTACCACACGGATAGATATAGGTTCTCCAAATGGCGTAATAATTTTCACACATGCCAAATAAGTTGGCCCGTGGGTGATCGTAAGAGACGACTAAGGGATATAAAACGCATATAACATCTGTGCCAGAGAAGAAAAACTTGAAACAAAACAAAAACCCTGTACTAACACGTCTGACCAGCGCGGTATAGTAGGTTAATTTCCCTCCCATTACGGTGGAGACCCGAGCCCAACAGTGGGACATATATGAAATGTGATGATGGTGATGATATCTATCAATGGAGTCGGAGAGGATGATAAGACAACGGAGGGATATAAGTGTATCTAAAGTCTGCTACAACTCACAAAGAGGTTGACCTTATGTGTTGTTTTTGTGATAATTAATTACAACAAAATAATAAACTCTAGTATAGAAAAACTTATATTAAATAAAATATTTACAATCTATATACAGTCTCTTTTATATGTCACAGTGTTTTATTTAAACAATTTTAATTCCAAAATTATTTTTTTTATATATATATATTTAAAAATAGTAATTACTGAATATAATATTAATTTAACTCACTATAATGTTAAATGACTAGTCAAAATTAATATTCATTATACATATTTTAAATCACTGGAACGTAATAAAAAAAATAATAAAAAAAGTAAAAATCAGAGTAACAATAAAATTTGGAATTAAGATTGTCACACTTTTAATGTAGGTTTTTTTTTTATCTAGCACCAAGGAATGGATTAACACTTTGTGGATAGGTCTGCGGTTGACGTCTTAAAAGATCGTATTGCCTCCAATTTAAATACCAAAAAGGCCGGTTGTCAATTGGAAGTTGGTCTAAGCGATTTATAAGATTTCTGTCGCCTCTGGCTTCAATAGGATAGTCTTCGGTCTCACCAAATCTATTGGATAATAGATCTGTTTCTACTACTGGAAATCCAATTGGTCGTAAACCAGCGTAGAATGGTCTTTGAGCTCGAACGACAGCAATTAAGATTGCCAGTGCAAACGTAATTTTATAGGCGGCCATTATCTGTAAAACAAAGAAAATAAGTTTTAATTGGTCTGTAATTACAGTCTATAATTTTGAATTTATTATTTAAACTGGTTATTAGTTCTCAAGCGTTATATCAATGAATAGATAATGTTTGTTTATACGCAAATTACGATTATTTTAATTAAATATTTTGTACTTTAAATCGAATGCCTGGATATTACTTGAATTAATTGCCAGATATATAGAATTCTATATAACAAAAGTGATGAGTATAATATTAGCCATTATGCTATTAATTTATTATCAAAGTTTATAAAAAAATCGAAAATCAAACACGACTCGACGATATAAATAATTGTAAGTATGCCACTACATCGAGGATGTGATCAAAAATATTATAGTTTTAAAATTACTCGGAACATAAAACTTTTCTTGCATAAAACTGTTAATTTTATGATAGTTTATTGTTATTATATTTCTAAAATTCATCTGCGAAGTTTTCTTATGAAATGAAGTAAAAAGATGGTCCATCACCATCCTTTTCTTTCCCGTGAGGGATCGTTAAAAACGACGAAAGGATGCTGGTGGAAAACATCACTGCAGGAGAGGGAAAACATTACCCTATATCAACTAGTCTGACCAGCGTTTTATAGCAAATGAAATAGTGCGATCGATTTCTTTCTCTCTTGGACGAGACTCGATCTCAACAGTGAAATGTATTAGCTGAGATGAGATGTAAAGAAAAAATAACAACAACGAATTTGTTAGCTCTGAACATGTTTACATAAGGTATTTCACATATATTAACCGAGTAAAAATATGTCCAAAAACGGAATAATTGTGAATTGTATAAATTGTATTATTAATAAAATTTTTGGCGGATTTTTAATACAACTTAGTATACCAACACTTCAGAATAAATTAGAACGAATTTTCTCAAGTCCACATTAATTTTAACTCTATTGATAAAATTTAATTTATATTTATAAATTCATAATTACACATTATAATTCACAATTTATGAATAATATTTTAAAACTAATCTAAATAAAAAATATTTACCTTGCAGTAGTATGATTACGGGTTTATCAAAACAAGTTGTATAAGTCAATGTTGTTACGCTCTCTGTCTGTTAGCTAAGTTGAAGGCGCACTGTGAATTGTTACAAATGAACACAGTATAAATATAGAAACTCTCTGTAGCACATCGACACATCATTTCAACATAGACTTTAAATATATAGACCTCCCATTCAATTCATAATAATATCATATAATAAATTAATAAAAGAATCATATCGTGAATTTATTATTACTATTATTATAAACTCAAAAGTTTGGATGAATGTATGTTTATTATACAATCACCATAGTATAAGGGAACAGATCGAGATGAAATTTGGTTTAGATGTTTGTCGATTACAGTCTAGCTGATAGCATATAGTAACGCTGCCTTTCATTATGACGTAGTGTGTGGTTTCTATAGTATATATTTGATTGATAAAATCTATGTTTATTATCATCTCAGCACATTTCACTCTTGGGTTCGAGTTTTCTGGGTTGGTATACAATTTTATTTCAAACCTTCCTTCTTTTGCTGTGATAATACACATACAATTCCTTAGTCATCACATTTAATTACAACGCCCACAGATAGGTTAGAGACGAATAAACAAGGATGAATTCTATTTATACAAATTTACAAACGAAAAAATCTATCCAATAAAAATCATTTTGAATAGTCAATTCTTTGAAATCATACACTCTAGTCCAGATCAGATCCATCTAGATCCAGGTCCAGATCCAGAATATCAGGATACATAAATCTTTACCATGATTTAGACTCCATACATTCTGCTGATGATCCCACAAAATATCAAAGTAATTTAAAAAAAAAGTGTGTGTGTCAGCTCTGACGCACGACTAGAGTTTACTCCTTAAGTACGATTTTTAAAACAGGCGCAAAAAAAGCTCATTTGACTAAAAATAATATATATATTCTTATTTACATTTATTAAAACTGTTCAGTGAAGTATTATCTCACGTCAGAAAGTGAAAGGTGCGCAGAATAGGTTGCGCACCAAAAACGTAACGAGGTCATTCGATCACTAGATTTTACCCCTCAAATTTTTCTCAAACCGGGCGCCTCACATGAAAATCGATTGTTAACTCCAAAAATCAGTTATTGGTGTAGTGATTGGTAGCGTATCTATACATATTTAAATAAGAATACTTTTATATTAAATATTACCCCTCTAATAGATTAGTAAGTTAACGTAAAAACCCTACTTAGAACTCGTCACGCGGGATTACTCCTCCGTCTGCCAAGTGACGTCGCAGATCAAGTTCGCTCGCTAAGAAACCGACTAAATTAGCAAGACCTTTACTGAGTCACAAAAATTCACCTTTGAATACATATTTTTATATCACAGTAAAGGGGAGTGCCGAATCTTTATATACTGGTTTATATTTGTTATGACGTGTAAAGGATTTTAGCAATTCACTTTAAAGCATAACACGCCCCCAGTAGACTGCACAGTAGTGGGTTTTACCCAAGAGAAAATGTCGTTACATAATATTTGACTTACATTATTGAGGTTGTTTTTATTTACATAACTGTACTTTATCTAAAAAAGTCGTACTCAAGCTAACGTTTCTGTTACCGTTATTCATCAATAGTTCAACTTCGTTGTTGTTACCAAAAATAAAGAACAGAGTATCTTAGCATCAAAAAATGAAAGAGAGTATTGGTGTAAAGATGCGAAAGGGAACGCTCCGATGGTTCGGACATGTGGAAAGAATGCCGAACGAACGTCTGGTTAAGAAGATATACAATGCGAAAGTGGAAGGATGTAGGTACCAGGGGAGACCGAGACTCACCTACCTAGACCATATTGGTCACGTACTGAAGGAAGGTGGAGTCAAGAGTCTCTGAAACCGGCGAGCGGGTATGAAGAGAATTATGAATGTTGAGAAAGCGAGCGAAGTATGCAAGGATAGAGTTCTCTGGCACTCTGTTCTCTCTGCCTACCCTGCAAGGGATATGGCGTGATGATATGTATATATGTATGTAAAAAATAAATAGAAAAAAATATAAAATGTAAAAATTATATATTAAAAAATAACTTTTTTTAATTATTTCGCAAGTGGAAATAATTATGACTGAAAAAAAAACTCAAAAATATGTATTATTCATATATTTCATTACTAAGACTATTTTTTTTTGAAAAATAATATCATGCACTAAGAAAATAATTGTTATAACGCGGGGAAATTCGCAGATATATAATTAACTGATACAAATTAAACCCAGAATAACAATTTATAGATTGTACAGGGTATTTTCCTCCTTTGGGATTTGAATCGACGTCCCTATATTTATACGCAATTATTATTTTTATCCTGAGTTTGACACTTACATTTGATAATAATATTGCGATACTAGATGTAATGCACGAGGCGACGTCCCAAGTAGGTACTCTGTATTGAAAAAAGCAGTTACCCGAAAATTAAAACCCCCGAAACGCCCATCAAAGTCAAGGAATCAATCCCGGTGGTACGTTTATTTGAGGTATTTTAAAATATGGAACCCCATGCTACCTGATGTTTTGAGCACTGTGCTGCCAGTTAAAATATGGGACCCCATGCTACCTAATGGTTTGGGCACTGTGCTGCCAAACTATCATCTCATCTCAGCTTACGTACATCCCACTCCATTATAGGAGGTATATTGATCTTTTAGGCGATGTTGGTCAGACGTGTTGGTATGAGGTTTTATTTCAAGTTTTCTTTTTCTTATATAGGTTTTATATGCAAATTATATAACTTATTCCTCTTTTCACGATAACCACCAGCAAGATAGAGGATGTTGGATTAGGATTTTATTTTATCACCACATGCTTGCTAAGGAAAAGTCTTATCAAAAAAAAAATACCAGGTTGGATTCCTCTTATATCCAGTACAAGAAATCAATGCAAAAGAATGTAAGTGTACTCTTAAATGACGAAAAATGCTTAATAGTTTCTCTAGAACTTACTATAAAACTTTGCACTAGTTTTAAGATACTCTAACTAAATCATATCCAATTAAAACATATTTTATTCTATTAATGTGTGTTTATAATACATGTAATATATGTTTATCGATATAGGTATGTCGATTTTAAAATTATAAATATATCACTAATACTTTTGGTAAACGAAATTATAATAATTGAGAAGTGTGAAATAATGTATTCATCTAATTTAAATTTATCTATTATTGTACCTTTTTTTTTCTTGCCTATGACGATGACTATGGATGTGATCGCGCCCCGCCAAATCGGTCCGGGGCAACGGAAGAGGCGGCGCGCAACTCCATGGACCCACCCTATAAGAACACTTATCTTCGCCGTGCGAACGGCCCACAGGTACCCGATCTTTGTCTTCGGTGGTTTTATCATTGTACCCTGCAAGGTAAGTTAAATATTGTCAATTTAAACATTTTAAATTGATCCAATAAACTACCATCGGATCGGAATGTAACCGCTACTTTAAGGGTCCGGCAAGAACCTCAGCGGATTTGTCTATTATTATTATTTCTTTACCGAATATTTATGAAAAAAAAAATATAAATATTAGCTCCAGTATCTTTTTTTAATGCCTTTTAAACCCCGATATAATGTAAAATTCAAATACAATGTAAAATATTATAGCTGGACCAGATCCCATAAACGGTATCCGATCACGAGTTAACTACTAGAGCAGTCATAAATATATACACATATTTATTAGTGATCCTACCACTACACTACTACGCTGTTACCAGTTCTCTGTCTGCAGCAGCGGGTCGGTCCAACCGGGCTAGTACCACAGTCTCGCAGAAGATCGACGTCTGAGTAATGGCAATGTGTTATTGAGCATCGTTCGGTGAATGAGAGAGCGGGACGCCCAACTGGGTGGGCTAGGTTAGCTAGCTATACGCTTCGTATTGCAAAGATCCATGGGCGGCAGTGACACTTACTATCAGGTGTGCTTGCTTGCTCGTTTTCGACCATAAGAAATGTAAAAAAAATACACTTCATGTCGTATTACCTAAATATCATAATTATAAGCGTCTATGTAAGAAGATAACATTGGGTACTGAGTATGTATGTGCTCTAAGCCGGAGAACACTTTGTGTGAATCGTTCTTAATCTAGAAGTAATTTGTGCATCTTAAATGTATGGTAACTTACATACATACATATCATCACGCCATATCCCTTGCAGGGTAGGCAGAGAGAACAGAGTGCCAGAGAACTCTATCTCTGCATACTTCACTGGCTTCCTCAACATTCATAATTCTCTTCATACACGCTCGCCGGTTTCGGAGACTCTTGACTCCACCTTCCTTCAGTACATGACCGATCTGGTCTAGGTAGGTTAGTCTCGGTCTCCCTCGGTACCTACGTCCTTCCACTTTCGCATTGTATATCTTCTTAACCAGACGTTCTTTCGGCATTCTTTCCACATGTCCGAACCATCGGAGCATGCCATATGTATGGTAACTTCAAACCAAATATTTATTTTTTAGTCTGAAGTTTTAAAAAGATTAGAACTATAAGTCAATAATAAGTTATACTTACCTTAACTTTTTCTAATTGTCTCGGTTTTCCTTATTTAGATTGATGATGAATTATTTTAAAACCCGACCGGTTTAATATATAATTGTATTAAATGGTATGGGTTTTTGAAGGTCAAATTAAATGAATAATAATGTTATATAAAAAATAATAAAGAAATAGATAGCATCTTTAACTCATTCGTCATGTCTGTTTTTCAAACAATAATTGAGGTTGAGGCAAACCGCAGAGTATTTTTTACATAATTTTTGTTTATTTTGTTTATATATTATTATAATACAATTTTATATAACTTAAATTGACTGCAAGTGCATAAGTTAAAAGAAAAGCTCATATTGTGATGATAGTAAGTAATTTGAAATAAAGCTATTTTTACGGATTCTATCGTGTTTGTATTTGATTTTAAATTTTCCCACGCTTTTTTATTTTTTTTGTGTGACTTAGTTGTTAACCTCAGATGGCTATGACAACTTTACCCGGACTGTGGGTGAGCGCTGAGGGCTCTCACTCCTGCCCATGGACCTTTGTAATACCAGGGAATAGCTAGCCCAATGCCACCAATACAAAAACTCAAACCCACTCAGTTGGGCTTACAACCCTCTCGCTCACCGATCGAAGTGCAATAGCACGTTGCCATTTAGCAGACGTCGTTTTTTTTTTTTTTTGTTGCGGTTGGCTATGGCCCTCACACCCCGCCAGGCGGCGTGCAACCCCATTAACCCACCCTGCAAGCACCTCCATAGCCTACCATAAAAATTAATTTCAATTTGTCTTGACATAATGTGATTAGATATTACAGACACAGTTTTATAGCGCTGTGAAATCATTTGAGACAAAATTTGAGCTGAAATTTGATTACATATATAAATATACCGCATAGTGTTTTATATATCTATAAACATACCGTGAGTTCGAATCCCGCTCAGAACAATTTCGTACACAATAACAATATCGTGAACAATTTCATGCTACGCACACGTTGTGTTCAGTAGGATCATCACTTAGTTGTAATATATATATATATAAACAAGCAAGCAGCACACCTGATGGTAAGTGTTACTGCCGCCCATGAACTTTTTAGCTATATCAGGGGAACAGACAGACTATTGCCTACCAGTGAAAACCCTAAACCCACCTATAAAGTTGGGCTTCCGTCTCTCTCGCTCACCGAACGAAGCGCAATAGCACATTGCCATTACTCAGGCGTTGATCTTCTACGAGAATGTGGTACTACCCCTGATCTTCTACGAGAGTGTGGCTCGCGGCTGTAGACAGAGAATTGTTAATAGTTTGGTCCTACCACTAATAGTAAAAGAAAAAAAAACTAATGGATGGATATAATATATATATATATATCACGTACTTTAAATAAATTTTACGTCACTTTTAGATATACTTTATTTTTTACTATTATAATGTTGTCGATAGTTTATATTTGTAATATACCGGACAAGATAAGTAAAGTTCAATGTGCCATAATATATAATCTCCTTCGTTGGATGGTCGACATTTACAAATTTGCGGTTAGCGTCAATAGAAGTCATTCATTATAAAGTTGAAATTAACGTTTAACATAGGTATTATGTTTTTAAAGAGATTTTATCTCTAAGAAAATCAATTAACAACTTCATTTTGATACAATCTAAGATAATAGAACGGCTTAATGAATTTGCTTGAAAATAGATTTTTTATTTATCATCATTCTCCTACTCTTATCCCAATTACTTGGGGTGGATACAATATGTATTCCTCTTTCATAGTACATATTGTAAAAGTTATTAGCAATAGTTTTATGAACGGCCGTCTGGCAGACGTCATCCCTCCTTGAGAATGTAATTGTTGATCAAACGGCATCAGATGGAGTTGGCCCAGGTCGTTATAAAGCTCTTAGTCGTCTTTTACAACATCCATGAGCAAACTAAGGGTTGGTAGTATTCGTAGCCGCTACCACACAGCGTGAGCGCGAGATTTTTTATTTATATAAGTAGGTATATAAATACAGTATGCTATACATATATGAGTATTTGCTATACATGATACATTGGAGTATCATTGATGATTGATCCAGATTATGACGCCAGCTATAAGAGTTTTTAATCTAGTCGGCACAAATTCGTCATGCACGATTCGTAGAATTAATACTTAGATTGATTAACTGTTAAATATCTGTCAATAAAGATTGAGGTTCCTGTATTTAAAGTTCAAAGAAAAAATTCGCTCATTCGCTTTATTCTCGTAAAACAACTCCAATTCGCTATACAACTTTTAGTCTCACATAATAGAGAAAGAATATTGACGTTTATAGGTCGTACACGTCTATTTTGCAATTGTGTCATTGAGATTTTTAGTAGCAACATCCAACAATTTATGTTCAATTTAGTTGAGGCTGTGATATCACGGTCTGTTAATATGTTATCTATATTTTCGAGTTCTTTTTAAGATATCTGTGGACAAGAAAGGAGTAGTAAAGCAGTGAATTAACCTAACTCCATCACCACAAGACAAACAATTTCAATATAATAAAAATCTAGTATTAAAATAGAACATATTGATATTATTAAAACTAGAAATGCAATGGTATATAAAATAAATAAGTAAATTTTGAAAAATAAACAAACTCACTGTATTTCCTGCCGAATATTCTCAGTGCTATCGCATTTCAATCCGATGGCAGTTATTTGGAGTAATTTAAGGTACAAACATAAAATCTGGTAATATCTAAGTGCATCCTAGAGGTTTATACACGGTAAATAATTTGAATTAAAGTTATGGTTTCTTAAAATTTATCCATCTTACCGTTGAAATATGTCATTCTATTAATTTTTTTTTATTACTTATTATAAATATAATTTGCGTAGTTTTTCGCTAAGTACCTGATATAAATCGATTGGCGGTAAATTAGTGTCGTAGACGGGCACAATAAAGACATTGACCGCTTCAAATCAAATACAAAATCATAACTGATATAGGAAAAGAATATTGCCACAAATTGAGAAAAATCAAATACATGTTATTTTAAGTGTAAACATTAGATAGTATTCATTATCATTCTCCTACTCTTATCCTAATTACTTGGGGTCGATACAATATGTACTCTTCTTTCATAGTACATATTGTAAAAGTTATTGACAATAGTTTTATGACCGGCCGCCGGCCACACGTCAACTCTCCTTGGGAATATAATTGTTGACCAAACGGCATCAGATAGAATTGGCCCAGATTATAAGGCTACTGTTCGTCTTTTACGACATCCAAGAGCAAAGTAAGGGTTGGTAGTATTAGTAGCCGCTACCACACAGCTTACCACGCTACACTACCACACATTAGAGCAAACATTAGATAGTATTATAGTTCGGAATTTAAAATAGAGTAAATTACTTTTTCAATGATTACAAGCTCTTACATCGTCAAGTGATTGTGTAAATAATTCATTCTAAAAGAAATTAAAAAATGAAGACGATTTTCTTACCTATCTAAGAACTATTATATAGTTTCTCTTGATATACCGAACCTTCTAACTCTTAACATTTAAAGAGCAATGATGATTTCCGGCATTATCTTGGTCAGCAATAGTTTACGTATGACTTGTTGGAATTCAAAAAACAAATTGTACGTATTATTTAAGGTATTGTGTATTATTTAAAGGTTTGCCTCCATTTTTATGGGATCCATTCATCGGATTCTGACTTGCTGACAATGGAACTTAAAGTATAACTAATTCAACAAAACAATAGACTTTGGATGTCCCATTTAAATGTCAAAGATGTCGAGTAGCATACATGCCACAAAGAACAGTTGCCTTGAGCAACTAGTTTTAAGGAAGTTAATTTTAAGTAGGTAATTCCAAAGTTATTCCCTTTTTACCTTAAGAATGAGAATTGGAATGGTATTTTAAATCATTAAGAAATCCATATATTTATTCTTTTTTTTTGTGGGGTGGGCTACGGTCGTCGCGCTCCTCGCACCACTCTGTCCGGAGCGACAGAGGGGCGTAAACACGCACACCCAAAACCCACCTATGAACCTCGCCTTCGTCGTTGGACCGGCCACCGGAGCAGCGTGAACTTGTCGTCAGTGGCCGGCCCGACGGATTACCTCCCGAGGGGTACCCTCTTCTTGAGTGACATCCCCTCCCTCGGGGAGGACGTTGGTCTTTTAGAAATCCATACATGTGGAATTTACAAACGTATAATTAACGAAACTATGAGGTTCGAACCCGAAACAGTCAGCATTGAAAACTGCCTTAGATCACTAGGCTATTCTTGCAGGTATTTTATTTGTTATAAGTAGGTATGTATCAGATATTTGGACATCCCGCAGTACGTTCGCAATCGATTCTAATAATTGGCTGCATTGATCATAGCTTATGTATCAAAGGTCAAATTTTATCTCTCGAATATATCAAAACTAACGTCAATTTTCTTCCGAGTAAACAACAAAATAACAATAATTATATATATAATATTAAAAATGTGTTAAGGACTAAGATTGTGGACTTCAAACTTGTTTTTGTTGAGATAATCGAAATGTGCCTTAGGAAATAACAATAAATAATTATATATGTATACTAAAACGATAAGATTTGTATGTTTTACATGTGGTTATGGAACCCTAAATTAATTTATCTGATCAGCATGCTGTAGTATGTCAATTTTCTCCTATTAGAGATGGAGAAGGATTAAGCTTAGCAGTGGGAAGTATATGAACTGGAATGATAATGGTGATGTTTGCATGCTTTTAAGTTGAAAAACGAGCAATCCTTGCAAACGTTGGCCCGATTTATTTAAATCTTTATGCGGCCCCATAACCAATAGCGTTCCCACCCCATCGCCATTGGGCCAACCACTGGTACCGATTTCTTGACATCCATGGCTGGCCCGGCAGGTTGCCCCTTCGGGTATCGAAAGCTATATTATTCTACAGTAATATTACATATTAAATGACGATGGAAATTATGTCAGTCTTACGTGTATGCTCGCTTAACGTAGAGAGGTACAAGTAGGGTGGGTCTATCCGCGGGTGACTGGACCGGGGAATAGTCCTTCACCCACAGAGAGGCTAACCGCGTGAGGGCGACGCCCCGGCAGTTAGCTGGGGCGTCGACGGGGGATGGTACCCGAAAGGGTAATCTGCCGGGCTGGCCACGGAAGGCAAGGGTACCAGTGGCCGGCCCAATGGCGATGGGGAGGGAATACGGTGGGTTATGGGGCCACGCGCTGCCCTTCCGTCGCTCCGGACGGTGCTGGCGACGTGTGACCGGGCCATAGCGTACCAAAAAAAAGGGCGGGTCTTTGGAGTCGCGCGCCGCTTCTTCTGTCGCCAGGGACGGATTTAGCGGAGTGTGACTAATCCATAGAACGCCGCCAAAAAAAAAAGAAAAAAAAGTCTTACGTGTATGCAGAAACCGTGCACTAAGCCGGCAACAAAATCTAGTTTAAGATAAATCTAGTTGAACAAATAGTGGTGACGTCATCTATATCCATTTAGTTTTTTTTTATCTATTGTTTCTGTTTCATGGCAGTTTTTATGTTTTATTAATTACTAATAATTAATTTGTACTTGTATAGATAACTTAAATATTTTATTTGTCGTTATCATTTTATTTGATTTCTTAAATTTAAGTCCCGTATGTTAACGGGATAAGAATATAAGTGTCATCACTTCTTACTTGCCTGTGGGAATCTTAAAAATCACCTTCATCTCAGCTCATATATGTCCCACTGTTGGGCTCGAGCCTATTCCATAATAGGAGGGAAAATTACCTACTATACCACACTGGTCAAACGTGTTGGTATAGGGTTTGTTTCAAGTTTTCCTTCTCTTGCATTGATGTTATATGCCTTTTATATCCCTTAGTCGTCTCGTACGATCACCCATGGGCAAGATAAGGGGTGGTGAATTGTATTCTTACTCCGTCACCACATGGAAAAAATCACATAAGCCTTAGGTAGCAGAACCCTTAGATCTTAAGGCTCACCAAGGGCGTGGACAGCAGTTCTCTAACGTGAAACGTATAACATCTCACTGCGATCGTCAACTTGCCTGACAAAAGTGGTTATTACGGCACTATCCCCTTATATGAGTGTAAGAGGGACGTCCGGCAGTGGACGATAAGAGGCTGAAGTAATGATGACGATGACTTAAATTAAAAAGGGAAAGAAATACAAAACATTCATAAGGCTTGTTTTATTGTATGGATCTGATTGTTAGATAGAAAAGCAACGACATGACAAAAAACATGAGAGACGACTATATAGAGATGGGAATGTCGAGATAGATGTGTGGTACGGCAAGAAGGGATAAAATAAGGAATGAATGTATTAGAAGAAGTTTGAATTGCACCAATGATAGAATAGTTAAGAAATAAACGCTTGACGTGGAATGGAAATGTGATGAGAGATGATGAAAGTAATATTATGAGTAAAATTTTAAGCATGAAGGCTTTAGTGAAAGGGAGGATCAAAGCAAAGATAGATGTACTGCATGAAGAGCAAAGATGCAGACAGAGAGAGCATGACATGGATAGAGAGAGAGAGAGTGACCCCAGAAATGACGTCTGATAGATTTCTATGGAAATAGAGGAAATATAACGTGTACCTCTAGATGTTGGGATAAGATCGCGCTCACCCAAACACACACACACACACACATACGCACACACGCACGCACACGCACGCACACGCACTTACGCAGGCACACACACACACACTAATGTTAGCATTATTACTTAATATATACTGGGGGCCTGTAGTACTAAAATACAGGCTCAGGCTTAGTTTAGACTCCAGATTTCCCACAGATGGCATGATCATATTAATTTAATTGTATTTATTGTTAACAAACTTAGTTGTTAAATGTTATTTGTGGAGATGAATAAAAAAAATAAAATAAAATAAAGTTATTATTATTATTGTATTGTATCTCCATTTATTCACGGGATCTTCCGTAGGGAAGATACCCGGTCCTTTGGTAGGCTTACATGGGGATAAGGATCCAACACGCAGAGGCCTTTAGAGAAATTTAATCTAAATATTGGGATGGGACACCTACCGATGACATTCCACGTCTGCACATAACATACGTGGAATGCCAGCACTAAGTGTAAAACTATTGTGTGATGATGGTATCTAATATATGAATATGGGAGTGGGTGCTTAGTGGACTGGTTCATCTTATATCTATGAAATTATAAACTATCGTCTGCCTTCAAACCCATGTTAAGAGATGAACGGTGGCAGACGGTGACTCGCCAACTCACTGAATGGGCCCCCTAAATAGTCGCCACAGACACACTAGTCATACGGGCAACAAAGCGTAACATTGGTGTAAGTGGCTTGGAGTGTCGAGCGGTGCGGCGCCGGTTTCACCATTGAGTCTGCGATAAACAGACCCTTGGTTTCCCCGTAATTATGCCCTTAAAAATGACACTTCCACCCCCGAGCATATAGCTCTGGCGACCCCTCTCTGACCAGCTGTTTAAGGCAAGCCAGAGCTGAGAGTCCTTCGGGCACTCTTCGGTTTCCACTCTAGCCAGCCAATGAAGGCCAGCTGGAGACGAGTCCCTGATCGACTCTTTGGAGTATTCAGGACCGCAGTGTCGCCACTCACATTCAGCTCGCCACAAGCTGCCTTTTTTTTTTTTTTTTTTTTTTTGCGGTGGGCTATGGACGTCGCACCCCGCCAAATCGGTCCGGGGCAACGGAAGAGGCGGCGCGCAACCCCATTGACTCACCCTGCAAGCACCTCTTCTTCGCCGTGCTAGCGGGCCACCGATACCCGATCTTTGTCTTCGGTGGCCCGCTCGGCGGTATGCCCTCTCGGGCTCCTCTCCTGTCGACGCCCCGGCAGCTTTCGCCGTCGAGGCGTCGTCCTCACGCAGTGGCCTCACGTCAGGTGACCGGACAATTCCCCGGTCCGATCACCCGAAGCCTCGGTTAGGGCGGCATCAGGCGCAGGTACTCGCGCCTGCGCCGCCCCGGCCGCGGGTGGCGGCCCGGGTCGCGGGAATCCTCCCGGGCCCGTTCCGCCGCCTCCTTCTGCGAGATGACAGCCTCGCAGAAGGCGGTGACTGCGTTCCAATTCCTGACGCTGTAGACCATCGCTCGCGCAACAGCCGGCAGCGTCAGATCGGCACCGAGGACAGCGACGAGGTCACGGCGCTGCCCGTCCCAGCCCGAACATACCTCGAGCGTATGTTGCGCCGTGTCCTCGTCGCTACTGCAATGGTGGCAGGACGGAGTCCACTCCCTCCGCACGACCGTGTGCAGGTACTTGCCGAAGCAGCCATACCCCGACAAGACCTGCACCAACCGGAAAGAGAGGACTCCGTGCCGCCGCTCCATCCACTCCATCAGTACGGGCCGGAGAGCCTACACGGTAAAAACACCGTGTCTAGACCTCTCCAGCCGCGTAGCCCAACGGGCGATGACTTCTCGGCGGGCGTCCTCGCGCCAGGTGGCTATCTCGTTGAACGATGGGGAGCCATCCTCTTCGCGCATTAAGGTAACCCGCCGGTAGAGGTCGGAGAGCATCTCCGCCTCTAGGTCCCACGGGGGTGTCCCGGCCAATAGGCATGCCGCCTCGGTAGACACCGTGCGGTACCCGCGAATGGCTCTGACCGCCATGGCTCGCTGTGGCCTCCACAGCACCGCCCTGAGCTGGGCGTTCAGATCCCTCGCCCACACGGGTGCGCCGTACATGGCCATTGAGCGGATCACCCCCGCATACAGCCGTCGGCCCTCGAAACTGGGTCCGCCCACGTTTGGCATGACCCGAGAAAGGGCGGACGCCGCGCCGACCAGCCGGGGAGCAATTTGACGAAAATGCTCCCGGAACCACCATCGCCTGTCGAGTACCAGACCCAAGTACCTCATATGGGCCTGGATACTGATGTGGATGGAGTTGACGACTAACGAGGCGCCGATGGGCAGCCTCACATGGGGCCCATGGAATAGTAGAGCCTCCGTCTTGTTTAGGGCCACCCTGAGCCCCAGCGCCTCAATACGCCTGACGGTTCCCTACGCCTCCTCCAGGACACGCCAGTTCCTCACTCGTGGTGCGACAGCAGGGCTAGCGAACGACAAGTCCACTATCGACCCACCCTGCTGTCGCACACACGTGTTCACTGAGCCTCTGTTTAGGACACAGAGGCCCAGTGACGCCGCCCACTCCACGATCGCCCGCCCGCGATCGTCTGTCATCGGGGACCCCCACGCCGTGGATTTGGCGTTGAAGTCCCCCAGGACCAGGACGAGGCCCGGTGCCAGTCGCCGTATCGAAGCCTCCAAGGTGGTGAGGGAGGCCCCGAAATCGTCCATTCTCCTATTAGGGGAGAGGTATACACTGTAGAGCGTGACCCCCCCCCAAACCGCAGCGACAAATTCCTCGCCCCTATCCAAGAGGGATAAGGACGGGAAGTGCCGCTGCGTGGAGGTGACGATTACCGCGGTTCCGTTACGGCTGACCACCCAATTGGGGCGATCAGGCACACAGTACGGTTCCGCGACTACGGCTGCACCGATCGACCACTCCGCCATGGATTGCAGGAGGAGATCCTGTGCACCGGCGGAGTGGTTGGTGTTGGCCTGCAGGAGGTGAGTGGACTGGGCAGTCATTAATGGGCCGTGTCCATCATCACCTCCTGGCTTGCGACGGGCGATCGGGCCGCGCAAGGAGCGGGAGCGGCCGGAGTCGAAGGGCCGCTCCGCCCCTTTGGAGCCGAAGCCGGAGGTCTACACGCCCCAGAGCCCATGCGGTGCTTGGCAGGCTTATTACCCGCCGAACACGCGGGGCAGTGGGGCGGGGCGGCGCAAGATGCCGCCATATGCCCAGTCTGACCGCAGCGGAAACAGAGTCCATCGCAGTCAAAACAATTAGTGCATGTTGGCCGGGTGTGCCCGACCGCCATGCACTTGAAACATCTCGCAGGCCGGTGCTCCAGCACGGTGACTCGCGCTGAGCTCCAGCCCACGAGGAGCCTGCCTGAGCCGGCCAGTTGCCTGACCGACTCCACTGGGCATTGCACCCAGGCGGCACCTACGCCGCCCAAACCGGGCCGGATGGCGCCAACCCGGACGGTGTCCAGGGGACACCCGGTTTTCGAGGCAATGGCCTCCCGGATGTCTTCCACCGTCACGGATTCGTCCAGACCCGCGATGCGCATTTCGGCGCATTTTACAGGTCTGGCGATTTTGACGCCATCCTCCTCGGCGAATAGACCTCGCATCTTCGACGCCACGCTATCGGCCGTCCTGGTGCCCTCGGCCCCAGGGAACTCCAAAATTCGAGCCCCTGTCCGGGCCTTGCGGGTTCGGGCTTCGACGCCTCCTATGTCGGAGACGTCGAGCTCCTGCCGAGCTTTCCTCAGAACGGCCTCATAGCTGAGGCCCCTTTCTGCCGCCTCAGGCAGCACAGTGATCACCACTGCGGCTGTCTTCGGTGGCCGGAGCCCCTTGCGCGGCCTCTTCCTCTTCGTGCCGCCTCCTCCGGCTCCTGCCTGGGGAGCGGCGACCTCAGCGGCGCGCTTGGCCGCCGCTCTCCTCCTCTTGCCGCGACTCTTTCTGTCGCGCTCGGCCACCTGCCAACCCTGTTCGGGCGTAGCGGGCGTACCGGGCGCTGAGGGCGCAGTCGCGGTCGCGCTAGTCGTCGCTGGCGGTGTTGGTGCTGGCGACGACTGCGGTCCAGCAGAAGCCGGTGCCGCCTTCCGTTTCTTCGTCGTGGGAGCGGGGGCGGGCCCGTTGGAATTGGGCCCAGCCGCGGCCGCAGCGTAGCTGCCCCCCACGCGGCCACCCTGACATGGCAGAGGGGCGGGGGCTGGTGCCGCATATGGCCTCTTATCCGCGGCGAGAGGCGGCCGAACTCGTGGTTCTGGAAGCCTTGCCTCCAGAACAGCCAAGCGCGCATCGACCAGATTGCCGACTGTGTCAATGATGGCGCGCAAGGCCTCGTCCGGCACGTCCTCTACCGCGGGCAGCGGGGTTGGTGTCGCCGGCTGGACCTCTGCCGGGGCCCGCTCCGCGACGTTTGGCGGCTTCCTTGCCGCAGCGGCCCGGCTAGCGATGGCTGGCGTCCTCTTCTTAGGGGCGGCGGCGACCTCGACTCCTTGGCGGCTAGCGCTGGTCGATGACGCAGTTGGCGCAGGCTGCATGAGCCGCGCCATTTGGGCCCTGACGTCGGCCACGTTCTTTGACAGCAGGCGGTTCGCTCGCCGCACCACCGATAGCTCGGCTCCCAACTGTCGATTCTGGGCCCGCAGGCCCGACACCTCGCCACTAAGGCGGGCGTTATCGGCCTGCAGGGCCTCCATACTCGTGGCTGGGGTGCTCGCGCGGGCACCAGCGGACGCCACTTCGGTGGGGGGGGATGCCGGACAACACCTCCAGCACCCTCGCGGCGGCCGCCTCGTTATCGGCCTGCCTGCCTTCCGCCACTCCATGCACTCCGCCGGCCGGGGAGTGGGTCGTTCTGCCCGTCATCGCGGCCCCTCGCCCTCTGCGCGACGCCGGCACTTTGGGGGGAGGCATGATTACCACGCTCCCTTCGGAATCGGCGCCAGAGCTGCCCTCCTTATTCAGGGGGCGCTTCCGCACCTTCGAAGGGAGGGCCTCCTCCCTTACCGTCAGGGCCGCCACCGCAGGACGCGGTGACGACCTGGCATTGGCGACTTCCTCAGCCGACCCGCTGACCTCCTTGGACGGCTCTGCGGAACCAACGCCCTCGTCCATCACATCGGCAGATCCACTGCCCTCGTCTCTGGACGGCTCTGCGACAGAACTGTCGCCCTCGTTCGTTGACGGCTCTGCAGTGGATCTGCCGCCGTCCTTGTCCCGCTTGCGCGCGTAACGCTCGCGGTTTTCAGTGTTCCGCTTCTTTTCGCGAGCGTTCGGCCACAAGCTGCCCTGCGGTTTATTGGTTTTCCTGTAAATCTTGTGATACATTTTTTTTTTATATCAAAAGAACTTAAGGAGCCATATAATGTTCCTCAGAGTTTTGCGTTAGCCTCATGGTGAGGTAACGACTGGCCCGGAGGTTTTATTATTATTATTATTATAGTCCGCGTAAAGCTGTCAAAGCCATCTGCGGCTAACAGCTAAAAAACAAAAAAAAAAAGGTGTTATTTATAAATTTTTAAATAAAACTATTTTGGGCCTTAAACCTAAGCTTTCATGGTCATAGTAGGACTTCAATGGTCAAGGTCAAGCTGCCCGAGGCTATTTTTATTTTATATGTATTATCTTACTAATATTATAAATGTGAAAGTAACTCTGTCTGTCTGTCGCTCTTTCACGCCAAAACTACTGAACCGATCTAAATAATATTTGGTACACAGATAGTCTAGAACCTGATAAAGAGTATAAGTTACTTTTTAATGCAAAAAGGGTTGTAAAGGAGGATGAAAAGTTGTGAGGAAATATCGTCATTTTAAGCCAGAAGCTTGAAACTTATTTTAGGCTATTGATTAATTATAAATACATATGACATTAATATTTTGTAAAAAATGTATCCTTAAGGGGTAAAATAAAAATAGGGGATGAAAAACTTTAGGAAAGTAACCTTTTACGCGGGCGAAGCCACGGTCAGAAGCTAATTTTACATATAAAATAAAAATTCGTGTAAATATTAGAAATTTTGATTTTGATTTGAAGAGATGGTAAGATATTAACCTAATCCCTCAATTGTTAAGAGAATTTTAGAACTTAAATTTATTTTAAAGGTAGGTAGGTATTACTCTTTCATAATTCTGACAATATTCCACGTCTAACCGTCTAACAGCAGGAACTAACAAACAACTCACCACATCCTCTGAAAGCGCTCCATTAAAGTCTATCCTATACATGGTGCTGTATTGCTGCATTTATAGTACATTAGGTCATATATATCCCACTTTTGGGCTTGGGTTACCGTCATAATAGAAGGGGAATCGCCTACGGATTAGACGAGTTTGTATAAAGTTATATTTCGAGTTTTCCTTTTTTTCTCGTTTATGTAATGCGCATATTATATCACTTAGTAGCTTTTTATGCCAGCCATGGACAAGATAGGGTGAAGAGATGGCAGGTGATGGAGTGAGAATACAATTCACCACCCCATATCATACACGTGGGTGTCATAAAAGACAAATATGGGATATGATGTATAAATAATTAATATTAATTCGTAACGACGACGTAAGAGAGCGAGTAGGTATGAAAGAGAGTATTGGTGTAAAGATGCGAAAGGGAATGCTCCGATGGTTCGGACATGTGGAAAGAATGCCGAAAGAACGCCTGGTTAAGAAGATATACAATGCGAAAGTGGAAGGATGTAGGTACCGAGGGAGACCGAGACTAACCTACCTAGACCAGATCGGTCATGTACTGAAGGAAGGTGGAGTCAAGAGTCTCCGAAACCGGCGAGCGTGTATGAAGAGAATTGTGAATGTTGAGGAAGCGAGTGAAGTATGCAGAGATAGAGTTCTCTGGCACTCTGTTCTCTCTGCCTACCCTGCAAGGGATATGGCGTGATGATATGTATGTATGTATGTATGTATGTATAAACAATATCAATGCTATAAAAAGAAAACTCGAATTAAAACCCTACACCATTCCATCTGACGACCACGGTATAGTAGGTCAATTTCTCTCTTATTATGGAGTAGACTTGAGTCCCACGGTAAGAAGTATATAAGTTGAGAAGATGATAATGAAGAAGTTTGAGTGATAGATACAGCTATCATTTCAGAAGCATATATAAGACGAAAAGTTTAATCTTGAACTGACGTTAATATTTATGAAAAGTTTTACATACATACATATCATCACGCCATATCCCTTGCAGGGTAGGCAGAGCGAACAGAGTGCCAGAGAACTCTATCCTTGCATATTTCACTCGCTTACTCAACATTCATAATCCTCTTCATACACGCTCGCCGGTTTCGGAGACTCTTGATTTCACCTTCCTTCAGTGCGTGACCAATCTGGTCTAGGTAGATTAGTCTCAGTCTCCTCCGGTACCTACATCCTTCCACTTTCGCATTGTATATCTTCTTAACCAGACGTTCGTTCGGCATTCTTTCCACATGTACGAACCATTGGAGTATTCCCTTTCGCATCTTTACACCAATACTCACTTACATATCTACTCGCTCTCTAACGTCGTCGTTACGAATACGATCGGTCAGCCGTGAAAAGTTTTTACGTTCCAAATTAACCTTAAGAAATTACTTAAACTTGAAAAATAAAATAATATCTCTACCAAATTTGTCAGTAACATAAACGTAAAATTATAATTGATGATAACTATAACACTTGGCAGACGTTGAAAATTCATACAAAGTAATTGTTACAGATTTTGAGGCGCCGGTAAAATTGTTCAAGAGATTTTACAACAAAATGCAGTAAAAAGTATTATTCGGGTTTTACAAGTTCACAAAAGTGTCTTGGAAAAATGCCAGCTGTCTTCACGCTTCGAAAAGCTACATTGTTTTTGCAGCAACATCTTTTTAATTTAATAAATATTTGCCAAAATATTTTGGATATTTATAATATTAAAATGAGATCTATCAAACAATACCATTCTCTCCTATTCTTATCCCAATATATACCCGTACTTGGGGTCGATACAATATGTACTCTTCTTTCATAGTACATATTGTGAAAGTTATTGGCAATAGTTTTATAACTGGCTGCCTGCCAGACGTCAACCCTCCTTGGGAATGTAATTGTTGACCAAACGGCATCAGATGGAGTTGGCCCAGGTCGTTATAAGGCTCTTAGTCGTCTTTTACGACATTCACGAGCAAAGTAAGAGTTGGTAGTATTCGTAGCCGCTACCACACAGCTATGATCTATCAAACAATGTATGACTGTTAATTTATTCTACGTGAATGTAAGTTTTGATATTTCACAATTCCCTTCGAGTGAGTAATTTCATAAGTTTCATTAGAATATTTACAAAAAATTGTTAATTTCAACAAAACAAAGGGTAAGCCTTATTCTAGGATTACATCAGATAACAGGATATTTCAGAGCATTGAGTTTTTCTAATCAAATCTGATTGTTTTTTTTTACTTTCTAAAATATTAACTACCTGCATGATGGAATAAACCTTGTATCATATGGAGCTTCCCAAACACACAATGAATGGACACAAATACATCCAGCCTTAGAATAATTATTTAAGAGTTCACAAAGAATTATTCTGTGTGTGTTTTCAAACCCACGGTATTATAGTAGCTACTTAAAACACTTCGTTATCTATGTAGTGAAATGATAATTGTTACCTTCATAGAAGCAGCAAAACATCAAACGTCTTTGAAAAGGTTTATTTATAGTGTACTTTTGTTGTCATATTTTCAGATAAAACTTTCATCACGATGTATTTCCTTCTCTATAAATAATAATTCTCTCTTCTTTAATCTACGAAATGGAAATTTTCCAAGTTTATTTGTTGTACGTTTTCTTCGTTTAGTCAATAAACTTATTATTATCTTTATATTATATGCAATTTGTTGTTTTGATTTAGTAGATTTCTAAATATTTAATTAGCGGTTAAAGACTTAGCTAAAGCATTTGAATTTCAATAAATAATAAGTTATTGCTTTTTATTCGATTATTATAATTTAAAAAAATCATCTGTGGAGTTAGGCTGACCGACCGCATTCGTAACGACGACGTAAGAGAGCGAGTAGGTATGAAAGAGAGTATTGGTGTAAAGATGCGAAAGGGAATGCTCCGATGGTTCGGACATGTGGAAAGAATGCCGAACGAACGTCTGGTTAAGAAGATATACAATGCGAAAGTGGAAGGATGTAGGTACCGAGGGAGACCGAGACTAACCTGCCTAGACCAGATCGGTCAGGTACCTACTGAAGGAAGGTGGAGTCAAGAGTCTCCGAAACCGGCGAGCGTGTATGAAGAGAATTATGAATGTTGAGGAAGCGAGTGAAGTATGCAGAGATAGAGTTCTCTGGCACTCTGTCTCTCTGCCTACCCTGCAAGGGATATGGCGTGATGATATGTATGTATGTAAAAAAATCATTTTTATAAATAGAAAACATTTCTGTAAAATACCCGATTACGAAACGAAAAATGATGTCACAAGCGGGGTTCGAACCCGCACCTATTGGGAATCTGCGGGTTCGAACCCCGCTTGTGACATCATTTTTCGTTTCGTAATCGGGCATTTATAAATAATTAAGCATATTAAATGCTAAAAATTTCAGTAATTTGAATTTCTGTAAAAGACAAAAAAAAAAAACAAAAAAATATATAAAATTTTGTTTTAAATTTACTTAATAGTGTTATACATTCTTTCAAAATAAATTTCAGAATTGTCTACAGAACTTGGCACCCGTTTAAATCTCGAGTCTTTTGTCGGTGAAATCGACAATTATACCATTATTATCATAATACTGAATTTGGAGCCCATTTTTATAAACATTTGTTGGGGCATTTTTCATGAAACAGCCATGGATGGAGTCATGGACTTCTACGGATGACGGATTACATTATATATATATATATATATATATATATATATATATATATATATATATATATATAACAATAACTACTACTGTTATTATGTTTTCACTAAGGTCTTATGAGTTAGGTGGCTACATGATCTAAATGCTTACACGCAATCCACACTGAAATACATTGTTTACGATACCTCTAATTTTAACAGAATTTAACACATCTACCCTTATCTTAATAAATTCACGCGATACTGGTGTAAACTTAAATTGATATGGGTAACAATTTAAGATACATAGTGAGATATCAAATAACTTTCCGAGGTTAGTAGTTCGGGAATAATTGAAGAGACTTGTAGAGAGAATAATTTGTTACGCTACTAGCTTTGAATTTATCAGTAACATTTTAAACACGCTTCAATGCGATTTTAAATCTAATTTTACACTGATCTTTATTGTATATTATGTATGCTACTCTAATTATATATTATGTAGCTTTGATACGTTTATTTTTCATTATTTTTATTAGAATAACTTATTTTAATAGACTATTCTGCCTAATGTATTTAGTTTAAAGTGTAACATATGTATTCTGTGAATATAATGACTTTTCATTTGTGTATTTAAAATGCTGCATTAATATTCACATTTTAGCTAATAATAAAAATATATAAAATAATTCATTACTGTTTTTTAAAATAACATCCAAAAATCTATATTTAATGTAATAATTAGAAACTTACAGGCGACTTACAGGACACTTACAGGCAATGGTAACTACTATGCATGATGCTTTTGAAAGAAAAGGTGTGAAAGTAAATGTAAGTAAGACGAAAGTAATGGTCTCTGAAAAGGATAAATGTATGACGGAATGTAATATTTTTATAAATGGTGAGGGATTGGAACAGGTGAAAGAATTTGTATATTTGGGTGTACTGTTTACTAGTGATGGTAAAAATGATGAAGATGTTGAAAGACGAGTAAATGCTGGTAATAAAGTGAATGGGGCATTGTACGTTTTTATGAAGAGTAGGAATGTATCTAAAAAGACTCGCTTAGCTGTACATAAGGGAGTATTAGTTCCCACTCTCATGTATGGCAGTGAATGTTGGATTTGGCAGGGAAGACATGAAAGTAGAATAAATGCTGTAGAGATGAGAGCTCTTCGTAGTATGTGTGGTGTAAGTCTGAAAGATAAAATTAGGAATAGTGTTATAAGAGAGCGCTGTGGTGTGAATGAAGAAGTAGTGACAAAGATAAAAAAGGATATGCTGAGGTAGTTTGGACACGTGGAAAGAATGTGTGAAGAAAGGTTGACTAAACAAGTATACAAAGCGAGTGTGAGTGGGACGATTACAAGGGGAAGATCACGTCGTACTTTCCTGGATCAAATTGAAGGTGTGTTAGTGGAAGGTCAGATTAAGAGTACGCGTAATCGTAGAGCATGCATGAAGACTATGATGAGCGTGAATGAAGCGCTGGAGGTATGTCAGGATCGTGGTTTGTGGCAATTCGTAGTCTCTGCCTATCCCTCTGGGAAACAGGCGTGAGGCTATGTATGTATGTAATTAGAAATGATAGGATCCAAAACTTGAACGATTTTTTTTTTTGCCTTTTCCTTTCTTCGTTTTTGTTTAGATAATATACGTAGTACGAGAGACTAGTCCCTCCTCTAAAATAACATGATGATATACAATACCAAGTAGGTTAGACAGCTTGGTATAATATTTATTTGGCGTTTTTCTTCTTATACAATAAATATCTGGGCATTTCTTCAATATTGAGTTATTTAGTTGATCGCTTTGGACTTTTCAAATACTGATATTTGATGACATTCACATATTTTTTATTCAAAAGAGATGCCTAAATAAGTTTTAAATAAATAAGTTTTAGGCATCTCTTTTGAATAAAAAATATGTGATTGTCATTAAATATCAGTATTTGAAAAGTCCATAGCGATCAACTAAATAACTCAATATTGAAGAAATGCCCATCTGCAGATTTAATTTAAATTAATATCAGCCTCAACTATAGTATTACTAAATTACTGTTTCACAATCAAATTTGGAACTCAATTGAGACAATTTATACCATTAAAATATTATAGTTTGTTTAAAGAATAACATAATAGAAACTAAATGATTTATACAATATTCAAAATTTCAAATTTCAATGCAAGGTCTAACGAGTACTTTTGCTATTGTCACGGCAATACATCTGTCAATCATAATTTAATACGAAGGTCAAAGCCGTTTATATCACAATTAACTTTTTATTATATCTATATTCTCATTATAATACTTTATGCCAAATATATTTCCGCGTGGTAATAGATTCTGTCTTGTAGTGATAAATTAAAAAAAAAAGTTATTCGACCACCCTTTTCTTACAGGTGCCGTGGGATGGAAATGATTATAAAAATCATTTAAACAACACTACTAGTGTTGCTCAAATGCAAGACCAATACTTGCAGCAAGAATTTCGGAGTGCTTTTTTAGACCGCCCTTAACGACTCCTTTGGCAAAGGAAGAGTTGTCAACGCTTTACTTTCTTAATACACTTGTATTAAGAAATCAAAGTGTTGACAACTCTTCCTGTGTACTTACACAGGGGAATAATGTGATTTTATTGTAAACAGTCTCGTAATATATAGGTGTGATTATAGCCCCTACCGGTAAGTAGTACATACCTAATTATAGATGGTTGTACAGGTAGCGTCGCTAAATGAATGGAATTTCATTAGTTTAGTTAGATTTTAAATTTCTATAGCTGTGATCAAATCAAATAATTCTGTGTTATTCTAACAGCGAGAGTTGCAAAACTTGCAAAAGCTTTCATTTAGGGAACACTAAATCATTGTAATAATAGTAATTTTCTGATGTATCATTGAGAAAGCTATCCAATTTTGATTATAAAAATGCTGTCAATGAAAGATTTAAGACACAAAAAATCATACTTAGTCTTTATCCTGTTATCAAAATCTGAAGTAAAAAAAAAAAATTAATACGTGAAAGAAAATACCCACGTGCCAATTTATATGTATGCTGAAATATGGGACTAAACTTCCTCAAGACAATAAAAAAATTTAAAATACTCATGAATACTATCTTATTGTTTATTGGTGACTGATTTAGGTAAATGATTGCTTTTATCATCATCATCTCAGTTCATATATGTCTCACTGTTGGGCTCAAGCCTCCTCCGTAATGGGAAGGAAATTGACCTACTATACTAGACGTATACGTCAGACGTGTTGGTATAAGGTTTTGTTTCGAGTTTTCCTTCTCTTGTATAGATGTTATATGCGTTTCTAGTCCTTTTTGTTCCTCTTACGATCACCCACGCGTAAAATAGGGGGTCGTGAATTATATTCTTACTCCGTCACCACACGGATAATAATTGCTTTAATAATATAAAATTAAATTTTAAAAAACCTATACATAAAAGAAAACTAATGGATAGAACCAAATATGATGAATCCCCACTTAATGAATTTAATAATAGACAATCTAGTATTTCGACCGCTACTTTCAAGCACCATCATCAGAGGTACCTCAGTGGTATATTAATTTGTTAATGTAAGAAAAATCTTATAACATCACATCTTACTACGGCTAGCTCTGTGGGTTAGAGTGAGAGAGGTGGAGCCCGCCTACCGCTGCCGTATGCGTGTGAGAAAGGGAAGCCAGACAGACTGGCATCGTTACGCGTTTCGTAACGAAGCGGTTTAGCCTCACGTAAGAAGTTATCACTTTAAAATATCTGATTTGATTTGTAGGACTACAAATAACTACAACATACTTTACATTTAAGTGGAAGAACAGTCCCGCCATTTATACTAACGTTTCCTATAAAAACTATCATACATGGGTATTTTAAATGTTAAATATATGTTTAAAACTAAAGTAAGTACTCATTATAGGTCTAAGATCCCCATGGCAACTAACAGAAAAGCTGATAACCTTGAAATGCCTGAATAAATATTCATAAGTTGTGGTTAAGAATAATTTAACGACGTCACTTTTCAAACAAAAACAACTACATCATATTCGGTTCAGGAAGAGAAGAGTATTGGTTTAGGGGCTTTGATAATACAGACAGACACACATATACACAGACATGTTAATCTTATAACACTTTGCGTTGGAGTTTAGTTTAGGGGGGCTAGTTATTTTTTTATATTTAATAATGACTATTATTTAGATACTAATATTTAACATAGAAAAAGAATCATCATCATTCCTGCTCTTAACCCAATTACTCAGGGTCGATGGAATACGTACTCCTTTGCCTACATATTACAAAAGTTATTGGTAATAGTTTTATAAGCAGTCGCTAACCTGACGTCAACCGTTTGGGAAAATAGACCAAATAGCATCAGGTGGAGGTAGCCCAGGTCGATATAAAGCTCTTAGTCCTCTTTTACGACATCTACGAGCAAAATAAGGGTTGGTAGTATTAGTAGCAGCTACTACTAATACTACCAACCCTACAAAGAGAGTGCTATGTAGCACTCTCTTTGTATGTTTAATAATAGTTTCCAAATATAGTTATTGTATAAATATAAATAATAACTATAATCTTATTATTATTTATTTATTTTAATTTTATTTACTTCGTATCAATCTTGTTACATCTCTATTCCACCGTAAGCTGACAATTAGAAAATAGCTTGTATAGATATTATTTACGTATGTCTGGCATATATATTATCTACATATGATCCCTTAGTACTCTATTGCGACACCCATGGGCAAGAAAGTGGCAGATAAACTCTTCATCACACGGAAATCTGTGCATTTATCCTGTATATTTAATAAACAGACTACTAATAAAATTAGGTAAAAGTAAATAGGATTTGTATTTTTCGATATGGTATAAGGTAATCCCTTTATTTTCCTCGTATATAGTTAGTATGCATACGGAGTGCAAAATTTCATTGAAATAATACGTGATCTGTTATGAATTCTAATAAGTGTGCTGTTTCTTGTTTTAAAGTTTTTTTATTTACTCATATTTTTGGTGGCTAATAGCAGTATTGGATATTTTGTCCAAAAGCCTTATGGTGGCCGTTGACCTTGCTAATACAATATTTTACTGTTTTTACTATAGCATTTCCAGAGTGTTCTATATTTTCAATTATAAAGATAAGACTGTGTTTGCTTGCGTTATACTCAGATGCTACCAGTTGTATTCTAAATCTTCTCTGTATCTGATGGTTAATCCATCGAATACGATGGAGTAAAGTTTTTAGTCGCCTTTACAATACCCACGAGCAAAGTAATGGTTTATAGTATTCGTATCACACAATGTAAAGCATAGCATTTTTTATACACTTATATAGTACATATAGTATATGTATACATAAATATATTAGGTTGTTAGATATGACATGGGCGTTTTGTTCGGGAAAAAAAATCTCATTTTTTTTTTGTTAAATGTATGTAATTAATCAAAGAATGCACCGTTGTTATCTATGCACTTTTGCCATCTCATAGGTAGTTCATTGACCCTTCCCTTCACTAGAAAAATCATGGGGGCGAGAAATAATAAACTCTTTGAAGGCGGTTCGGACTGCCGCATCGGAGTTGAATTTTTTTCCTTGTAAGAAGTTTTCCAAATTCTGGAAAAAAATGGTAATCTGTTGGAGCAAAGTTCGGGGAGTACGGTGGATGTCGCTGAAATTCCAATTGTAGCTCATCTAACTTAGTAGTTGTTTGTTGTGTAGTGTGTGGTCTTGCGTTGTCGTGAAGCAGCAGTGACCTAGAGCGATTGACCAATCTCGGTTGTTTAGCAGCTAGTTCTTCGTTTATGGTTTGCAGTTGCTGACAATAGATATCTGCCGTAATCGTTTAGCCAGATTTTAGAAAGCTGTAGTGAACGACACCAGCGCTAGTCCACCAAACACTCACAAGTAACTTTTCCTGAGTAAATTTTAGTTTTGGGCAGGATTTGGCTGGGTCTCCAGAATTCAGCCATTACGACGAGCGCTGCCGATTATCGTACAGTATCCACTTTTCATCACAAGTAATGATTCGATTTAAAATCCCTTCATTATTGTGTCGGTTGAGCAAAGTAATACAGCAGTCGACGCGTGTTTGCAAGTTTACTTTCCTGATTTGCTTCAAGTGGATTAATACAGTTTTGTCACTTTTATACCCTGAAGCTTGCAGCTATCTCTGAAGTGCTTTGTGATGGATGCGCAGTGGTCAGTACGGCAAAACGCTAATTTCATATGTAAGGACCTAATATATAACAGAACCTTCACAGAACAATTAATTATACTATATATTTAATTACAAGATTTTGTTTGTTTACTTTCCCTTACCCTTTCTTATTAGTTTCAGCACAGCTATGTCATTTTAGTACCTCAATATCGAACGGATATTACATGCGGTTCCTACGTTGAGATTCAATCGAACGTTACCACAAACTGACTTACTATTCTGGAACATTCCTTATACTAGATCAAGATAGACACAATTTTAAAATTATAATAATAATCCTGCATTATTAAAGCATCGAAATGGTAAAAACTAATGAAAATGTATAGATAAAATCATTATAATAGTATTATTTCAAATGTGTACTTAATACTCGCGCAAAAGAAATTACTTATTACGTATAGGTATATGCAATACGGGCACTTATATATTGTATATTATATTTTCATCAAACTATTTTTATGCTTGCTACTATTTGCCAAAATAAGCATAAACATCACCTCAATAATGTATGACGCTTAAACGGTGGCGATAATTTTATAATACACACAATACATACATAATACATTGCAAACTTTAAATTGTTGATAATGGGTTTAATTATAACAAAACAATACAATATGATTCTTATAATAATTTCTTATCATATATTAATAATTGCATTTATAAAAACTCGTAACGACGACGTAAGAGAGCGAGTAGGTATGAAAGAGAGTATTGGTGTAAAGATGCAAAAGGGAATGCTCCGATGGTTCGGACATGTGGAAAGAATGTCGAACGAACGCCTGGTTAAGAAGATATACAATGCGAAAATGGAAGGATGTAGGTACCGAGGGAGACCGAGACTAACCTACCTAGACCAGATCGGTCAGGTACTGAAGGAAGGTGGAGTCAAGAGTCTCCGAAACCGGCGAGCGTGTATGAAGAGAATTATGAATGTTGAGGAAGCGAGTGAAGTATGCAGAGATAGAGTTCTCTGGCACTCTGTTCTCTCTGCCTACCCTGCAAGGGATATGGCGTGATGATATGTATGTATGTATAAAAACTTGATTACGAGCGAAAAATTATTGTCACACATGGGATGCAAACTCACACCTATTGGAAATCCTTTCCAATTGTGCTACCACTTACACCAACGTGCAGTATTGTATGACATTCAATTCTCGCATCGTAATTTATTTTCGTCTTTTAAGGAGATGTGTGCCATTTACCTACTACATACACGATGGTGTGGTAGCACGATTAGAACAGATTTCCAATAGGTGTGGGTTCGAATCCCATGTGTGACAATCATTTTTCCCTTGTTATCAAGTTCTTATAAATAATCAGGAATATTAAATGCTAAATTTCAGTAATTTTAATAATTGCAATTAGATAAAATAATCAGCTATCTGTATGTTTGCGTCATAGATTCCAAATAATGCTAACATCCCTATCGCAGCTCGTTAATTACATCGCATGGTTGCAGGCTATTTAGCTTGAGACTACAAATATTTTATCAAATTATGTTATTTAGTATTACCTTCATCGTCATCATCATCTCAGCTCATGTATGTCCCACTGTTGGGCTCGAGCCTCCTTCATAATGGGAGGGAAATTGACCTACTATACCACACTGGTCAAACGTGTTGATATAGGGTTTTGTTTCGAGTTTTCCTTCCCTAGCATAGATGTTATATTCTTTTTATATCCCTTAGTCGTCTCTTACGATTATCCACGGGTAAGATAGGGAGTGGTGAACTGTATTCTTGCTCCGTCACCAAACGGATATATATATATATATATATATATATATATATATATATATATAATATGAACTTAATTTAATAAAAATCATTTAAGGTATGTAGTGAATTGAGCCTATTTATTTTTACTAATCCTTACTAATATTATAAATGCAAAAGTAAGAGTTACTTTCTGTCTGTCTGTCGCTCTTTCACGCAGAAAATTACTGAACCGATCTAAATGAAATTTGGTACACAGATAGCCTAGAGCCTGATATAGGACATAGGCTACTTTTTAATACAAAAAAGAGTTGCAGAGGGGGATGAAAAGTTGTAAGAAAGTATCGTCATTTTTAAAGCCAGAAGCTTAAAACTAATTTTTAAGGTATTGATTAGATGTTAATAAAAACATTCACACTTTGTAAAAAAAATTACCCTTAAGGGGTAAAATAAAAATAGGGGATGAAAAACTTTAGGAAAGTAACCTTTTACGCGAGCGAAGCCGCTGGCAGAAGCTAGTATTTCATAAAATACTGTAGTTTAGAAAAATGAGTAGGGTAATCTAATGATAAGACAACGGCGTCATGGCAAAAACTAACTAACTACTTAGTTAAAAATCAAATTGAGGTTTTGAATCTATATTTTAATGTGGTAAGCCTAAATTAAATTTGATACATTTAATAAATGAGTAAGGTATATGAAAAGTGTCCTAATATGCCGAAATATTTTTTATGACGTATGTCACCATGACATGTGACAACCACAATTTGCTGTCTAAAACATCTATCATTTGACTTTTGACGGGAATTTGAAAACATCATGTGGTGCTCTTGTATTATATTCGATATCTTAGTGTTTTAACGTGTTATATTAAATAATTTTGATGGCATTTTATGTAATGTGATGTGCGGAAATACTGGGATGTAGTGAATATCATATAAAAGTGCTTACAACGTTTTTGTTTTCCATCAAAATTCCCACAAGATACCATTAACAGTGTGGCCATTGCACTGTTAATGGTGACAATTTGACTTAGACAACGACTGACTTGAAAGACTAAAAATGTGAAAATATTTATAACTTGACACTGGCACCAATAGCTCGTATATGTAGCTGATTGCCAATACATAAGAAGAAGAAGAAGAATCATTTATCATTTTCCATAGTATAGGCGTGCTGTGGTCTGAAAAAAGAGAAATAATCTGTTTGTGACAATATTTCGTATAATAATAAGTTGAAAAGCTTCGTATTGTTAAAGCTGGTTACTTAACCGCACCGTACTGCTGATTTTTAGCCATAACTTACAAGTACGAGCATCTATCATACATATTATATAACATCTTTTTTATAATTATATTTAGGAGAAAACCAAAAAAAAAAAAAATGTAGTACATACATACATACATACATATCATCACGCCATATCCCTTGCAGGGTAGGCAGAAAGAACAGAGTGCCAGAGAACTCTATCTCTGCATACTTCACTCGCTTCCTCAACATTCATAATTCTCTTCATACACGCTCGCCGGTTTCGGAGACTCTTGACTCCACCTTCCTTCAGTACATGACCGATCTAGTCTAGGTAGGTTAGTCTCGGTCTCCCTCGGTACCTACATCCTTCCACTTTCGCATTGTATATCTTCTTAACCAGGCGTTCGTTCGGTAAAAAAGTAGTAAATAAATAAAAACGAAGTAATAATAAGGAACGGGCATCTTCCCTGAGGAAGATGGTAGTACAACAGTTGCTATAAATACTACTAATCCTTACATTGTTTATAATTATAATTACAATCTCATGGAGAATTGATGTCAGATAGGCGACCAGGCTTAAAACGATAGCCAATAACTATTGCACTATATACGATGGTAAAAAAGTACATATTGCGTCGACCCCAAATAATGGGAATTAGAATGGGTTGATGATGCTGATAAATATCTTGTGAATAGAAACAGAGATATAAATAATATAACCATAGTAGTAACCCAAAAGTAAAATATATAAATAATTAATGATAGATGATTTATGATTAAAATTATTATCAGAATGAAAATATTTGGTTACTCAGAATTACTTTGCTATATATTAATCATAATAAGACGTAATCAAAACGATATGTTATACTATCTTTATATTTTGTATTGGTAGGTAGCGGTCTAGCTATACTCTTGGTGTTGTAAAGGTCCAAGGGCGGCAGTAACAATTACCATCAAGTTTGCTACTTGCTCGTTTGCCACCATCATTCTCCTACTCTGATCCCAATTACTTGGAGTCGATACAATATGTACTCTTTTCCATTGTACATATTGCAAAAAGTTTTTGGCTATAGCTTTATGACCGGCCCCCTGCCAGACGTCAACACTCCTTGGGAATGTAATTGTTGACCAAAGGGCATCAGGTGGAGTTAGCCCAGGTCGTTATAAGGCTCTTAGTTGTCTTTTACGAGACGAGCAAAGTAAGGTTGGGTTGTATTCGTAGCCGCTACCACACAGCTATCTTTATATGGTATCGATTTAATTTCTGTGCTACGGGTATATGTATTATAAGTATTAAAATAAAACAACTATAATTTAAGAAAACTATGTTATTAAGATAACGAACTAGAATTCATATACCTCAGTCATTTATGAATATAGTAATGTACATATTTGAATAAAAAAATGATTAAAAAAATCAAAAAACCCGACTGCGTAAAAGGTCACCAAAACTACGTACATAATAAAAAAACTGAAAAGAAATAAACAAGCACTTAGATGTCCGGTGTTCTAGAATTCCATAATATATTATTGAATAAATACTATTGCAGAAAATGAAATATATTTTAATAATAGAACATGACAACTGAACAGTCGGGATCCATTGGAAAATTAGATTTGCTGTCGAATAAAGGATAATAAAGGATACTACTGTTAAACACAATACCACTCCTTTGCAGTCGGGTAAAAATGGTGATTGGGTAACTATATCAAAACGTTCGAAAATAGATTTAATGCCTTAGCTTTGCAGAGATACTTTGTTGAATTGATAACGTGGGTGATGTTCTACATCGCGAATCCCTCAAAATAATTTTGCCAAAACAAATAAAACTTTGCAGGGATTTTAAACATAATTCATCAAGTTTAATTACGTAAATTATGATGCGGTCTGCGTTAACATACATTAATTACTTTCGGCCCTTTTGTGTACACTAATAGGACTTGAGTTTGTGTGACAGACGCATTAAAATTCACAGCATATATACCGAGTTCTGTTCCAAATGAAATCATTACTGGAAAAAGGATTTCGTATGAAATAAAAATTTACGCGCAAATACAATGATTAATGTGATTTAACGAGTTTTATATTATTTATATAAATAATTTATAAATAATTGCTACGGATATTTGAATAATATGTAAATATCTATACAACTGTGACAGGACTATATTTCTACACAAGCGCGAACAACAAAAACATTAGATGTATTTGACGGTACTTCCGTTTATCGTACGTGCTAATCGGAAACATGTTAACAAAGTATTCACTAATCGCGCCACCTAGCGCAAACTTGTTTAAGAGACGAACAAAACTAAACGACCGACCTTCGTTCGGCAGTCTGAGCCCGAGTGGCATGGTGCACTAGTCGCATGTCGTATTCTCGCTTACGTTAGATTTTGTGTACCTCTCTCATGTTGTCACTTGTTTGTGTCATGGTTGCTGCGCATGGGGGTGGGTTGGCGATAGCGGTGGATGCTGTGCGTTCTCCGGAGAAGAGCTGTTGCTCGTTCTCTTAATGAACCCCTTGGGTGATTTGGCTGAGGAATCCGCGAGCGGGTGAATGGGTGGCGCTGGTTGTGGTCTTGTCCCGTGGTCGCGCGGGCGGGACTATCCTGTGTCGTCCAGCCGTGCCATATGGTTGTTTGTATAAAGGCGATTGCCTGGGTCGGTCTTGTGAGTTCACTTAGGGTGTGAGTTATGATTGGTGTATAGGTCTGAGGGTAATCGTGATTGCTTGCAGTACGGTCAATTGCAACTTTATATCCGCATTTATATTCCTCGTGTCTGATTCCTTCTTCTACATATTCTTATATCATTTGTACCACTATGTTGGAGTCTTCTCCACCAAAAAATAAATAAAAACTATAGCATATACAAAAGTATACCTATTATACCACGTTGATTAAATGTATTAATACAGGCGTATTAGTACATCGTCATCACAGCTCATATGTATATGTCTCACTGTTGGGCTCGAGCCTCCTCTATAATAGGAGGGATTTTGATCTACTACACCACGCTGGTCAGACGTGTTGGTATAGGGTTTTATTTCGAGTTTTCCATCTCTTGCCTATGCAAAAATCTATATGTTATATGCGTCTTTTTCCCTTAGTCGTTTCGTACGTTCACCCATGGCTAAGATTGGGGGTGGTGAAATGTATTCTTACTTCGTCACCACACGGAAGAATTAGTTCATATTATATTTTCGTTATAATTTTTCCTTGTCTTATCATCATCATTCTCCTGCTCTTATCCCAATCACTATGGGTTGACGCAATATGTACTCCTCTTCACTTTTGCTATACTAGGAGTATAGCTAGGCCGCTGCGTACGAATATAAACCGCAAACCCACCCAGTTGGGCTTCCGGCTCTCTCGCTTACCGAACGAAGCGCAACAGCACATTGCCAATACTCAGACGTCGATCTTCTGCGAGAGTGTGGTACTACCATGGACAGACCGGCCCACGGCTGTAGACAGAAAACTGTCAACAGCGTGTTCCTACTCCACTACTCGTATATGTTTTTTATTTGAACAAAAAATAAATACAAAACCATGTCCATAAATCTTGAAGTACTATTGTTGTTGCTATAGAATGTTAGTGGACATTTAGTGAAACTTTTTTTTTGCCTTTCAAGTTTATCTAAATAAGAATCTTCGCTGAAAAAAATAGCGTTGGCTACGAATACTGCCAATCACAATGTTCGTAGGTATCATAAAATTCGACTATAGTAATACAGATACCTGAGTCAATTCTATTTAGTGCTGTGTCAATAAGAGGGTACATAAAGAGGTTCGCGAAATACAGGCGGTTCGTAAAGCTTTATCAAAGTACTATGTTGTAAGTATTGGTGTTTTGGCAATAAAACTCATCATCATCATCATTCTTCTACTCTTATACCAATTATTTGGGGTCGATACAATATGTCTCTTCTTTCATAGTACATATTGTAAAAGTTATTGGCAATAGTTTTATGACCTGCCGCCTGCCTGACGTCAACCCTCCTCGGGAATATAATTGTTGACCAAACGGCATCTGATGGTGTTATTTGGCAATAAAACTATTTTTACGACTTCTACCGCGTTTGTATTTGATTTTTAATTTCCCTACGTTTCGAACACTTTATAGCGTTCATGGTCACGGGAGGACTCCCGTTCCTTATTCAAAACGTCGGGAAATTAAAAATTGAATAGAAACGCGATAGAATGCGTAAAAAAGAAATAGTGTTATTTTAAATGTATAATAGCGTTAACATCAGAAATAATTATAATGGTGTTATTAAATTTTAATATCGATATTAATGTGGGAGTCCAGATCGGCGACTCAGTGGTCACTGCTCTGCTATATGCAGATGATGTAGTCCTGCTGGCACAGTCAGCGACTGGCCTGCAGACCCTAGTCGACACAATGAAAGAATATTGTAAGAAAAGGAGTCTACGCGTGAATGTGAGCAAAACCAAAATAATGGTCTTTGAAAGAGATGAATCCGGGACAGATGTAAGAGTAACAATAGGTAATGATGTACTAGAGCAAGTGGATGAATTTGTATATCTTGGATGTGGATTTAGGCGAGATGGAAGGTACACCACTGATATAGAGCGCAGAGAATGCGGGAAATAAAGTGAACGGAGCGTTGAGGCAACTTTTTGGTAGCCACCACCTCAGCCAGAAGGCACGTGTTGTGCAGTGTGTGTGTCGTAATGTTGGGACAAGCACTGCGTATACATAACGCAGTGCTTGTCCTAACATTACTGTATGGAAGCGAGAGTTGGGTATGCAGAAATGCATGTATGTATGTATGTACATATGTATTAAATTTTGAAAAAAAAATACTATTAATAATTAATTTCGTTAAAAAAAAAACAAGCAGGAGGTAGGTGATGGTGAACGAGTTGATTAACATTCATATGCTGAAAGTATTTCAATATAGTATTGAAATAAAGACTTTATTGTCAGCTATTTTACAGTTACTTAACAATTAACAGTATGACCTAATCGATAAAAGCACTATAGATTAGATTTCACTTAACTATCCTAGTGAACTTTTATTCCTCTTCGTTCAAAATCCTCTGATAAGGCTATTATTATTATTTCAAATTATATGAAACTTGACTCTTAACGTAATCAGTTAGGTACACCATAAAATTTTCCACAGAGCAGAAGCAATTTGACTTTAGCAGTCCCAAGGGATAACCATATTCTATTATAGGATTATTCATGCATCAATTCATATCTTGGGCAACTATGAGGAAGTCAAACTGTTGCCGTGTTACTCACGGGTCTGTGATTATTATGATTCAACATATTTACGTAAGTTTTATAAATTGTATGAATAATTGTAATTCATAAATAAAACCATGATTTCAGAGAAAGTTTATATCCATACAAGCATGACTTCCTTTGCATATCATTATCATAATCTAAGCGCCCTAATCATATACGTCCCACTGATAAAAAAAATGGCCTAACAATACTGCACTAGTCAGACAATTTAGTATAAGGGTTTTATTTGTAGGCTTTCTCTTGCATAAATGTGTCTGCATATTATATCCCTTAGCCATCTTGTACGACACCCACGGCTAAAAGGAGTCGTGCCTTGTGCTCTTACTTCGCCACTATACTTGGAGATAGAAAGGTAACATTATAACTATTATAAGTATACTCTTTAATTGGTTTCTTAATATACTTCTTGCTAATATTCAAATTACTGAAATTTAGCATTTAATATGTTTGATTATTTATACAAATATCTAATATATAATTATATAGTAATCGGGTTCTTGCTAATATTTTAATATTTTTACTATTATTGTATTTTATTTCATTCGAAATACTGTGTGGTATCTGGCTGCATGGCTACAAATACTACGAAACCTTACTTTGTTCGTGGATCTTGGAAAAGATGTCTAAGAGATTTATATCGATCTGAGCCTATATCATCTGATCCCGTTTGGTCAACAATTATATTCGCAAGGAGAGTTGACGTCAGGACTGCGGATATTGTATATATCGCTAGTTTAGTTGGTATTCTTCTGCCCTACAGGACATCGACTACAGTCCATTCATGATTATCTCTGGAGAACAGAGAATCTAAATAAAACATTATCATTATTCGATCCTTCGTCATGCTCTGCTGAACGTGGGCCTTCCCCACGAATGAGAAGATCGTGCTGTAATCACCACGCCCGGCAGGCGAGTTGGCGATCGCAACAAGGTGCTATACCAGAATAGAACTGCTAACCACTTTCTTGGTGATGAATTTAGTCGATTTTTACGACGCTCACAAGCAAATAAGAGGTAGCGATAATTGTATTCTTACACTATTGCCACACGAGGGTATAAAAAAACAAAGAAAAAAAAAAATACCTTTTAATTCCAGTTTTTGAAAATTAACATAAAATTATTTTATTTGCCTTTAATACTTAGATACCAATAAGGTATGAGATTAGTGTCTGTGTAGTCTTAATTAATTATTTATATATCTAATTATAATTCAAAAAATATATTTTGTTGGTAGGTATTATATATTCCACTGGATCCCCCATCAGGGAAAGACCTCCTCCGAAGCTTTCCATTTCTCCCGTTCTTGGGCTATTGTTGTCATTGTTGACTAGTGAAAGATCTTCCTCTGTTTGCCCAATGGGCTTTTCTATTTAACTGTTTTTGTCCTATAATTAATTTTAAAAATGTGTATATTTATAAATGTATGTATGTGTAAATGTGTAAAAGAGCAATGTTGCATAAATATCAACAACTTAACCTAGACATTAATATTGATGGCTGTCCCATAATACAAGTAGATGAGGCATGCAATTTGGGAGTGGTATTTGATGGTCAGTTGCACTTTGAGACTCATGTTCTGAATGCTGTACGAAACTGTTTTTATCGCTTAAAACTACTATATCGTATTCGTCCCTTCCTAAATATCGACTTACGTGTCATGCTCTGTGAAAGTTTAATATTATCCAAGCTAAACTATGCTGACTCAGTATATGATCCTTGCCTTCTTGGTAGAACCGAAAAAATTATACAACGCGTTCAGAATGCATGTGCGCGCTTCTGTTACGTTATACCTCCCTGATCGCACGTTACCCCGTATTTGAATAAGGGGAACCTCATGAAAATGGCTGCACGCAGAAAGCTGCACCTGGCTACTTTGCTTTTTGGCGTGATCATATCTAAAAAGCCAAACTATCTTTATAGCAAGCTATCGTGGTCTCGCGAGTTCCATAAAAAAAACACAAGAGCTTCTTTATACTTATTAACTACTCCTAGGCATAAGACCGCAGCATTTCGAGGAAGTTTTAAATTTACCGCAACTCGTTGTTGGAATGATTTATTACCACCGTTTCGAACTAATAAGTCTGTTAATAGTTTCAAATCAAATTACAAGAAATACTTATTAGCACTACAAATGGATAACTCCTGATAATTTCTGTATGTATGTATATATGTATATGCATTTATATATTATATGTAATTGTGCAATGTCTATATGTAAGTTTGTATATATGTATGTTTACTTTACTATCACATATCTTTAATGTGGGATTGTCGCTTTTCAACTTCTACTCAATATAGGAAACCAACGGTATTATGAGTTAACCGTTCGCTGAATTATATTCTATGAGTTATACAAATCTGTGGCTACTGTTGTTACTGTTGTACTACTACTGTACAAAAACTAGATTTAAGGACTTTTTGTAACTTGTCCCCGGTTTGGTATCTAGCTTAACTTGATTTATTAATCTGATTATTTTTATATAATTAACGGCATCGATGTTTATTTGTTTATTATAATGATGTCAGTTTGGGAATCAGATTACTACTATATTTCAGCGCGTGACTGTCCGTGATATCACTATAATTGGTTCTATCTGAAAACCAGCGCTGCACCCTCTCGGTACAGCCTATGCTGAGATAGGACCTCTTTCGGTCTCTCTATGTATCTTATTTTTATTAGTTAACTTAGTAATTTATTTTTGCCTTGAATTTACAGTGTGTACTTTTTCTTATAATATGTTAATTCAAGTTATATTATTTTTGTTTTGCACCTGTTTGTATGTACTTTGAGATCAAAATAAACGTGTTTTCTTTCTTTCTTAAATGTGTATCCGATGGTTCGGACATGTGGAAAGAATGCCGAACGAACGTCTGGTTAAGAAGATATACAATGCGAAAGTGGAAGGATGTAGGTACCGAGGGAGACCGAGACTAACCTACCTAGACCAGATCGGTCATGTACTGAAGTTAGGTGGAGTCAAGAGTCTCCGAAACCGGCGAGCGTGTATGAAGAGAATTATGAATGTTGAGGAAGCGAGTGAAGTATGCAGAGATAGAGTTCTCTGGCACTCTGTTCCCTCTGCCTACCCTGCAAGGGATATGGCGTGATGATATGTATGTATGTATATTTATTTTCATTTTTTTTTATTTGGAAGACCAACAACGTAATAACAATATTAAAATACTTAATACTTCATACAGCTAATTATAGGTCTCTGCTAATATGTTTCATATTAGGCTAATAAAGGCAGTAGACATTATATAATATAATTTCAAAGATTACAAACTGTTATAATCGAAAAAGAATTCATGGCTTAGTAATCGTCTCACTGTTCTTAAGCTTGTGTTAAATATATCAACGTCGTGTAACTTTGCATTTGGATTTTCTAATAATTAATTGTTAAACTAAATAGGTAATACATTTCTATATGATAATATGCCTACTACTGAATACAATATATTTCAATATACAGTTATAGAATAGAACGTACTGCCGCTGGAAATACGTCAGGCTAAAACTTTGTCTGCATTTAAGCTGTTACTAAAAACGCATTATTCAAAAATGTAGGACTTTTTGTATATGAAATTATAATTTACGCATTTCTCATGTTACTTATTTATATATTAGTTTATATTGTTATATTTAGAGTTATGTTTGTACTACTGTTTAAATATATGTACCTCTGTGATTATATATATTATGTATGTATATGTATATAAAGGCATGTTATTATTATTACACCATAATCTACCACTTTCTCTCTGTATGCTAGTTTTTTTTTTCCATACAAAGGTTGCCTGGAAGAGATCGCTGTTAGCGATAAGGCCGCCCATTGTACTTACTTTAGTCATAATAATTTTCTACTTTGTATATAATATGGTGTACAATAAAGTGTAAATAAATAAAAAAAAAATATATTCTCATATATTATAATAGGTATTAATCGTAGACTAATCCTCTCATATCAAAATTAATTTACTGTTAATTTGAACAGATGCCTGATTCCATTTAACTTACACATGCTCGTTTACACTACATGAGAATTTTAATTAATATTTTGAATTAAATACTGTTCTAATAATAAATTATATTAATTTTGTAATAATTATACACAGATACATCAACATTTTTCTTCATAATTATATAAGCGATTATTTTATTGAATAACCAATGATAACCCTACATCATCACTCACTAATAATGAAATTATTTTTCTTACATACATACATATCATCACGCCATATCACTTGTAGGGTAAGCAAATAGAACAGAGTGCCAGAGAACAACATTCATAATTCTCTTCACACCCGCTCGCTGGTTTCTGAGACTCTTGACTCCACCTTCCTTCAGTACGTGACCAATCTGGTCTATGTAGGTTAGCCTTGGTCTCCCTCGATACCTACATCCTTCCACTTTCGCATTGTATATCTTCTTAACTAGACGTTCGTTTGACATTCTTTCCACATGTCCGAACCATGGGAGCATTCCCTTTCGCATGTTTACACCAATACTCTGTTTCATACCTACTCGCTTTCTTACGTCATCGTTACGAATGCTATCGGTCAGCCTAACTTTACAGATTTTCCGTAGAGATCGCATTTCGACCGCATTAATTTTACTTTCATGCTCTTTTCTGCATACCCAACTCTCGATTGCATATAGTATTTTTCTTACATAAACTATTATTTCTGGAAATATTGGTTATTGGTTAAACAAGGGTAAGGAAAAACCCACAATACCGTGCAATATTTTATTACGTACTTTTTGTGACTCATAATAATAGGTCATTTAAATATATTTAAATAGGATTATTATAAGGAGTCAATTAATATTAATTATAAAGTCAGCGCTATCAGTTGCAGTACTTTAAATACATATAAACATTTTTTAACACTATTAATAAACATAGGTAAAGGTAGGCAAATAATAAACATAGTAATAGTAATATAATGATAATATTTTAACACTATTAATAAACATAAGTGAGGGTAGGGTATTAATAAACATAAGTAAAGATAGGATATTAATAAACATGAGTAATAATGTAATAGTAATAATAAAATAATGATATTTTTTAACACTATTAATAAACATAAGTAAAGGTAGGATATTAATAAACATGAGTAAAGGTCTGGTAAAAAATTCTTAGAATGCTTAATCAACGATAGTTTTACAGAGTAATGATTTGCTGTGGTGGGGTCCTGGGTTTAACCGTGATCCATTAATTACTTATCAGAATAACTTTAAATGAAATTGTAAAAAGAAGTTAAGCATTGCCATTCAACGTTTCAATACTGCCAGTATTCTAGACACGTTGCCAATTAGAACTTTTTGGTTAGGTTAGTGGCAAACGAATAAACAGCATACTTGATGGTAAGTGTTACTGCCGCCCATGGACCGTTGTGATACCAGTGTTATAGCTAGACCGCTACCTATCAATGAAAACCTCAAACCTACCCCGAAAGTTAGAGTGCCGTCTCTATCGTTTTCGATCTTCTGCAAGAATGTGGTACTTCCCCGGACGGACCTGCCCGCAGCTACAGACAGAAAACTGTCAACAGTGTGGCCCTTTTTTTTGCGGTGGACTATGGAGGTGATCACGCCCCACCCCAAATCGGTCCGGGGCGGCGGAAGAGGCGGCACACGACCCCATAGACTCACCCTGCCAAGCGCCTCTCTTCGCCGTGCGAGCGGGCCACCGGTACCCGATCTTAGTCATCGGTAGCCCGCCTGGCGGTTTACCCTGGCGGGTGACTTTCGAGTCGACCAACAGTGTGGCCCTGCCATCATACTTTTTTTACGGATTCCATCGTTTGTATTTAATTTTTAATTTCATGAAGACACATTTCAGCATTCCATGACTCAAAGGAGAATTAAAGACTTAAGGTCTTAATAAAACCTTTATATGGGACGTTCAATAAAATAAATATTCTTAACGACAAATCCGTACGTAGACGGACGCATTAAGCTATAGGATAACTATAGTTTTCCTGTTATGAACAACTATGAAACAAGTAATTGATGAAGAGTACATGCAATTGATTTAATCTTGAAATATTATTACCTCTTAGCGTTGTTATAATCAAATGGCAGTTACTTTATCGAAAAAAATATAATACCAAGATGTCAAATACAAAGCTAAACCCAATATTACAAATAATAAAGGCTAAAAGGATGATGAATCAGCTGTACCTCGCTAAGAAAGTTACAATACAGAAAGTAATTTAGTTTTTACTTCGTTATACTGTATTCTCGACGATAATACTGAATAAAGATATAACAGTAACTTTTAACTGTTATTTTGTTGTCAACATTTTTATTAGTAGCTTGTTACAGATATTTAAACACTATTTATTTTTTAAACCTCTTTTCATGCTTTTTTTAGTATCTGTCTTTTAACTGTTAGCCGCAGACGGCTGTCACAGCTTAACCCGAACTATGGGTGAGTGCTGAGGGTTCTCAACCCGGTATATTTTCATGCATTATCTCATCTCTCGAGCCTCCTCCGTAATAGAAGTGAAGTAGATCTACTATACCACGCTGGTCAAACGTGTTGGTATAGGGTTTTATTTCGAGATTTCCTTCTCTTGCATAGATGTTATATCCGTTTTGTATCCTTTAGTCATCTGTTACGATCAGCCACGGGTAAGATAAGGGATAGTGAATTACATTCTTACTCCGTCACTATAAGAAATGTATGTTTGAATGCAATCCAAGAATAATTGATAAGACGTTAGCCTATCAATTTATTTAATATTAGTAGATTTTTAGGATTTTGTCATATTTTATTTTTATGTAACTGTAGCAAACATTTCTCTATGTGAGAAAATGTTAATGGAGCACGCCATTATCACATCTAATTAGTAGATTTCACACAATATATTATCAAGACAATTGCTCAAGCAAGCATTTTTCCTCACGATTAAATTGAGTTCTATTTCCTTTATTTATTATTTATTTATTTATTCATTCAATTGCTCATAACGCTTAGAATTGCCCAATACGTGTAATGAGCCATTACAATTTTAGAACTAAAAATATAATTATAACTTAAGAAATGCAAACACAATTTTAAAAACACGTCGAATTTGGTGAAAAATATATCAACTTCCGGTTACTGAGCAATCAATGAGTTGAGCAGTGTAATAACCCTTACAACCCATAAAACTGAAACTGTGGCGCGGCCCACGCTGGTAGTAATATTCGCGTATTATCAGAACGCAAATATATATATATATATATATATATATATATATATATATATTTATATATATATATATTTTGAGATTAATCCCACCACACATTTCCATCATTGTAACTGCTACGACACCGAGCTTTGACCCTTAGGCAATCCCGGGATATGATTTTAATTGTCTATGGACCCGCAACAAATTTATTTAAAAAGAATAAAGAGGATGAGTTGCAAATTATGATTCCACTTCCCTCCTAGGCAAAGCGGGAGACAGGAAAACAAAATTGACTAGTCAGCCAATAAGTAAAGAGGTATACAGCTTCGATATCTGCTCACCAGTGCGGCACCACAGATACGGAAGAGCTTAACGCTTAAGCTTAATATATATTTAGAAAAATATAAAAGAAACTTCGAATTATATGAATTTATAGTTAAGCTTTTCCGTGTGGTGACGGAGTATGAATACTATTCACCACCCCATATTTTACCCGTGGTTGATCGTACGAGACAACTAAGGGATATAAAACGCATATAACACCTATGGGAGAGAAGGAAAACTCGAAACAAAACCCTATACCAACACGTTTACCTCGGGTACTGGTGGCCCGCTCGAACGGCGAAGAGAGGTGTTTGCAGGGTGGGTCTATGGGGTTGCGCGCCACCTCTTCCGTCGTCCCGGACCGATTTGGCGGTGTGCAACCAAGTCCATAGTCCACCGCAAAAAAAAAAAAAATATCAACACGTTTGACTAGCACGTTATAGTAGGTTAATTTCCCTCCCATTACGGAGGAGACCCGAGGCCAGTAGTGGGACGTTTATGGGCTGTGATGATGATGATGATAGTTAAGTTCTTGCCTACCAACCACAACCCATCCAGAAAGTTAGGGTTCTGTCTCTCGCTGGACTAAGCCTAACAGCACATTGTCACTGCTCAGACGTCGACTTTATGCAAGATTGCGGTACTACCCCAAACGAACAAGCCCGCGGCTGTGAAAAGACACTCAAAACTGTCTGTGTATTTTTTTTTTTTTTTTGGGGGGTGGGCTACGGTCGGCGCACTCCTCGCACCACTCCATCCGAGGTGACAGAGGGGCGTAAGCGCGCACACCCGTAACCCACCCGTGACGTCGCCTTCGTCGTTGGGCCGACCACCGGAGCAGAGTGACTTGACGTCAGTGGTCGGTCCGACGGAATACCCCTGAGGAGTACCCTCTCCTCGACCGACATCCCCCCCTCGGGTAGGATGTCGGTCTTTCCTCACGAATAGTATAGCCCTACACTATATATCTATAACGCCTTTGAAATAATATATAGCAATACATATATCATCATAATGCTTGATACTTCATTGAATTTTCATCGTTTCTATAAAATGTGCTATATCATCATTCTCCTACTCTTATCCCAATTACTTGGGGTCGATACAATATGTACTCTTTTATAGTACATATTGTAAAAGTTATTGGCAATAGTTTTATGACCGGCCGCCTACCAGATGCCAAGCCGCCTTGGGAATGTAATTGTTGACCAAACGGTATCAGATGGAGTTGGCCCAGATCGTTATAAGGCTCTTAGTATTCGTAGCTGCTATCACACAGCTAAAATATGTATATATATTTGCTGTTTTAATTTAAATGTACATCGGCAGATAATACAATTTCAAAAAATTATTAAGAAGTTTTCATGTTCATTATAAAATATTTAACAGGAATATTTTTATCAAATACTTAATAAGAAAATTTGAAGTAAGTTGGTTATCTTGGCTCATTATCATCATCACAGCCCATATATGTCCCTTTGTTGGGCTCGGGCCTCCTTCGTAATGGGAGGCAAGTTAACCTACTATACCGCGCCGGTCAGACGTATTGGTATAGGGTTTTGTTTCGAGCTTTCCTTTTCTTGCATAGATGTTATGTGTGTTTTATATCCCTTAGTCGTCTCTTACGATCACCCACGGGTAAGATAGGGGGTGGTGAATTGTATTCTTAGTCCATCATACACGGATAATGCTTTGGCTAGTGGAACGTAAAATTACTTGAATAAAATAAACAAGTTTGTCATCTGTAGTTACGTTAATTTAAGAAGTAGGTTGTTCAGCAGTAGAAGTAAAAATCAAGCTACATTGCAATAATATAGTAATACAACTCGTGCAGGAATTTTTTCAAAGAAAACTCAACTCATCGTTAGTAAAGAAAATCGCTAATACTTAACGAAAGTTCTTAGTAAAGTTTGGCATATAATATAGCCCCCTAATGAAGGAATTTTTAGTATGCTGTTTCAGCATTTAGTCAGCAGCTCGATCTAATTATGTCTTTAATTTCATGAGAGTGAAATTTTTTTTACTGATTTATTAATGTTATAAAGACATATACAATGCGAAAGTGGAAGTATGTAGGTACCGAGGGAGACCGAGACTAACCTACCTAGACCAGATCGGTCATGTACTGAAGGAAGGTGGAGTCAAGAGTCTCCGAAACCGGCGAGCGTGTATGAAGAGAATTATGAATGTTGAGGAAGCGAGTGAAGTATGCAGAGATAGAGTTCTCTGGCACTCTCTTCTCTCTGCCTACCCTGCAAGGGATATGGCGTGATGATATGTATGTATGTATGTATAAAGACACCTTTTAAAGATTATCATCTCTTGTTCATACTCATCCCATTGCTAGGCTCGAGCCTCCTCCACACTAGGAGGGAAATAGACTATATCAGTGTTAACAGAGGGTTTAAAAATTACATGGCTTATAAAATTTGTAAACATTTATCATCCTCATCTCAGCTCATATACGTCCCAATGTTGGGCCCGAGCCTCCTCCGTAATAGAAAGGCAATTAACCTACTATACCACGCTGATCAGACGTGTTGGTATAGAGTTTTTTTTTTTTCGAGTTACCCTTCTCTCGCATAGATGTTTTATGCGTTTTATATCCCTTAGTCGTCTCTTACGATCACCCACGGTTAAGATAGGGTGAATTGTATTCTTACTCCGTCATTACACTGAGCGTAAACATTTAGCGTAACGAATGTATCTATACGTATATTTTTCTGTATTTCTGTTTTCAGTTTAGGAATGGGTTTGCGAAAGTTATGCATCATGTCATTTTGTATTTCATTATAATTAGGTCAACAATTAAAGCTTACTTTCTTCATTATTCAGACTTTAGACATTCACAGCCGGAAGTAGGGTTATTGCCATAAGTTGCTGCATATTATTATAAAGCACGTTTCACATGCTAGTTAATATTTTCAGATCCTGTGATATTAGTGCTCCGCTTGTTTCAATTTAATATATTTTACGATGTAAATATGTTATGATAATTTTGTTAATACATTTATAGGAATAATATAAATAGTGATGACCACGCTGTTGACAGTTTTCTGTCTACAGCTGTGGGCCGATCCGTCCGGAGTAGTACCACACTCTCGCAGAAGATCGACGTCTGAGTAATGGCAATGTACTATTGCGTTTCGTTCGGTGAACGAGAGTGCCCGAAGCTTAACTTGGTGGGTTTGAGGATTTTATTGGTAGGCAGCGGCCTAAGCTATACCCTTGGTATTGCAAAGAAACAACATGAAGATCGCTTAGCGAATCCTCTATCCAATCATCATCATCGTCTCAGCTCATATATGTATATCCCACTTTTGGGCTCGAGTCCCCTCCATTATAGGAGGGAAATTGACTTACTATACCACACTGGTCAGACGTGTTGGTATAGAGTTTTGTTTCGAGTTTTCGTTATCTCGCATAGATGTTATATGCGTTTTATATCCCTTAGTCGTCTCTTACGATCACCCACGGGTAAGACAGTGGTGAATTGTATTCTTACTCCGTCACCACACGGAAACTCTGTGCAATATTGGAAGGTAAATAATTAATAAAATAAAAAAGATAAAATAAAAAAAGCCTTTTATTCCATGCATTTACAAATGAAATTAACAATAATCTTATTCTTAATCTAGTTTAAAATATAATATAAATGTGTAAATAATTAAAATGTGAAAATAATTTAAGTCTAAATAATTCGAATGTACAGATAAATTTGAATAATATGATTATTGTTTATTATAATTGAATTTAAAATTAATATTGAATTTAAATTTGTATTTTGCCCATGGACCCCTCTCAGGTGAAGGCCTCCTCCAAAGATATCCATTTTTTCCTGTCTTTTGCTACTTTGATCCAGTCCGGTCCAGTGATTTTCTAATGTCGTTCTCCCAGCGCATACATGGTCTACCAACAAAATAAGTAAATACCAACAAAATAGGTAAATAATTAATGGAAGTAAATTAATCAATTAATATTTACGAAGGAGATTTATGAAGTTCAAAATAACAGTATTTCGAATTTTCTCGACCCGTCATTTACCTTATACCCTAATATATATATATATATATTTATTATATGCATAACTTTTTAAATAATGGCAAATAAATAAATGTAGCCATGGCTTTGCTTGCGTGGAACATGTTTTGTTTAATTTTTGACAACATGCTATACTAAAGAATTTGTGCATCGCACAAAATATTATCTTGGGAATTGAATCCAGGATACATGGCACAAAATTCACTATTTTAACCATCACATCTCCTATGCAGTCATCATCATTCTCCTACTCTTATCCCAATTACTTGGGGTCGATACAATATGTACTATTATTTCACAGTACATATTGTAAAAGTTATTGGCAATAGTTTTATGACCGGCCGCCTGCCAGATGTCAACCCTCCTTGGGAATGTAATTATTGACCAAACGGAATCAGATAGAGTTGGCCCAGGTCGTTATAAGATTCTTAGTCGACATTTACAACATCCACGAACAAAGCAAGGGTTGGTAATATTCGTAGCCACTCTGGCCATCAGCCAGGCGAAGGAGAGGGCTCGCGAGGAGCTTCCGGTGGGCCTCGACAGGGATCCATGGGGGCGCCCATATCAGAAAGCACGAAATAAACTCCGTGGCTGCGGCGCCCCCATCATCGAGACACTGGACTCGAATTTCATGTTGAGGCTAATGGAGGAACTGTTTCCACGTTCTGTGGGACACGTTCCCCCCAGAATGGCTCTTCGGTCGGCAGTGGAGGTGGAGACACCTATCTCCCCTATCACTGCCGATGAATTAGAAGTGGCCCTCTCCCGACTTCGTGGGAAGAGGAAGGCGCCTGGCCCGGATGGTGTCCCGGGTCTCGTGCTCGGCATCGACGCAGAATACTGGAAGGAGAAGCTCCGGGAGCTGCTCAATGAATGTCTGAGTTCCGAGCAGTTCCCGGAGGAATGGAAGAGTGGCAGACTCTGTTTGCTGCAGAAGGAGGGTCGCCTGGTCGACTCCCCCTCTGCGTACAGGCCCTTGGTGTTGCTGGATGAGACGGCGAAATTGCTTGAGAAGTTGCTCGCGGATCGTCTCGTCCAGCATCTCGAGGTTGTTGGATCGGGACTGTCGGATAAACAGTACGGATTCAGATACGGCCGGTCAACGATTGGCGCACTGGCCACCCTAAACACCCTGGCTACTGAAGCAGTGGCCAGAAAAGGAGTGTTACTGGCAGTCTCGCCTGACATTAAGAATGCTTTCAATAGTCTCCCACACGAGACGTTGAAGGAGGCACTCCGATATCATGAAGTGTCTCTGTACCTCCGGAGGCTGTTGGAGGCATACATCGAGGGAAGACACGTGCTCTGGGAGGGGGACGACGAGCGCGTACGTTACCACAGGGTGGAATGCGGCGTTCCACAGGGTTCAGTCCTCGGTCCGTCCCTGTGGAACGTTGGGTTCGACTGGTTTTTACGGTCAGGGTGTCTGGAGTTGCTGTGCCGGTGCAGATTCGGATGAAGTACCTGGGTCTGCACCTAGATAGTAAATTGAGCTTCGGGCCACACTTTGCCCATTTAGTCCCCCGGCTCGTCGGAGCAGCCGCGGCGCTGGGTAGGCTTCTACCAAATTCTGGTGGTCCTGGATCATCCTGACGGCGTCTATATGCGGGTATTCTGCGGTCCATGGCACTGTACTGTGCCCCAATTTGGTCGGAGTCTCTCACCGCCCCTAATCAGGCTTTGCTGCGTAAAGCACCAAGAACCATGGCGGTGAGGACTATAAGAGGCTACCGTACGGTATCCTGGACCGGATGCTATGAGTGTGGCACGCTAACTGATGATGCGCGTCACACCCTAGAGGTATGTCCCGCCTGGGGGCCTCAGCGCCACGACCTGTCGGCGGTGATAGGAATAGACCTGTCGTTGTTGACCATCATATCTAAGATGCTTGACAGCGACAGGTGCTGTTCGTCGATGGCCTCCTTCTGTGAGGAGGTCATCTCTTCGAAGGAGAGCGGATACGCGAGGCATTTGCTTCTGCAGACTCACTCCGTAGGCGGCGGCCAGGAAGGGGGAGGCGTCATTACGCGCATCTCCTCCCGCTGCCTTGACTGTCGACTGGACGTGGCCAGATGGCCTAGCGTTGGGGTTTCGGGGATAGAATGTCAATAGACGATCTCTCTAGCATCCCGTAAAAGCGCGGAAGGGACTGCTGTGGTTTTTGTCCCACACAACCCCTCGTCTGTCACCGGCGAGGGCTAGTGCGTAAATACATTTTCACAGCGTGAACAAAAAAAAAGAAAAGTATTCGTAGCCACTACCGCACAGCACATCTCCTATGCAGTCATACCTGATATATTCTGGTAGCAGTTATTCCAATGTCATAGTAATAACATATATTTGTTATCTTTATTCTGAATTTCTGGTCAAATTATTTGAACGTTCTTCATCAACGGCTCTAGGATCTCGAACTATGTCACACTGCGTAGCTGGTTTTACATTTTGGATGTTCCTTATCCTAGACCCTAGAGTCATCATCATTCTCCTACTATTATCCCAATTTTCTGGGGTCGATACAGTATGTGCTCTTATTTCATAGTACATATTGTAAAAGTTATTGGCAATAGTTTTATGACTGGCCGCCTACCAGACATCAACTCTCCTTGGGAATGTAATTGTTGACAAAACGGCATCAGATGGAGTTGACCCAGGTCGTTACAAGGCCTAGTTGCGGTGCATGTGAAAACGGTCCCATGACTTCGCCATAATCGTGAGGAAGGAATAGCGTGTGGTTTTTAGCAGGTAGTGGCGCTCCAGTTACCGCCGAACCCGGCATACCCCATCTCTCTCCTGAGAGGTGAGCATGCGTAAAGGCATTTTCCCACGCAAAAAAAATGTCTTTATAAGGCTCTTAGTCGTTTTTTACGATATCCACGAGTAAAGTAAGGGTTGGTAGTATTCTTAGCCGCTACCAAACAGCATTTTCGTTCCATTCCGTTCCTTGTCCCTAGAGTATTATCATCCAATCCAAGATCCATAACAGCAACAACGCTATCAGTAGGCATATATTTATTCTTTTAAACTAACAAGATCCGAAAATTAACATGGATTCGCTGAGAAATTTCATTCTTTTGCAATATATTTTATTTACTTACGTCCGTTAATCATCTTTTACGACATCCGGGATGAAATTGCAAGTGAATATAATTTTATATCTATAGGACAATTAGTTAATGAAAAAATAGACAAATGCATATAATTATCATTATCATTCTCAAGCTCTTATCCCAATTGTATGGGGTCGAAGCAATATATACACCTCTTACATATTGCAAAATTTATTGGCAATAGTTTTACAACAGGCTGCCTGCCTGACGTCAATCGTCCCTCGAAATGTAATTATTGACCAAACGGCATCAGGTGGTGTTGACCCAGGTCGAAATAAAGCCCTTAGTCATCTTTTGCGACATCCACGAGTAAAGTAAGGGTTGGTAGTATTCGTAGCTGATACCACACAGCTCAGGTAAATGCTTAAAATACTGTGTAAATAAGGCAACACACTCGTTGACACATAATTTATTTCCCAAAAAATATTACATAAATTAAGTATTAAATTAATTATATATAATCTTAACTATTAATAGCTACATCTTAAAATTGGTACACATCTTTGGAATATTAAATTAAATATTCTACTTTTATTTACAATACATTTATCTTATTTTTAATTCTATAAAATGATCTTACATTATCTTATATTAAAATTGGTCTTTAAAAAACCCGTTAATTATCGTATTATACTAATTAATTTGCATATTTACTATATATACATATAAAATGTTGAACTGCATGTTATAATTAATTTCTTTCTAAAGGGTTTCACTGTCTTTGTAATTTGATTTGCGTACCTACATAAGTGTATACCCATTCACCGGGACAGCTTGTGGTAGGAGCTGTTAACTGAGATTGGGGTTTCGTATATAATAATATGATAAAATATTGAAATTAAAATAATTATTACGTTTATTAATATACAGTAGTAGTTAATTTGGTTTTAATAATTATAATGATGAGTTGAATAAAAGTATTTAAAAAAAATTACAAAATAAATCACAAAATATAGTCATCGTAACAGTAAATTTTCAAATTTAATTTTTCAACCTAAAATTGTGGTATTGGCGAAATGTAATGAATAAACTCCTTCCTAAGGGAAAAAAGAAGATTGTAATTACTAAATTCTTCTGATAGATCCTACCTTCTTTTGGTTATGACCCTTTTCCGTATTATAGAGTACATGAGCCTACTATAGAAAATTAGAAAAGAGAAAGAAAAAGAAAGAAAATATTCATTTTACTCTCGTACAATTACAAAAAGCTGTGTGGTAGCGACTACGAATACTACCAGTCCTTACTTTGCTCGTGGATGTCGTAAAAGACGACTAAGAGCCTTATAACGACCTGGGCCAACTCCATCTGATGCCGTTTGGTCGACGATTACATTCCCAAGGAGGGTTCACGTCTGGCAGGCGGCCGGTCATAAAACTATTGCCAATAACTTTTACAATATGTACTATAAAATAAGAGTACATATTGTATCGACCCCAAGTAATTGGGATAAGAGTAGGGGAATGATGACAATTACAAAAATTTATAAAATTTGTAAGTATATATTATTTAAAATTAAAACGACTAAATCAAACAACTTCTAATATAAATTAGATTTAAGTTTAATGAGGCAAAAAGTACCGTTGACTCAGTTGCTACTTCATTATATTGAAAGAGCACTGACGTTCTGCTAATCTACAGTGAACTAAAGGAAATTATCCTATTCAAAATGGAAAATATTTAATTATTAATTTAATTAAAAGTTATTACAGTTTTGCAATGTGGTCATTATAGTTTTGCATCTAAAATTTAACTAGTTCGGGAGTGTTAATATCTGTGTATTGTAAATTGTAAATAATTCTCATATAAGTATTTTGCACACATATATAATATGAAAAAAATGTATGATGTTTTAAAAATATCTTTTATTTTATATATCATGACAGACCACTAGTATAATCAGTTAATATTGGTATAAGACAAAAAATATCATCTTATACCAGTGAATAAATGTTTGCCGTTCAAACTCCACAGGTAACAAATCTTAAGCTAAAAACTAATAACAAATATTCATCGTATATGAACTCATAATACCCACCTACTCGTTATAGAATCCCCTTTAAACCATCTGTGCAGCAGTCTAATAGTTGCTGAATATATTTTTTGTACATCAAAGAGGCCTAAAACATTCATTTTCTGCACGTGTTGAAGTTGAAAAGGGTAAACTTTATGTTATATAATTACCCAAACACCAACACAACTTTCTAACCTTTCTACTAACACGTTCAACAACTTTTATCTAAGTAAATTGTTTTGTATGTCTTTATTTATTAAGCTTCATTGTTTTGCATCATTCTAGTTCTTAACTATATATTAGTCTGAAAAACAGCAAATATAACTCGTAATAATAATTTTCGTATTAGTTAAATAAAATATAACTAATACAAAAAAGTGAACGATATAATTTACTACAAGCGTTTACCACTATTGTTTTATAGTTGTGGGTTTTAGTTCATCTAATTTAAAAACTAATTTAAAACAATTTTCTACTATTTCTAGATTATGTAAGCAATATAATACTATAAACCAAAATGTGGATATATTTGCAGATAAGTTACCCAAATTTAAAATTACAGTACTGAGATTGTTACGAAAGCTGTACTGCAAGTAATTTGAATCTATAGATACAAATATCAATTGTTTGTTATGCGCATTAGGATGTAGATGTGTGTAATGTATGTATTATGTAATTATTATGTGTGTGTGTGTGTGTGTATGTACGACTGATCTTCATTTAAAAAAATACGTATTAATTATTTTTTAATTTAGCTATTTCTTTTCTCCCCATATTTCCACTTTAATTTAATTTTTCCTTTACAATTAAATTTTAATTTTATTTTAATTGCCTATAAGTATTGAAATAATGTACCTACCTTTTTATTGTGCATGATGTGGCACCTTTAAAAATTGTGCAACTAATCTATTTTATTTTTCATAACAATGTTTATTAAGTTTATATATGTAGTTGTAGCAATTCTTGGTTGTCCAAATAAATAAATAAATCTGTGTTAATTTCAGCAACACTAAGATTAGTATTATGTCACTAAATTATGAAATTAAAATTAATACAGATGTTTTAATTTTAATTTCACAATTTAGTGTTGTTAAAGTGTTGTTTTGTTCACTGTGCTTTTATTTATTAATATTGTAAATATAAATTAAGACCTAAACACATTTACATTACAGCTATGCACACATTTCATATTTTTATCAAATAAATTACGATTAATTATCATTTTAAATACACAATAATTTTTAATCACACTAATTTTATACATTCCTAGATATAAACCCATCACAAAAGTATGGCGGCAACACCATAGGAGCCTGTTCATCGGGCATGTTAATTACATCGTTTCCATTGAATATCCCATATTATATTAACTAACCATATAGCAAATTTCATAGTTAAATATTCATTAGCTATATTTGAAATTGTCATCGCTTTTTCTAGAAAGGTCTGGACATTTATCTGTTGATGCATTTCTCGTCAATATCTCTGGAGCGGAAATCGTTGGTATCTCGTATAGTCATGATGGTGACTCCTTCGGCACTGTTTCGAGAGATGATATTACTCTTCTTTTTAATATTTCCGTAGTCGTAGTTTGATATTACTACGCTCTCTGTCGGATTCCTGTAACAGTTGATAAACTATCACCGTTGAAGTTAAAGTAATATAAAAAAAAATAAGTGACGCTATGTTTAGGGCCTTTATACGTGCCCCACCGAAGACAAAGATCGGATTCCGGTGGCCCGTCCGCACAGCGAAGAGAGGCGCTTTGTAGGGTGGGTTTATGGGGTCGCGCACCGTCTCTTCCGTCTCCCCAGACCGATTTGGCGGGGCGTGACCACCTCCATAGTCCACCGCAAAAAAAGAAAAATGCACTTAATACGTTCTCAGTGTTTCATCACGTGACAAAATTTAACTATTTTTAATGAAAACATTAGATTTTATTAACTATTTACGAAATTATCTTCAAAATAGCTTTATTTAAGAATAGACTTGCAGATGACACTGTATAATGTCTATTGTATATCTAGGTATATAAGCGGATGTTTGTATGTATGACATCGCTAAACTAAGAAATTATTTGACCGATTATTATTAAAATTGTTATGTATATTATCTATAGTAGTATTTTTTCGCGGAGAAAGTTTATGTGATTTGCCCATTGATGTATTTATCTTATCTTACTCTACCAGGCAGAGTGATGATCTACTTATCACCAGGCAGAGTGATGATATATCGACTTCTACAAACAAAACAACGGGTTAGGTTTGCTAGTATTTCATAATGATAAAAGTATATATTAGAACATTAAATAAGATAATTAGAATACAAAATACGATAAGATAACCAGTTCTAGGTTCTTGAGAACAAATTGAGGTAAATTTTCACGGTTCCAGGTTCAGGGCGATAAAGGTAAGTAGGATTCTAGATTGCCAAAATTTTATGATCAACTTTATCTTTATAGAAGCTACCTTTACAGTATGTCTGATAGTGCTAAAGACTTTTAACATTAG